>PVKZ01001149.1:0-470816 GCA_004027375.1 Macroglossus sobrinus | reverse complement strand
TGCTCAAATGTGTTTTGGGTCCTCAGCACACCAGCCAGGGCTTCCTTCCTCACTTCCTTTAGGGCATTAGCCCACAGCCCCCATGTTAAGCCAGTAGATGCCAAATACACATAAGCATGGAGAGAGTGCCAGGGATCAGAGTTACCGGGCAAATGAATAAGAGGTTGATTATTCCATGCAGTTGGCATAAATAATGGTCATTCCATTCATTGGATGTACATAAAGAACCAAACCAAAAATTTGTTTAATGTACATGTATAGTACAGAGGACCTTTCTGAACACAGATTCATGTGACAAATGAAATCTGTGAAATGACTCAATACTTCAATCATCATATCTAACTGAAGAAATATGAAGGAAGAAAGAGAAAAAGAGAGAGAGGGCAGCCTTAATTTACAAACAGATGAGGTTCCAAAGCTCATTCACAAAGCAGAACGTTTTCCCACAGAAACAACCTTATGTAATATACATTGATTTCTAAGTAAATCTACAAAGGCTTTTTTTAACACACAAAAGAGGTTTTTTTGAACCTGGATCTACTAGTATATCAGAAAATTAAAAATAATACTAAATATATTTTTAAATGTGCCAATTATCACCTCATTTAATCCTCTCAATGATATCATCATTTATCATTTATCATTTATCATCATTGTCATTATCATCATCATCATCATCTCTAATAGATAAGAAACTGAAGCTCAAGCTACTAATTGTTGGTGAAAGTTCTCAAGACAAGTCTTCTGACTGCAGAAACTCATCATCTTAACCGCTATACAGAACTCCCACCAACCTACCCCTGTATGGCATGTCCTGAGACAAGGTACCCAGAGTTCCAGCTGGACATACCAGGAGCCAAAGCAGAACATAGATCCCTACCTGTCCCTGAAAGCTCCCTCTGGAGCAGTGAGAATGGGTATTCCTCTTTTCTGAGACAATTAATTGTGAGAGAAGTGCTAATAAACTGTGTTGGCAAGAGAGTGGAAATGAGAGAGAATAGTGCAGAGGAGAGTAGCCATTTGCTGGGAGAGAATCCCCAGGCGAAGAGGCAGCCTGAACGTAAGGCCATAACTGCAGCCAGGAGTCTTCCTAGGGGTGCCCATTTGAAAGGACATGTAGAAACCAGTTAGATGAAGTGAAGTCAGACACTGCCTGTGTATTAATACCCTTCAGGCCCGCTGACTCTTCCCTTTTAGACTCTCCCCTGACTTCATGAAGATTATACTCCTTTCTGTAGCTGATAAAGGGGTGGAGATTCCGATATTAGGCCCAGCTCTGATGCTAGCTTGAAGTGTGTGCTATTGATCGAGTCTCTTCCTGAATGTCCATTTGTTTTATTTTTTAAACAAGAAAGTAGGACAAGGATATGATTTCTAAACCTATTCTAAAAGCTTTTCATTCTAATCCTCTTTTTGAATAGCATTACTAAGACCCAAGAAACATGAATTACAAGCACAGAATAAACTAGGAAAATTAAAAGTGAGGGAGAAAATTTTAAAAAGGTCCTTCTCTCAGTCACGCTGGCATCTACCTTGCAGTAATTTGAAGGTAATTTTCAGGCTGTTAAACTGTCACAATTGCCTTTGCTTCACCCACTACTGTAAGGCTCCTATTCAGATGGAATTATTCTTGTCTTTAGAGAAGTTGTAAATTTAAATAGCTGCAGATAAAATATTCAGAGGAAAAGTTTAGATGAAATAATGGTTAATTTTTTTAATCAATTAGCATTTCTGTCTAACCACCAGTAATGGAGATTTCACCTGCTGCTAAAGTTCCTATTCATTATAGAAAAAGCAAAGGGTTTGAAAGAGACTGATCTGTTAAGAGAAATTTACACACAGAGAAAACACAGCGGGGAGGGGGGACGGGAGGGGGGGTTCATTAATATGAATAAGCAAAGTCTGAATAATCCAAATGAGACACCTCTCTCTTTAAACTTTGGAAAACTGAAGGCAGCAAAAAAGGATTCTTCTGCAGCCTGATAGGTAGCCAATCCTTAATTAAATAAGCAGGGCAAAGTAGAGAGCAATTGAAAAATGGAAAAGTACAGAGCATAGAGAATTAGCATGCCCGCTTATATAATCAACTAAAGTTCCACATGAATGGGAAATGAGACAGACTTAATGACATTTGGCTTAATTCCTTAATGCTTTACCACAGGGATCTCCTCTGTGTGGGTAGGAATCAATAGACAATAAATGGTTGAAATATTTTCAAATTTTTGTTTTCCCTGATTAAAATCTGTATTTTACAGAACAAATGATAAGATTTCTGAATAATAATTTCTAATACTGGGAAATGGGTGGTTCCTATACACTAATTTATTCAACAAACATGTGTTGAGTATCTCCCCTGAGATAGGCATTAAGTATATAAAGCTTCCATCAAATGAACACATACTATGTACTCATTATAAACATTAGCTAATTTAATTTTTGTGACAAAATTACAAGTAAGGCATAAAAGCTCTTTTTATAGATGAGAAAAGTGAGGCTCGGAAAGGTTTAACTTCCTAAATTTCCATGCTATGTTTAATGGAGACAGGTGTTAAAAGAGAAATTGAGGCATATTAAAAATATAAGAGTTTACTTGAGCAAAAATTGATTTGAATTGGGCAGAACCAAACCAAAATTGGTTAGGAGCACTCCACTGAGGAAAGAATTTTATAAAGAAGTGGCAGAAGAAAATAAAGGGGAATACTGATTGGCTACAGCTTAAAACCTAGTTGGCTGTTAGTGATGGGTTGTCAGTTTCCTGACCTTGAGGCATTTACACGCTTAGCATTTGGTTTGCTTTTGTAGACTGTCACGACATTAGACCACCTCAGTCTAATGGCCTCCTTGTTTAGTTAACTTAACGCAGGCTTAAAACCCAAGTTTGACTCCAGAGCCCATGACTTTTCTATAATGCCAAGTAATTCCCAAATGACTTTGTAGACAGATAGTTCTGGAATAGCACAGCTGGAACTCAGACACTACTCAAGGAATTTACTGTCCTAGTGGAGCTGGCAAGGGTATGATTATAACAAAGCCCAATCTAATAGCTTTGAAACCACAGGCATTGATCTCTTTGGGCCTTAGTTTCCTCGTCTATACAGTGGGGATAATAATAAGCCTACTGCCATGTAGTAGGTATAGATTAAATTGTAGAGTAAATTGGAGTTGAATTCTTATTTTAGAGTTTCATGGTAGCAAGCATTCAGTACATGTTAGCTCGTATTCTATTCTGTAATAGGTGGATACCCCCATAGAGTTTTATGTAAGAATGCCTACCCCAGGCCATTATGTGTGCATGTTGGAGTAGGAAAAATATTATATTTATTTTTTTGTATAACTTCCTTTAGAAATTGCTTTTTTTAAGGTTTGATATTCTGGGTACAACTTTCAGAAGCTATAAACTCAGAAAAAAAATGTTACCCTTATAAATTGACTTTAAATTTAAATTTTTCTATAAATGAACTTATTTTCTTCTCAAGCCTTAATTTCCCCCTGATGGCTAAAAACCTAATTCACTCACTTGGGGGTCAAGTTCAGGCAATTTTATTGATGTCTTAGTCAAATCAGGGTCTTAGAAAATCTTAATCCTTCAGAGTTTTATCCTTCTTCCTGTCCTTCTCTGTGGCCCAGGCCCCTTGACCCTTGAAAATTCTTTTATCTCTAAGTGACAGTGTCTGCCATGCATTTGTGAAAGTCTAGCTGACAAGCTTAAATGCTAAGCCTTAAATGTTTTTCTTTCTTTAGATTTCTTGGCCTGAAAAGTCTATCCCATGGACAGAGTAAGTAGAAGGTCCCCCTGCAGGGCACAGAGGAGAACAGGAAGCCCCGAGTAAAATTAACACCTCGATTAGTATATAAAAATATTATCCTACTAGTCAATAACAGAAACCTACTCAAATTAACATAAGTAAAGAAGAAGAAGAAGAAGAAGAAGAAGAAGAAGAAGAAGAAGAAGAAGAAGAAGAAGAAGAAGAAGAAGAAGAAGAAGAAGCAGCAGAAGACAGCTTACTTTTAGGATACAGACATTTCATGGATTTCAATACCAAGAAGCAAAAGTAAGCTGGGCTTTTTGAAATATGAACACCAAAAAACTCAAGGTCCAAGTTCTCTCTCCCTGTGCTCTTTCTCTCCAGGATTTATGGTTTTCCTATTTTGCTTCTTTCTATAAATCTGCTCCATTTTTTCTCTCTCTCAACCTGCTTCCTTGATTTAACTATCTTGCACATAGCCTCAAAACAGTTGCCCCAACCTTGACTCTATGTGACTTTTCAGCTTAACCCTGGTACCTGGTTTCAGTTGTCATAGAATTTCTTAGTACAAAAGTCTCACCTAAGAGACTCTGACCTTTCAGCCTCATCTGTAATGGCCTTTGGGTCAGGATCCATTTCGAGTCCAGTCTGCCATGGCAGGTGCCTTGACACATCTCTAATATTTCCTAATTATAGAATAAAAGGCATTAAAGATATTGCATGCTAGAAGTAAAAAGAAGAATGAGTCTTTTTTTAAAAAAAAAAAACAACAACAACAACAACAAAACAGTTCTTATCCAAGACTGTGTAGGAAACTACCTTTGACTACCTCAGCAGCAGTTCAGAAGTTTCCTAGATCAGTAATGGTGGTCTGATATTCATCCACATTATTTCCATCTGCCAGTGTTTTCTAGTGGTACAATATCTAATAAAAAGAGGGTAATATGTATGCAAACATATTTAATATTTTATTATAGAGCCCTTCTTAGAGATTAGAGCCATGATATTAATTTATTTTTCTTTTGAGTGATATTTTCTATACAAAGATATTAGCTGGGAAGCCTGTAAACAGTCAGAATATGTCACTGTAAATAGTCAGGATATGTCACTGGAGGGCTAAGGAGAGACATCATAAGGAGTTGGTGGAGACCAGTGGCTCTTTGGCTACTGTAAAGTTTTACTTCATATTGACTCAACCTGAAAGAAAGGACTCACAAAAGCTTTTCATGGTTGTATTTTGGACCTTAGTAAAAATATATTTGACAGAGGTTTCTGTTGTTCAGAAAGTAACTTGAAAGCCAGGATAACTCATTTATGTGATGTGAAAACAAAATAAAGTTTTCAGAAAAAAAATTATCTTAGAATGTTTATGATTTCTACTGGATAGCATTTATGGTAAAAAATAAATTGCTATTTTAAGTGTAAAACTGATGTATTTATGAGAAATATGCCAGAAATATTTCTAAAAATGCAACCTATATATAACAAATAAAATAGCAATAAGAAAGATTTGGGAAAGGTAGAAGGGAGATAAAATAGAATTAGATTGTAGTGAAAGTAATCTTTATTATTTTAAGGTAGTTGAATTAACAGAGCAATCCACAGTAGGCGAATAGATTAAATCTCCAAACAGGATTCTTAAAATGATGAATAAGAATTCTTATATAGAGACATCTGAGAATCTTCCAGGTGGCTACACTTAGAACCTTGATAGTCAATTGTATCAGGAGAGAAGTAGAGGCCCAAATCATAACAGAAATTTAGGGAGCATCCAAAGAGCCACGGAAACTTTAAAACCAAATCCTTCCATGAAAAGTGAACAAAAGAATGCAAGCCAAGATGTGACTCCAAAGTTGGTCGAGTTTATGCTTTGAGCAAGGCTGCTGTTTGCACATATTTTCTGCATTTTAGAAATCAATTTTTTCTTTTCCATTCATAAAAAAAGAACTTTCGAAATATATTCGCAAGATGGCTACAATCTGTCATTCATATGTAATCACTACATATTGATAACATATACTTACACTATACAAGTTTTAAACAGAACAGGACTCTCTTATGTGTCATAAAGCTTTCTGCTGCACAAGAGCATGCAGCATCTGGAGTTAGAGTGATGGTTCAGGTGAGTAGTGTGACCGAGCAAAATGAGAGACCTGACCTTGAGCTTATGATATGAAATAAGTTGACTTAGAAGTTGTACATCTGAAATATTTTAAAACCTAAATGAGGTTTTTAAAAAGTATCCTTTTTCCCCCCCAAAAAGCTATCTATAATCGGCAGAGAAATTTAAATGTAAAAGGATATATATATATATATATGTACATACATACATATATATATATATATATATATATATATATTACATTTCCACCCTATGATTCCAGATATAGCCATGTGATTATTTTGCTACAAAGCAGCTTCTAGCCAATAATCTGAGAGGTAAATTTCAGATTCAGAAGTAAGAAGTAAGTCTGTGTGCCTTTACTCATTTTTAGTGAATGTTTGTTTGGATGTTTTAGGTCAATTTAAATAACCTAAGATAGGTTATTATAAGTTCAAGTCTGCCTCTTTGAAAAAACTTTTTGTGATATTTATCAACCAAATTTTTGAACCTCTTAAACTTCAAAATGAGAAGTAATGTCTTCTATGCTAAAATATATATATATATATATATATATATATATATATATATATAACCATATATACATATATAATTGCTTTGACTGTATATGTAACTCTTACACTGTCTGTGATTGCACATGTAACTAGTGTGCTGAATGAGTAGAACTCAAAACGGTGAAAACTTCAAGTCTATTTTGTATCATAAATATCCCCTGCCAACCCAATCACCTTTCTCGTTGTCCCTGGATAAAAATCTGAACAAATTATATAGTTTTTTCAGTTTCTTTTAGACCTAATAGCAGTCCAGTTTAATGCAATATTCTGACTACTCCTCATTAGCTCAGGGCTACTTCAGGCAGAAACCTCTAGCAAGGAAGGGAATGGGACACCTGGCCAACCTTCTCTATTTCCATGATGCCAGTTCTTCTTCTTCCAACTTCCTTGTCACGATTTCTAACTCCTTCACTCCTAGGAAACCGTTACCCTTGTATTTCTACCCCATCAAAACATGGTGGCAAGAAAGTAAAGAAAACCAGAAGAAAGGTCTTGCTTGAATAGTTTTATTATGATCTAATACTGGTGTTTTCTGGTTATGGTATAGTCAGGATTGAACTCGGTGCTGCACAATTTCCTCATGGATAATATACCTTCCAACTAACTTTTTTCTATCCTCCATTTTGCACCTTCTACCCCTAGAAGTGGACCCACAGTTTCTTACTGCTTTGCTCTCCTGATTCTGGCAGGCCCTCCTCTTGGGAAAGGACCTTCATAAAGCTTCCACCTAGCTTCCTTCTGTGGCATTCACCAAACCAGCAAGGACTCACATCCTTGCCACAGCAATTAGCGCTCCAGTGCTGTTTGCCATCCTCATCCTGCCATCACAAACAGTTCCTGCATTTTGCTTTTGGCCTTCATTGATGTAAGTCATCCAGCAATCTCCATGTATCCATAAATTCCAAAAGAGAAGCCTGGATTCAACTCCCTCAAAACCCTTTTCACTAGACTTGAGGTGATAAGTAAGTACTCCCTCACCCATACCCCTGAAGAGAAAATGCCACAGCCCTCCAATATCTTTCTACATTTTCTTACTTCCTTTCTATAACCTGGACAACCTTGACTCTTTTATAGCCTTTAGGAAGATGTTGGATTAAGAGAAACCAATTCTTTCACTTTTTTTTTTGCAAATTTCTCATGAATGATTTTTAATTATTATTTTGATAAAAATGGTTGGAAGAACTTAGATCAGTGTATGCCCCTCACTCATTGCAAACTCTGGAATAACAATTAGTTTCCTGAGCCCTATTTGTAAAATGTAGAAAGTAACATCTATCCAGCTCAATGTCAAGATAGTAAATAAATAAGAAGAGATTGTTTAAAAAAATGAACACATATATATGAAAGAGAATTCATAAGCAAAAAAAATAATGCATCAAGAATAAATTTAGACATCTCAGCGAGTACAGCATTTCTGCATATATGTAGATGTGAGATGTTTTCAAGACAAATCATTGCTATCTAGAAGAAAACGAAGGGTAAAGTTGGCACAAATGGAGCAGCTCTATCACAAGTTAGCTTGACACACAAAGGCTTATGAAAGCGTGACTTTGCATATCAACTTTTCAAACAAACTGAACTTTGGAACAACAGTACCCAAATAACCTTTCATGCGCCAAATTGAGATTTTTGTATATCAGCTTATGAGGAGTTGTGAGCTGCCACCTCCAGTGGTTTCATTTTGCAGCACTATATCTTTGTATTTGCTGCATTATTTATTTAGACAAATATTTCTAGATTTAGCACGTGTTTCACTGATAATTACACATAAATTACTAGAAAAAAGAACACTTGTCAAAACGTGTTTCTGTGTTTTTACGGAATCCCATTCAAACTTGCTTGGGCAAAAAGGAGAGGTTTACTGAAAGAGCACACATATCCTACACACCTAAGATTAGGAAGTTAGTCCTGGTCTTTGCAGGGACTGAGACTGCAGCTCTTATTAGGATGCCATTCGTTTATTCATCCAACAAACATTTATTAAACACTGTGACAGGCACTGAGAACTTTCAGTGAACAAACCAAACAAGATCCCTGTCCTCATGAAGCTTACATGCAAGCAAAAGAGACAAACAATGTAAAGGAACAAGATTTGACTGAAGCCATTGTGACATAGGCTATGAAAGATATAGAGTGATGAGATAGAAAATAATTGGGGAATGACTTTATAGATTGAATGATCAGAGAAGGCATCTCTGCAGAAGAGGGGTTAGAGCCAAGATAGAAAAAAGGAGAAGAGAGTCAGATATATGAGAGCTTAGAAGAAGGACATCCTTGGTAAAGGGAATAAAAATGCAAATGACTGGACCACAGCAAGAATATGGCTTATTCTAAGCATTAAAATGGTCAGAGAGAAAGGGGAGAAAGTTATGAGACAAGGTTAGAGAGGTGGCAAGACCCAGATCAAGAAGGGATTTATGAACCAGAGTGAGAAGATTTATGCTGCAGTGTAGGAGCGTGCTTTAGCAAAACAATAATAGAGGAAGGGAAAAGTAAGAAGCTTTAGCAGTCATCTAGGTGAGAGATGACAGTAGTATGTTAGTGGGGATTGAAGGAAGTGATCAGATTTGTGTTATATATTGGAGAAAGAACCAACAGGACTTGGTAATGGATCAAATAGGTGTGGTTATTTTGAGAATAATTCTGGGGTTTGGGGCTGAAACAGCTTGGTGAGGAGTGGGACCACCTTATGAGAAGGGGAAGAAGGGTGTGGGGGTTCAGTTAGGGGCCAAAGAACTAAGAGCACTGATCCAGATCAGTGACAACCAGGTGAACAGACAAGGTAAGAAATCTGGATCATGGGAAAGGACCAGTCTAAAAAACAAATTTGGGAATCTTTAGACTATGGATGATATTTAAAGAAATGGGCAAAATCACCTAGAGAAAGTTTAAGGAGGAAAGAGAAGAGGCCTTAGAACTAAAGTCTAATATTAGTCAGAGAGAGGAGGAAGGGTCAACAAAGGAGAGTGAAGAAGAGTAATAGTCAGGGAAATAGGGGGAAAGTCATGGAGGGGGTGATATCAAGGACAGCTGTGATAGGTGAAGAATGCTGAGGATAGAGATGTTGGCCTTGGAGTCAGCTAAATGTAGGTCGTTGCAACCTTAACACAAAATTTTTTTCTCTACACCCTTTCTCACAGACTCTTATTTCTAATTTTTTTCTTTGTATCTTCTTAATTCTTACAGATAGCTCTTACTATGTGCTCTGGTTATTATTCTAAGAGTTCCCGTGCATAAACTCATTATATCCTCAAGTCTATGAGGTAGCTTTGTTTTACAGATGAGAAAATGAGGCTCAGACACTTTAAATAACTCACCTAATTTGTGATAGTGTGGGATTATGGGCCAAGGTAATCTAGTTCCAGTGCCCATGTTCTTAACAATTATGCTGGAATGCAACTAAGACTAATCTTTTTGACAGCTCTAATTAGACTTCTAGTGGTTAAAAGGAAAGATTTATCCAAGCAAGCTCCAGTTTAGGAGGAGAGATTTAATATAGAGTAGAATCTTGAAGGAAACTAAAAACAGGAGCAAAGAACAATCAAGCTTTCTGGGATCTGGAATGAGGAAACCATAAGGAACAGAAGCTACATTTCGTCAGCTTCTGGGGACCATTGTGACCTCCCCATACACCTGCCTCAAGTTTTCCTAACAGCCAGGCTTTGCACGCACTGTTTGCATGTGGCCATGATGGCCACACAATGCTCAGATTTACCTGATATGGTGAACACCAACCTCCTTCTATCCGCGTGTTCCCAAAAGTGCGAATCAATTGGCTTTTCCTTGAGCCAGGCCAAAGCTATAGTAGGTTATTGGCCAGTCTACACAAGACCTTTCTAGAACAAGGTGCCCATTTCTCCTCCAATTCCATTTGACCTCTGGGACAGTGTCATATGTCGTAACACATGACCATAAACCACAGAGTTTACACAGGGTGAATTTCCCCGGAAGACTATGTGGGCAAGCAGGTGCCCTGAAATATATATATAGTACTTCAACTAATTAATGTTTGCTTCTTTGACGGTTTCACTGCATGATTATAGGAATTTCCTTAACTTTTTTAACTGTTTTTTTTCTTTAGATGGTTATTTTTTTCCACTAAATTTTATTGGAAGTATCTGCTCAACTGTAGGATTCCACTTATAGGTGAAATAAGTTTATAGACATTTCCTGCCCTCAGGCAATTTTCTCATCTTCCAAAACTAAATACTAGCCTCAGAACATGTAGCTTACTCAAAGAAATGAAATCCATTAGACCTGAGATTTTCCATGGAGAGCCACACCACTACCTTGCAAGTGTGTGGCAGAAACAGGGACTCCCTCAAGCCCTGGTTATTTGTTACTCTAATGGAAAAGCCCTTTGAAGTGGATCAAATGTGATTTGTCAGCAGAAGGATGATAAAATACCTAAATGGAAAAAATATCAAAAACCAAGTCCTGAAATTGACTTCTTCACATGTAAAATTTCTGTTTTATTTTCACTTCAGGGCAAAAAGCTAAAGGAGATTACTTGTCAGGTCTTGTGAGCTCTCATCAATTCCTTCCCTTCAGGACATGAGCAGTGTCACCTGAGAAAGAGGCTGCTCCCTCAGGGACTACTGCCAGGGCATCGGTGAATCTGTCACTCAGTTCAGATACTGTCTGGATCCCGAGCCTCTGCTGCTGGACCACATAGGAAACAAATAGTCGGGGGCTACATTCCTGTCCTGTCTTTCTCTGGACCACTTTGCACAACAAACATCTCCTGATGCTGTTCCTAGAAACTACAGATCTAATGGGCATAGCAAAATTCAACTATCTACACAGCCTGCTTGATTAAATACATAATGAGAATAATTATAGTGTTCAATATCAGCATAGTGTTTATAGAGCATTTTTAAAGGCATTATTGTTATCATTACATGAATACTATTTTATCCAGCAGTTGCTCTATGCCATGTCATATTAAGTGGTTTGATATCCACAATGAGATATGTGGATGAATATTATTATCCCATATATTTAATGTGGAAATTCAGGTTCCAAGGTTTTGTGAATTGCCCAGAATTACAGAATCAGTACATAACACATTTTAAGTAGAATCTCTCTCTTTTATTCCTTGCCATTTATTTGTTCATTTAAAACTTCATTTATCAAATGAAGCTCCTATGATGTTCCAAACACATGCTAGGTGCCAAGGAGACAGAGGTGAACACTATGGACTTGGTTTTAGTTAGAAACAAACCTGTTTTTCTAAGAAATACTTAATGAGTACTTAATGAACATCAGCCCCCCTAAAAATACCTAGGGAGCTTGTTTTAAAGTGCAGATCTCTGAATTCAACACCAAAAGCCAAGAAAGTATATTTTAAACTAATATCCCAGGTAATTTCCATACAAGTTGTCTGCAGACCACACCTAGCAAAGCCCAGTTCTGGACCATGAGACAAAGGAAGAGGCAGTTTGAGTAGAGTGAGAGAGATGAAGCAATGGGAGGAAGTACCACAGTGAAAGGTACTGGCATAGAATAGGGCAGAGCTCTTGGCCCAGCTTTCAAGGTAAAGTCAGTTGAAGACTGAGGAACAAGTAAGAGCTACCCATGCCAAGGGATAAGGATGGGATGACGCTGGAACCAAAACTTATCCTGTCAACTAAAGTTCTAATCCCATTTAATGGCAAAATGAGCCCTAAGGAACAATGGCTTTCCTCTTTGGAAGACCGGTTTACACAGAAAAGGGATTTTGGAATTAGGCCAGTTAGGTGCAGGTAGCAGCTCTATCCTAAACTTCCTGTGTGACTCAAGAGAATTTACTTAAACTCTTTGATACTTTGTTTCTTTGTCTCTTAAACAGACATAATAATGAGTTGGGTTTTTTTTTTTAGTAAGAATTAGAAATAAAATAGACACGATCAATGCTAGCCATTATTATGTCCTTAAAAATTGAACTATTTGTCCCTAAATTTTGTTTAAAGTTTTACTACTCCCCCTATTTTGGCTTATAATACACAATGTAAAGATGATAAGATAGGACTTATAATTTAACCATGTGCTATTACAACAGTGCAAGTTAGGAATTTCACTACCAGGTACTACAGCATACAGCATAGATATGCATCACAATCTGTGAACAAGAATATTTATTGAAACCTTCTTTGTAATTTAAAAATTAGAAACCACCTAAATATCGATCAATAGAACTAAATATGGTATAGCCATATGGAATGGAGGCAAATATGAATAGCTATTACAAATGATGGGTAGATTTATAGTTCTAACACAGAAAAATATTTGGAACATATTACATTAGAAAAATGTTCCAGGAGAGTAGCTAAAATTCAACCCTGTTTGTGTAAAGGAAAAAGTTTAGACCTATTGAGCAGAAACAGCTAAATACTAAAATGCATATTCCCCTCTTCTTCCTGGCATACTAGTAGATCACATTCCTGAGCTGATGTTATTAAGCTCTTAATGTACGGATGGAACTGTCAAAAGGCTTTATTTGCATATATAATTTAGTTAACACAGAAACCCTAACAGTCCATACTCATTATCTGCATTTTTTAGAGGATGAATCTGAAGCACAGAGATGTAATTTGCCCAAAATCACACAGGAAGTATATGGTCATAGAGTTCTAACCAATGAAATGTGAGTGGACATATGGTGTGCTACCCGCAAGCCTAGCCCATAGTAAACCTCCCCCACACTCCCCTCTCTGATTCCTTCTAGCTGACCAGAATAAAGACCACTGTTCCACAAATTTGGAATACATCTCTTAAAAGTAGGAGAGGCAACATATTCCTGTGTCCCTGAGTGACTGTTGACAGCCCAATCATGTTACATATGCCAGAAATAAATTTCTATAATTTGGAGCTATTAAATATTTAGAGCCTATGAATTACAGGTGTTGGCCTATTTTAACTAACACATGTGTATATATTACCATGGAATAAATGTTAACTATTATGGACTAAATGTTTGTGCCCTCCCCTCCAAATTCATGTGTTGGCATCCTAACCACCTCCCATATGATGGCATTAGGAGATGGAGCCTTCAGGGGGTGATTAGGTAATGAGGGTGAAGCCACTGTGAATGGGACTGGTGTCCTTATAAGAAGAGACACAAGAGCAAGCTCCCTCTCTCTCTTTGCTCTCTGCCATATGAGGACACAGTGAGAAGATGGCCATCTGTAAACCAGGAAGCAGATTTTACCAGACATGGAATCTGCTGATGCCATAATCTTGGACTTCGCAGCCTCCAGAACTATGAAGAATAAGTATTTGTTTTTGAAACCACCCAGGCCATGGTAATTGGTTACAGTATCCTGAACAGACTAACACATAAACTACATGTTTTTTTTTTGGTCTTTTTTATTCACTGCCATAATTCCAATACCAAGAATAGAGCCTGGTAATTAGTAAGCACTTAATAAATACTTATTGAATATATACACATGAATGGCTAACTATTCTAGGGAGTAGAACAGGGGTAGAGGGTAGGAAAAGAAATTTCTATTTTTTCTTCATACACTTATATGGAGTTTAATTTTACAAACCAGAGTATATTAATTTTATTATAAAACTTTTAAAGAAAAAGTTAAGGATGAAAAGCATATTCCCTGGCCCTTAAAGAATGACATCACAGAGTGCAAAGGCTTTGCTCTGGGTGACAAAGAATGAGACAGAATATAGTGCTGGCTGGATTACTGGTCTGACCCCCTCAGCAATTCCTAGGCTCTAAAGGAAACACTATCATGACAATCACTTTTGGTCAAATTCCATCTAAGTGGCTTAATTGGCAGAAGTGTCTGTCATTCCAGCTATGACCCTATATAGATAGATTGGAAATCATCACCTCCAATGCAAGTTTCAGCATGAATCTCAGTATCTCTTCTGCAGTTCCATGGAAGACATGATCTAAATGTGAAACCTGTCTGTGCCTATTATGTGAAGCTTAGCATCAAAGCAAAGGTTGCCAAGACAGCTGACATTTTATTTGTTCATGTTTTTATGGTCACAGCTCCTTGCATCAAGATGACTATCTGAAAACTAAAAAGTCCAATGGAGTTTTCTGCATGGTGCCAAGTTTCCTATCAGAGTTATTTAATTTTCTGGATTGATAGATATTTTGGTAATGTGTAGACAAAACTAATAGTAATATTTGCTCCATGAAACTAAGAAATTTGATTTATTTTTATAACTTTTGCATTTAAACAAGTGCTGGAATGTAAACCGGAAAATAAAATTTCTGCTTCTTACAAGCCATCTGACCTTTAAATAGGAGACATCTTAATCCCTGCTTAGCCTTAAGGGATGTCTTAAATCCTTACTTAGTCTTCTTTGCATCTGTAAAGACATGTGATAGTGTGATAGTGATTAAGTAATAAAAAAAAATCTTTGAACATTAAAAATTGCTATAGAAATATATTAAGAATCCTCAGCTTGATTAAAAATTTTAAACACCATGTGTTACTCCTTTTGTATTTTAATAATACTATCTATCCCAAACTAGATGTTAAGCTCTATAAAGAATAAGGTCAGTACTTACTGAGTTCACCTTTCTTATCCCCACAACCCAGCACAGTGTCTGGCAAATGCAGGCCATAAGGATCACAGGGCAACCAGAGAAGCAGAACCACTGTGAGTGATGTAAAATAAAGGAGCTCCTTGTCTGCATCTGATATGGGGCCTAAAGTTGCAATAGGTAAGCTGGAACAGCTGAGTGTAAAGTAGGGACGAGCAAGAATAAACTAGAGCCTGCTTTTCTCTCTCACCACCTCAGTGACACAGTGACCTGCAGAAGAAGCTAGTGCCATTGATGTAGAACAATGCACATGCCCACCCAGAGATCAGAGAAGCTGAAGCAAACAATCCAGCAAACTCTGGAGAAGATGCAGATCCAGATGCTGCCAACCTGACCACCAAGGTAAACCAGCAGATTGCTGACAGCATTCATCGTTTGAAAGTGACTGGCATCCAGCACCAAATTTCAAAGCATAAAATAAATGGCTGTGCATCTTATTCATCTTCCAAATCTCATGCAAATTTTTCTTGTGCACAACAACCCTAACCCTGAAACATACATGCAGGTGAATTCTAGAAAATATAGTTCCGGTTTAGTGAAGCTGACATAGCACAAAGACACTGTATAGGACTTATAAATTCTTAAATAAATGAATATATTTCAACATACAGACACAGATATTATAAAGTAAAAATGAATATGTATGAGATTCATATGGATATTTGAGGCAAAAACTTAACCGAGACCAGGAGTCTATCTCCTTTTGTTCTACCTTGTTGACATCTTCTGGACTATAGGAAAGAGACATTGAGGAAGAATTGGTGTGTATGGCCTTTAGCAAAGGTGGTCAGATAACAGAATAGAGACTTTGGAAGATTTGGTAAGTTTCAAAATACCCTCAAAACTAGAAGTGGAGGTCAAAGAACCAATGGAATTTCCACATAACATTTTAGCAGGGGAATCAGGCTGGGTGTAAAGACCCTGGTATAAGAAAGAACTCTACAGCATCCCAAGCCTTATAATCTCCCTCAAGTTGTTGTTTTTGTTCCTTCCCATTTTTCTGTAGTAAGTAACACTAGATTCCTCAAAATGAAAAGCAATGGAATTGGCTTTATTTGAAGTGCAAAAGGAGAAAAGGGTTGGGAGCAGTCAATTAATCAATCTTTCATTCAATCTAGTATTTCTTGTTAGTAGTTATCATCATGTGTTTATTTTTAGATTTTCATATAATTTGTGGAAATTTCCTTATTGCTTTATGTCTTAGCATGACTTTTCATTCCATGATGGTAGTCAACCAAGAAATGCAGTTAGTAGGAAATGTATTATCTTAGCCCATCAAAGTGGGTCATTATCATAAATAAAATTATGTACTTACTCTAAACATATATAATATATTGACCACAATTAATTGATTTTGATTAAAAAGATAATATTCTTTTAGCTTACTGTATATCTAAAAATGGTATCAGACTAGAAAGCTAAATATCCAATATGTTAAACAAACATTTAGCTCCCAATATGTGCAAGCATGTGCTAGATGTTGTCACATTATTTCATCCTCACACTATCCCTATGAGGTAGCTATTTCTATTTCAATTTTTAGGTTAAAAAACCTGAAAGACTGCAGATGATATTCTCAAGAGCACTTCACAAGTGGGCAAATCAGAATTTATACTGTCTGATTCTAAAATGCATATTTCTTCTAGTAGACCATATTGCTTTAGTGAAAAGATATTTTATAAACATTCAAACACATTATATTATAGTTATCTACATAATACACTGTTTCATTAAGATTCAGTACCCATGATTCAATTCTATGTGAAAACCATTATAGTTTCCAAAACTAAGACTTCTAAGTTGCTTCTTCCCAAATTTCACATAGGGTGTATATGTAGGATATGTGAATAAACCTTCATTGGTGAACATTATTTTTCTAAAGTCCACAGGAAAATAGACCTCTGTCACTGTGCATGTGAGCTGTGAGCTGCTTTTAGAAAAAATAAAGAAAAAGACACTGAGGAGGCCGTCTCAAGACCTGTTGTCTATGTCTATGAAAATGACATTTTCCTCCTTTGCAATTTCTATTTCACGTCTGCAGCAAGACATTCTGGGCAGCATGTCTTTGATATTACTCTGCTTTTGCTCTGTCTTTGCCAGCAACCAGGTTTGCAGTAATCCCTCAGCAACACACAGCCTGTGGAGTCTTATTCTCCAGTTAAACTGTTCCCAGGAGGAGCTCAGGCACCCCGCAACAGGGCTCTCCATATGCACAGTATCTTCCTAGCCTTCCACCGGCTAGCTCCTTGAAGTCTAAGAAATATTACGACAGCTATCTTAAATAAAAACAAATTGTTAAAAAGGCACGTGATTTTGGAATCCTATTTAAATATTAGAATTGCTTTTGGAACCTAAAACATAGTTATTTGACAAGCTGGTCTTTCTGGTGAACTTAATGCTATATAATATTTGGGTAGCCATAGGCCAATAACTATGGTATCTCAAGTGTTATTGAGATGTCTGTAAGTTTCTTTTGTTTAGAACAACAGTTATCACATCCCAAGGAGCTTCTTAGTGAAGGAATTCACCTTATTGTCTGCAAGTTTTAACACAGTGACATGAGCAGACCCTAGTTTACAAACAAATTGGACCCTAAATTAATAAGTTAAACTCTGATGGATTCTCCACTAAAAACCATTATCAATGTTGGTATTTTTTTTAGACCAGCCCACAGACTTGATGTGAAGTATCAGTGTACTGGTACAAAAGGCCCAGTGCTTCAAAATGCCAATATTCAAAATGTCAGAGTTTAGAGTCAAGATGTCCCCAGTCCATGGACCCCTGCTGATATGAGTCTGGTCTTGAGGTTCCCACAAATATTTGATAAACAATCTTTTTTGTACATATTTTCTGCACCTCTTTGGGAAAGGTACCTTCTGACAAGGCACTGTTCTTCCAAAACCTCAAGACTCAAGCAGAATTCCTCTAATGATTAGCACATCTATAGCAAGAACAGGGCTTTCCCCAAAGCCCTGAGGGCAATGGGAAAAATGCAATCTAGAATTAAGATAGAGTCAAAGAGCCTGATTGTTTCACTCTGTTACATAAGTAAAAACAGAAAATTCAGTTCTATAACAAAATCATTCAGTCTCAACCTGGGCTCGAAACTACATCTCCACCTGAAGGCCGTTATTTACTTCTTTTCTCATCCTCTAGGTTTCCCTGGAGAAAACAGACTTCTTCTGTCCACTAACCCCCCAGCTGTAGTAGTCACACACTCAGCTTTCTGAGTCTTCTACTTGAAGTCTCTCTCTTGCGTCTTTAAAGGAGCTACAACCCCCATCTACCCCTCCATTTAGGAAGATGACAGAAAGATATAGGGATCAAAATACAGCTTTCTTCAAAGATACCTGTCTCATTAAATTATGTTATTTGATAACATAAATGATAATGCTATTTTTTTTAAAGAAAAGAAGTAATCAATGAGGATAATGATTACCTCAACTAGGCCACAGATCTAGCTTCAATAGCTTTGAAATGTTCTAGTTCTTATGTGGGGCATTCACATAAGTGCTTGTTTTATTATCATGCATTTGAAGGGATTCAGAACACACAATCTCAAAATATGCTGTTTTGGCATATTGATTATTTTGAGTTGAAGGCACTTGAAAAGCAGCAGATGTAAGAAAGGTATGCTAACTTTCTTTTTTTTTTTCATGAAAGTTGGAGATAAAGCTCCCATCTGAAAAATGCTCTTCCTATACCAAAAGGAAAGAAACATTCTTCTCACCTGAAACGAGGAGTCAAAGCCAAGAAAAATTGAGACAAACAGACCTTGTTAAAATAACTCTCATCTTCCTTTAACCTCCCCACATATTTAGTGGGGAGATTTTCCACAGTTGTCACTTTTTGTTCAACCTAGTACATAAGCTTAGGCCTCGCTGCTTCTTTGGATCTTTGTTTTCCTGTGGGAATTCCCACAACACATTTAAACTTTATTAAATAAAATTTGTATGCTTATCTCCTGTTAATCTGTCTTGTATCAGTCCCAGCCAGAAACCCTAAGAGTGTAGAGGAGAAATTTTACCTCACTACACATGGTAATCAACATTTATTGTCATCTATTAATTAGTACATGATAAAAAGGAATTTTAAGTATGTAAGTATATATCAACTGCTGTGTAACAAACCATCTTAACACTTAGTGGCTTAAACAGTGAAGTCTTCTGCTCCCAATTTTCTCAAATTCCTCTGCTCCATGTGGTGTTGGCTGGAGTCACTCAAGAGGCTGCTTTCATTAGGTGGAGGGGCTGAGCCAGAAGGCACAAGACAACCTCACTCTTGTATCTAGGGGTTGTGATGCTGGCTCTCGAATTTTGGTTCTTCTTCATATTTTGTTTTTCTGCATGGTTTCTAATCATCCACAGCCTTCCCTCCTGACCTTCCTCTTCAGCAGAATAGCCTAGAGGCCCTTACAGCATGGCAGGTGGGTTCCAAGGCAGCAAAAGCAGAGCTGCCTGGCTGTTAAGGACTAAGCCCAAACTGGCAGAGCACAGAGCATCACTTCTGCCACATCCTTTTGGTTAAAGTTTGTCACAAAGCCAGTCAAGATTCAAAAAAAAAAAGAAATAAAATCCACCTCTTGACAGAAAAAGTGATAAATGCATAGACAAAGGAAAGGATTTGTTGACAACTGTCTTTGAAGACTATTAACCACATTAAGCCATGGAATATTTCTTCCCATGAAAGAAAGACTGTTATCCAAGTTAAAGAAAATAATTCACAAGCATGAATATGAACTTAAGAAAATTTGAATAATTCCACCTGTTCAAACTACTGTCACTCACGGGTATTCCTGTACGTTCTCACATGTTAACATCAACAAAGAAAGATTACATGAAAATGTTTAAAAGGATCTTAGTTCAGAGAGAAAAGAAGATGTGTAAAAATAGGTTTTGGTGCCATCAAATTGTTTGTGCCTAGCAAATGAAATATCTCCCGACCCCCAATCAAAACTAAATATTTATTAATGAGAAATGCTTGACTTGAAAAGTATTTGAAAAAAATGAAAGTTAAATAATAGTTAATTCTAACTGATGCCTACTTAGGAAAGTAAGTGAAAACTCATCATTCTCCTTCCCTAAACGAACTTCTTTATTTTACTACCTTATTTCTGTTAGTAGACTCTCTCTCTCTCTCCCCAATCAGTGAAGCTTAAGTTCTCTAAATGTGGTGATAACTCTTCCTTTCTTTCTCCTATCAACTTTTCCTTATATTCACCTTCTTCTTCAACCCTGAATCCACAATATAGCCCAAATTTTTGTAGCAATAAAACAAATTGGCTATAATTTCCCTGTCTCTGATTTTATGTCCATCCGCAAACCCAGTACACTAAACAATGTCATTCTGAAATGCTTCTTAGTCTTTCCATGCTACAGTTCAAAAACTCCATTGACTCTTCACTCTTTTTACTGCTCTTAGTGAGGTTGAGAGGGTGGTTTTCACAATCATTTATGGGATTTTTCCAAAAAGATGCCTCCTCTTGGAGATTCTAACGGCATGGCTGTTCTCTCTGCCTGCCATCCTTTCTAACTGCCTCCTCCCCACATGCACTCAAGAAGAGAATACCAATTACTAGTAGGATTATATCACATCCTTCAGGTGCTGGTTTAAGAAAAAAAAAGTGGAGAATGGCTGGACTTATTATAAGATAAAATCCAAAGTCCTTGTCAAGTATTTAATCCCGTATCCAATTTATGTATCTTTTTAATATTTCTCCCAATACCCTTGACCAAAAACCAATTACTGATAGAAACAGGATTAAACCATTAGGAAACTTGATCCCCACTATCACAAAGCTTACCACACAATGAGAGAGGAAAACACTGAAGGAATAAACTCATAACGTTAAAGGAAAAACCAGGGCACTAAAGGTGGTGAGGATGCAGGCTCATGGCTCCAGAGTCAGGAGAGTTCGGCATTTCAATCATCCTGGATTAAGAAGCAAAGTTTCTCCATTTGGGTGTCATAAAATAACTTCCTTTCTATGGAAACATTATACAAGCAACTGTTTATTCTCTTATTCCTGGGCTTGCCTTATGCCAAACAAGGGTGTGGGCTTAAAAGATCCAAGACAACATAACAATTTTCTGACAGATCCTAAAAACAAGTAAGATATATTCTGGTAAATTTTTCTAACCACCCAGAGCATCTAAAACAGGAAAGAAAACAAAACAAAACAAAAAGGAGAGACTGTGGGTATGTGTTATTCATTCATATTTTGTGGGTTATCCTACTGTTTGTTTTGTCAGCTATTTATATTAATAATGAGAAAAACAGAAAAACAGAATGAGTCACAAATAGAAGATGCATATTTAGGGTCTATGGCTAAGGATCAGGAGATGACAAAGAAAGTCAGGAGCAAGGACTGAGGACTTCCTTAAAAATGGAAAGGATTGACTCTCATACAAGAACATTATTGTGTACCCTCTCAATTCCAACAGGGGGAGTTTGTCCTATGCAAGCAGGTCAGGCATTTGGGATTATCCTCATGAGGAATCTGGGCCTTGAGGAGGGGAAAAACATAGGCTTTAAAACCAGACAAATCTAGGTTTAACCCTACGTACTCTCTAGCAATGTAAGCCTCAATTCCCTCCTCTGTGAAAAGAAAAAGATGAAATCTTTCTTATAAATATTTTGGTGATAAATTAACAAAAATGATGTGAAGAAATTTGTTCACAGTAGACTTTCAATAATTGTAGCTATTATTTTTGTCAAGGTCTAGGCCTAGGTCACCACTACTTAACATGTAACTACATATCTCGATGAAAAAGCACAGTGAGACTACCTGTGTTAGCAAATCTTCCCAACAGCTCAAGGAACCATTAAAACTCACCAGCTTTAGGAAGGTTGGGAAAGGTATTTAACTTCTCTGAATTTGTTCTTCATACACCTGAGAATAATAACATCTAACTTCTAGGGATTAAGAGAAATTGCTATTTTAGAGTTTTAGAGTTCAGGTCAGTGCCTAGTACATTGTAAGTAGCAATAAATAATAACTGTTATTACTATTCACTTTTTTTCTAAAGTAGAAAGTGAGAGGAAAGATTGACATTATTTTCATAATTCTGAATTTCTGAGCATCTTACTGAATGTATCATCTTCTATCGCCCATGAGCACAGATGAAATTAAGACCCTGCTTTTGTTCCTTTTCAGATCTTTTTTCCTTTCCAGACTTTGATTTTCTTTGTATAAGAGGCATTAAGGTTTTTTGAAGAGTCTTACTGGCTTATCTATTTTATAAGAAGCTATTTTCTCCACCTAAAAGTCTTTTAGGTGGAGAAATGGTAACATAAACATGAATAAATTTCATCATTATCATTTTCTCCAAAAATGACCATGATTAAGCTTTCAATTATGTACAAGTGACCAAAAATTATATAATATATATTTTGGCCATCTACCCTACTCTAGTTCAGTTCTCTTGAATTCCAGAACAGGTAGGCCATTTAAGATGCCTCTTCTAAGATATTTCAGAGTCATTTGACCTTCACAGATCTTTGGGATCTGTATATAATAAAATTAGATTGAGTGACAGCTGTAATATTTGGCAATGAGGCAAATTTCCTGCAAATATGTGAGCACCAGGCACGGATTATTAGCCAAATGCCTTACTCTGTTAATAACATGGGAGGAATATAAACGATGGTGTTTGAGGTATTTAGATTTGGTTTCTTAAGCTTTCATTTGGAGGACAGAATGAATTGAGTCCACACCAATGTGACTTCAAGCCAAAAGGAGTGTGGGACACATACTGCTGGCCCAGCAAAATTTTTAAAAACATCATTTAACTCTGGGTCAGCATTTATAAAGAGCCTACTCTGCACCTGAGCCACTGAGCTACGCCCTATGACAATGTTAATTAAAGCAGACCCTCATATTTTCCCCTGTTACTGAATTTCCTGAGTATTGCTTGGCACTTTTTGCCATACTTTAAGCCTGGTACATTTTTCTTTGTCAAGCTACCCGTCATTTGATGGTGTAGTAAAAAATCATGAGTTTCTTTTCTGCAGCAATTCATCAGACAATTATTCTGTTCTCTTTATTGGCTCACTGTAGACACAGCCAATCTAGGTCATCCAGACAAAATAACACAATTCTCCCAAGAGTAATACTTTTTTCCTTGTCCTGAATGAAGTGGATGAGACCCTCAGTTGAATCTCCAGCAGACAGTGGATCAAAGGTGATTAATAAGCATTTGTTTGAGTAAGTTTAGACTTCAATTTTATTATCCAGGAAAGTGCTACTTTGCCTTTTTAGATATGGATTTGGATATGTGCTTTAAATGCCTCAGGTAAAGCTGTAAACAAGCTCTTTTCCAAGAGCCCTCATAGTTAAACCAGAAGGCTGAGGGATAGCACACACTGTGTGTCCAGACCAGCCAGGACTGTGGCCCGACTGGGCTGTTAATTAGCAGGATGACACTAGCCTAATCTCTCTGAATGTCTTCTTCCTAATCTGCACATCTGGAACAATAATCCCAACCTCATGAGGTGCTTTTAAGGATAAGCTAATATAATGAGTATAAAGTGCACAGTACTGTGGGGGAGAAAGAAAACTTCCTCTACCTGTCTAGATTCTCTCAGCTGTTCTAATAATCAAATTGATCTGAGACAGATTAACAAGAGAAAATAACCAAATTTAATTGCATAAATATGTATGGGAACTCCACATATATGAGTGTCAGAGACTCCAAATACATGAGAGGTTCAGAGACAGAAAGTTAAATGAGATATATATGGCATTATGAGGTAAGGATGAGGTAAGCTGCCCTTGGGTTTCAGAGGGGAGAAAGTTCACTACAGGATGATAAGGAGAGCAGATGTATCTCCCTGCCCTAAAGATACCACATAAAAAGTTTTTTCTGGTAATAATTTTTATTATGGTCAAGACCCCTAATTTAGGTTCTTTAAGGGAAAGGTAGAAGTTTCTCATGACTCTGCAGGGTCTCAATTGCCTTCAGCTAAAAATAATTCACATGCCAAAGTGGTACATCTTGAGGAGGCCTGTTCTGAACCCCTTCTATACATATTAGACATTTAATAAATCTTTGTTTTCTTTTTTCTTTTTCCCTAGGAAAAAATCAGCTTTGCCATGAAAACTTGGCAAATAAGGAAAAGCACCCCAGTATTGGTTGGTGCTGCAAGGATTATAGACTTTCTCTTATTCACTCAAGTACTTGAGAAGTGGCAAGCACATTCCAAACTCCAAAAGAAAGTAAATGCTCTTCAAACCCCCCGCCACCCGCTCTGCCCAAAGCGTATTAGGGCAATGATTTAAGCTGCAAAGTGGGCGGACTCGGAAAGCACAAGGCCCCACTCCTTAGAGGTTTTGCTACACCTAAGGGCAGGACAACAGTGTGGCTCCCCAGCTGCCTGACGTCAGGGGCTTAATGTGTTTCTGCCCAAGGATACTGTGGAATGGGAGGGGTGAGGAGTGTGGCATTTCCAATGCATTTTTTAAAAAGCCTGCTGGGGACCCCCAGTGGTCATCAGGAGTCATAGGTTTCTCTGCGAGAAGAAAGCTTGTGGCCTTGAGGAAAAATACCTGACCTTTGATTATATTCGTCTTTCTTCTCTTTCCAGCGATCAGGGTTTTCTCTCAGAAGTTAGTGGTAAGAAAGCAACCAGTATGTAACCTCCTAAACAGGCCTCAAGTTTAGAAGTTAGAGTTATATGTGGCATGGACATTAAAAAGATGGCTTCGGATCAGGGAAGGGATCTGAAATATTCTTTGTAATCATCAGCAGAAAAGCAGGAGGCAGAGCAAACAGGTTGAGGACTGAAATATGCATTTATGTGTCCTCAATGAGCCTTGTTTATCATGAAGACAGTGTCCTGTGCCTGCATGCAAGGGACCACTCCTTAGATTTATTCCCACAGACACCGGAAAAGAAAGAGCAATAAGTCAAGGGTGTCCTCCTCATAAACAAAATACTGTAGCTCATGCATTTCTACTTCCTAAACCTTTATTCTTCTAACCCTAGGGAAATAAGCAATAAAGTTATATAATGCTGAGAAATAAGTAATAAATGATTTAGCCTATACTCCAGGGCCATATGGAGAATAGAGACAGATCCAACAAAGATTTATTTACACAAAGTGCCAAAACACTCCTGAATAGAAATTTTTCCTTTTGGGGAAAGACTGGAGAAATACAAGTTTGTTTCAAACAGAGATGGTGGAGGTGATTTTACATACAACATAGTTTTTGTCACTCAGATTAATCTCCAACTTATCACTTCAGGCCTCAAATCTTTCCTTATATTGATGAAGTCTACAGCTGACTCCTGCTTCCCAAGTCACTGGGTGTGACATTTGCTAAGAGATGAGGCTGCAGCTTTAGGAGTGCTCAGAGACATCAGCCTGGGTGGAGCCCTTAAACACCACCCCCTTCAGAAACTTGTAACCCTAGTGTCTCTTGCTGTCTCTGCCTCAATAATCAGTGGAGTTAGAGCTATCACTTTTAACATCAGCAGTGACAGTAAACATCATCCCAGACAGCCAGAGCAGAAGAGGAAGTTCCAAAGGGCTAGTTCATTTGTTCTCTCATGCATTCTTCAAGTGAGCTTGCCGTTTAAATTAAATGGTAGCTCTCCAAAATATATGCCCATGTCTCAGGCTCCATCGCTCATGTGAACATAAACTTATTTGAAAAAAGGTCTTTGCAGATGTAATTAAATTAAGGATCTTGAGATGAGATCATCTGGGATTATCTGTGTGGGCCTTAAATTCAATGGCAAGTGACCTTATAAGAGACATAGAGGAAAGATGCAATGAGATAGAGGAGAAGGCCATGTGAAGACTGAGACAGAGATTAGAGTTATACAACAAGCCAAGGAGTGCCTAAGACTACCAGAAGCTGGAAGAGGAAAGGAAGGGTACCTGCTCCCCGCATGCCCCGTGCCTGCAGGCCTTTTGAAGGGAGTACAACCCTGCCAACATCTCAATTTCAGACTTATGACCTCCAGAACTGTGAAAGAATATATTTCTGTTATTTAAATCCTCCCAGTTCATGCTGGTTTTTAAAGGCAATCCCAAGAAACTAGTACATTTGCAAAAAAAATATTATTTACTGAGCACCTTTGCTATGCCAAACACCAGGCCAGGTACTAAGGATACAGAAGCAAACAAAACAAAGACACTATTCTCATAAAGTTTATATTATAAGGCAGAAAGAATTAATACACTGGTGAATAAACAAACATTTCAGAGAGTGAAAAGTTCTACATGTAAATATGTCAAACATAGTGATATGGTAAACAGTAATTGAGGAGTGCTACTCCAGAGAAAGTAATCAGGGAAGGCCTCTTTGGGGAGGTCACATTTTAGCTGATACCATTCAGAAATGACCAGAAAATGTGGGAAGAATCAGAATAGGGCTAGACTTTTTTCAGAGGTCAGAGAATATACTATTTTCAGTAGAGCCAGGAAAATACTATTTTGTAACTGTGACTGTGCCCCTTTAAGGTCTCCAAAATTGTTTTTCAAACTGTGTTCCTTGGAGCCCTAAGTTGTCTTGCTAAAACCCCTTCTGGAGGCACAACTGGAGGGAGATTTGGAGGGATCAGGCAACGCTCTCTCTCCCTGGTGTCTCTGCTCACCTACCAACTTTATATGCACGTGGCTCCCAAGTAAGGTTTTACTTAAGAAAGTATTCCATGGCTCAGAGAAAATTTGAAAATTACTGCCTCAAATTGCTATAGCCTAGGAAACATGAAATTATTGTATGTAGCATACGTTTTATCCAGGGTTTCCTATCTTTCAAAATAGGGCTAATAATACTTCACTAGGATCTCTATAGACTAAGTGAGGATCATGAAACTTCCAGATTCTGTCTTCCCTTTGAATGACATCCACTCCTCCAAAATATCCTCAGGAAAGGAAAGGTTTTATCCTCAGAAAAGGAAGCTTTACTTAACTGAAAGACATACATCGATTATGTGGAATATTTCTTAATTTATTGCACAACAGTTTATTTTCATACTGTGCCACATTTTTTCTGCAGATGCTACCCTGGTGAGATGTGTCAGTTGCTTCACAGTAGTGCCTAATTGAAGCCAAAGGCAATCAACATAATTCCCTGCTGGCTAGGAATTACCTCCCCTCTCTAACCACTCACAAAGAAATAATTGGTAGTAGGGTACACTAAAATTGAAGAACTCTATGGATTTAGCTAGCCACTTTTAGGTTTCCAAGACCCCAAGGATACCAGTTAAGATTAGATTATCTGTGAGTAACAGAAAAAACTAACAGTGGCTTAAACAAGAGAGGTAGGTTTTTCTATTTCTCTCTCCAAGCATCTAGATAGTCAAGCCAAGTTACTAGACAGTTTTAGGGACCCAGATTCTTTCCATGTTGTTGCTCTGCAACACACAGAACTGCTATCTTAAGGTCATTTCATGTTTCAAAAGGGCTGATTTAACCAAGTTTCTACCAACAGGAAGGAGGAAGTGAAGGAAAAGGATATATCTCCTCATTTTAAAGATACTTCCAGGAAGCTGTAATCAGTACTTCTACTTGCATTCACCAAAACTTAGCCACATGACCAAACTTAGCCACATGGGAGCTGAGAAATATAGTCTTTTTCTCAAGTATCCCAGGTGCCAGCTTGCTATTTGAGGGTTTATTCTGTCCTCTGCATACCTCTGTGCTCACTCACACTCTGAGCTCAGCCTGCTAGAACAGATCCAACTCCCTTCAACAGAAGCCCTTTGCACATGCTCTTCTCCTCTGGTCACTCTTTTCCAAACCCACAGTCATCCTACTTATGTATTCAATTCTGACTTATCCATCAGATCTAATTTGAATTAACACTCCCAAACCCAAACAAGATCAAGTGTCCTACTACATAATCTCAGAAGGGCATGCGCTACTTTTTTGTAGCATTTATATCACAGTTATATTTTGACACTTGTAGGGGTATTTGATGCATGATCATCTCCTCCTTTAGACAGTAAGTTAGCTTGTGTGTTGTTCATTTCTGTATCCTCAGTCTCCCCTGTCTCCCTGGCTTAACATCTGGTAGTTAGAAGATGCCCATTAAATATGAGTTAATACCATTTAAATTTGCTACTTCAAAAATATGGTGCAAGTTTCCCTGGGAAAAAAAAACTATTTATGATAAATAGACCATTTTTAACTAATTATAAACTTATTCTTCTGTTGCATTTGCCTAAATTATAATTTTATACAGAATAAATAAAATATAAATTTTTCTTTCTCCATAATCTGTAGAATCTGAAGGTATTTTGGCAGGAGGGTGGGTTGCTTGTATTGGTGAACTTAGGGATGAGTAAGTGGGGGAGGAGGATTGTTTCGTTTCTATGTTTAGTCTTTCCAGTAGCTCCAGACCCCAGTTGTTTTCTCATCCCCTACCAAGTTTATTTGCAGCTAGTTTACATTTTTGCATGGATTCTTCCTTGATTATATTTATTAAATATAGTCGAATCAGAGTAGCAGCCTTGCTTTAATATGTGAGTCAATCCAATCTAATTCTCACAATACAGACAAGAGTTTTAGTCCTCTAACTTGAATAACCCCCTATCAGCAGCTTTGCTGAAAAATCCTCTGGTGTGTATTTCACCAGCACTCACTGTTTAGAGGTTGCAATGGAATTGGGGCTTGTTCAGGGAATCAAAATTGCATAATTGCCAAAGCAAGGTTTTCACTGGAATTGAGTCATAACTTTTTGTGTCCCCTTTGTATAGAAATAGCCATGAATAATATAATGGCTATGAGAGAGAGAAAAGAGAAATGAGCTGACTATATTTGCAGTGTTTTTTAATTGCAGCCTTCTACATGATTCCATTGTTAAATTACTTTGAATCATGCATCATTCTTCATAATGATGAAATGATAATAGAATACATAATTATAAAACTCGCCCTATGTTTTCTCTTGCCTCCAAGCCTCTCCACATTCTGTTTCCTCTGTCTGAAACCCGCAACTTCCTTCAACCTAGCAAATTCTGACTCATCCATCAGATCTCAGCTCACATCTCTCTAAATCTAAATAGATGCTCTTATTGTACAGCATTTATCATACTATATTGTTATTTACTTGTCTGTAATGCCCAATGGACTATAAGTTTTAAAACAATACAGATCATGTCTTCTATTTGTTTGTTCTATTTTTTGCATAGATGCAGGTAAAACAAATATCTGTTAAATAAATATACTTTTTAAAAATAAACACGTTGACTATCTATCACAGCCCCAAGAATGACCAAGGAGATATGTCTTCAACACTGATTAATGGCCAGCTATAAGTTGCTCAGTTCTCAACATAAACTGCACCACAGATTCCTCTGCTTTTGTTGGAGAAGCTAACCAACCAGGTGAATATGAACACATCCATCCACCTACCCCAATCCCAAAATGAACTGACACTTCAGGATTTTTTGCCATAATATATATCTTTAATAAGTAGCTTGTTGGAGAGACTAGCGAGATTAGGATAGACTACTTAATGTGAAAATTTATCTAAATATAGGAATAGATTATGTTTCTTAACTACTCAAATCTCTCAACGGTTCTCTAATATCTGTGGGATAAAAATCCATATATCAGAGGCCAGCATTCAAGGATACTCACAATTGTGCTCCTTCCTACCTTCCCAGCTCTTTTTTTCCCAACTCATCACACATTCTATACTGTAGGCAAATCAATTTTTAATTCTTCATGTTAGCCCAATATGAGCAATATTGGGGGTCATAAGGATGGTAACTAAACTTCAGAGAGTATTGTAAGGCCCTCTTATAAATGTTTTATTTATGTTAACATCATTTAATCCCTACAACAACACTAATAGGTACATATTATGATTCCATTCTAGAGATGAGGAACCTGAGGCATTCTGCTTAAGGGCAAACAATTAGTACACAGCAAGTGTCAACTGATGGTCATTGGTGTCAATTCAACACCATTGGTAATCCTCAATTTGAGATGTGGTGAAGTAGGAAACTACTCAGTGCAAACAGCTCAATTGTGATACAGCACAGCTGTGAGAACAGTACAGCTGTGGAACAGCTCAGTAGTGTTATGGCTTAATTTTAAAGCAACATGGCTGCAAGGCAGCCCTCGGCCCAGGTGGCCTGCTCTGCCTGCTCTTCTCCTGGCAAGACGTCTTTGATGTTCCATCCTTCAATATCTTAGGAGTCTCAGCTTCAATTAGTCAGGGAAAGGCAGTCTTTACTCTTCTGAAGAAATGGAAAGTGCACTCTCCAAGCCAGAGGGAAGCTGACTTATGTAGACAGAAGTCACTGCTCCTGGTCCCCGATCAGTCTGTCCTCGTATAAATTAGGACTCTGAAACCTGTTTGATAGATCCAAATAGCACTGTCCTGATAAGTCAGAACAGACCCACTTTGATTGGTCGATGAAGATGCTGATAGGAATATAGCTGCACAGCTCTGATTGGAGGGGTACTTAGTTCTATTGATCGAAATACTAATCCAGGAACTCCTTTATAAGGCCTGGTTCAAATGACAGGAACACAGTGCAGGCAGGTGGTTCAGTGCAGGAGGCTCAGTGCAGGCTTCTTCCAGAAGTGCTGTTTGCATGAGAGTCCTCTGTTTAGAAATGGCTGCTAGGGTCTGCTTTTAAATTAGAGTTCAGTTAGCCACCAAGAGCCCTTCTTACTATGTATCTTCTTTTTCAGGGTCCACACAATCTTGGTTGTGATGTCTTAACCCCAAAACACATAATTGGTAGTTTTCTTCATAGAAGGTATTTACTAAATATTTTGGAAACTGGAGAGAGAGAAGAAAGAAGCCAATAATAGAAAAAGAAGGTAATAAATGGGCTATCCTGTGATATTTTATATTTCTTCCTTTTTTATTATCCTATTCAAAGCCAGTGAACACATATGTCTAAGTAAAATAAATTCTAATAAATTGAGAAAACTAAGACTTTTCTTCTCCACCTGAGTGCCATTTCCTCCCCACTCCTCTCCCCCCGCACTCCCCACCACCACCCCAGTCTTTCTGGCAAATATCTACTTATTCTTTAAGGCTTGGCTTCACTGTCACTTCCTAGTGAAACTTTCTCTGAGGTTCCTTATCTCACAACGCCAGGGATGATTAGGAACTTCCTCTTCTGAACCCCAGGACACCTCTGCCTGGGGTTCATCTCATTGTAGGATGGTGTTTGCTTGACTTCTCATTAGGCTGGAAGAGAACTACATGTCATTTATCCTTATGTTGCTGGAGGAATTGTCAATCACCTTCTCCCCACATCCTTGGCCTCCAATCAGAGGAAACCCCACTGCTAAATGCAGAGTTTAACCTAGGCCTGTGCCCACCCTGAAATAGCAAAAACTGCACTTCTGCGCTCCTCTAGCAGTTACTAACTCCTAGGATGGGTCAGGGCTGGATCCTCACTAATGGACAAAATGTCCTTCCCTTAATATCAGTTTAGACTTAACTGTCTCTGAGAATAAAATTAATATTTGTCCTTGAAAGGCAGTGCTTCTGTTATAGGTTGGCCAGTAAAGAAATCAGCAGGCCTGCAGCTTTCATTGATAGGAATGTTAAGAAGGAAACTCATATTGATAGGCCTGTCCCTTCACCCCCAGCGCACCCCAAAGGGAAGATTTTCTCTGAGATTTTACACTTGGGTGGGGACTGAGAAGCTTGCTTTAAAAGGGGTAGTTTTTGTAAAACAATGACCAAAAAAAGAAAGAAAGAAAAGAAAAGAAAAGAAAAGAAAAGAAAAGAAAAGAAAAGAAACATCTTGAGGATAGGAGAGTCATCCTCTGACATCTAGGGTTGCTCAGGAAGTGCTGGCCTAATTAGGTGCCTTTATTCTGAGATTCTAGGCAAAGCACAACTGAGCTAAACTGTCTCTTCTACCACTTTGTAATTTCTCCTCCTTCACCCTCTGATATAGATTCTTAATCTCACTGCAACCCCATTTTAATTGTAGTATTATTTGCAATTGCCAAGTTATGGAAACCACTTAAGTATCTACTGACAGATGAATGAATAAAAAAGATGTGGTAAATACAAACAATGGACTATGTTATTCAGTCTTTAAGTCTTTAGAAAGAAGGAAATCCTGACATTTGTGGCAAGGGGTGAGGATGTACCTTGAAGGCTTTATATATACTAAGTGAAATAAGCAAGACAGAGAAGGACAAATGCTGCATGGTATCATTTATATGTGGAATCTATAAAAGTCAAACTCACAGAAACCGACAGTAGAATGTTGTTTCCCAGGGTTTGAGTGGTGGGAGAAATAGCGGAAGGTTAGTAAAAGGTATAAACTCAGCTATAAGATGAGTAAGGTCTGAGGATCTAATGTAAAACATGGTAATTACAGTTTACAAGACCGCACTGCATAAGCAAAATTTGCTAAAAGAGAACTTAAATGTTCTCAGCAAAAATAAATAAATAAATAAATAGACAAATAAATAAATAAATAAATAAATAAATAAATAAATAGAAAGATAAAAATGTGAGGTGATGGACGTGTTAATTAACTAGATGGAGAATCTTTCACAATGCATGTGTATATCAAATCACTCTGATGTACACTTAAAATATCTTATAATTTTATATGTTGATTATACTTCAATAAAGTTGAAATAAAAATAAATAAAATTTAAATAAAATAGGCAAAAAAAATTTTAAAGCAAGAGATTGAAAGATGTGATTTTTAAGGAAATTTGTAGCCTCAACATTCTGATACCTAAATTTAAAGTAACAAATCTCCAAGTTAGAGTAGAAAGAAAAAAAATCCCCAGTCTCAGTGCCTTGTCAATGCTAAAAGAAGCAGGTGGTGAGAGGAAACGAGGCTTGCCCCTCCTCTCCACCCTGAGCTCCAGCGGAGAAGGGGTATCAACGGTGCTATCTGGTGTTGCATCTTGGGTAGTACTGAGGGGTAGCCAGGACATAACTGGGTAGCACAAGAATTGTAATGCTAGTGGAGCATTCTAAAGCCATTATATAAGTAATAGAGTGGTACCAAAACTTTGGATTTCTTCAAAAGAAAGAAAAGCACCACCCCTTGAGAAGAAAAGTTTGGATAAAAATTCCATACCAGGCATTCAGTAAATGCTTAGTACAAATGCAAAATCCTAAAGAAATATTTCTCCTATTCTTCTGTAAGAGTTAAAGTCTAAAAACCTAGAGATTTCCCTTAAATAATTCTCCATATAGTGACAGGGAAGTGGTTAAGAGCCAGACTCTAGGGCAGTGTTGTTCAATAGAACTTTTTGAAATTATGGAAGATTATGGATATCTGTACAGTCCAATATGGCAGCTTCTCCCCACACATTGGGCACTTGAAATGATGCTAGAGTGATAAAGAAACTAAATTTTAGATTTTAATTAATTTAAATTTAAATAGTCATATGTGTTAATGGCCACCATATTAGACAGCATAACTCTAGAGTCATGTTGACTTATATTTAAATTCTAGTTGTGCCTTTTACAATCCTTGTGGCCTGAGGAAAGACAATAAATCTTTCTAAGCTTCGGCATCTTCACATATAAAATGCAGGCTTTAATAACACCCACTGTTTGGGAAATGTTGGGGATTAATGAGATCACGCTTATGATCTTAAAAGAGTGCCTAGCACAAATTGTACACTCAAAAATGTTAGCAAATTATTATTGAATACATCAATACAGGTGATAACAATATGAGATATAATTTTTTAAAATAAAAGAAAAGAAAAATATTCATTTTAATGGTGGAAGAGTTGCCTCTGTCCCACTACCATATTTTATTTTTTTCATAGCACTACCACTCTCTAGAAATCATACTATTGATTTGTCCACTTACATTGTTCTATCTGTATACCCTGAAAGAACATAAAATTCATGAAGGTGGTTGTTGTTGTTTTTAATAAGCCCAGTATCTTGACAAGCACCTAGCTCCTGATCCATACTTTAAAAGCAGTTATTGATTAGATGTATGACTTAACAAATTAACCTAATCTACTGTATTGTCGGAAACTTGAGTCAAATTATTGCTTATCAAAAGAGAAAAAAAAGATACTTTTTTTCTATGGATAGTTCACAGTGAAAGATTGATGTTGGAAAATTATATGATGATTTTGTAAAATACTATGAATCAAGCCAAAAGCAAATGTTATTTTTTTCAAAATTTGGAACTTCAATTCTCCAGATTGTTTTATTATATAGAATATTATTCAAGAATTACTGAGCACTTTAAATTACTGTTCAAAAAATTTGCAAATAAAATGGTATTCTATCAGAATTAATTGCCTTTCATTTTTGTCAAATTTATTTTTAAAGAATTCAGTCAAAATATAAAATTGCTTTCCAGAATATAAAGCTTAATTAACATAATGAAATAGAGATAACTAAACTTTTATTCAGTGATATGTTTCAAGTGCATTTTGCATGGTTTAGTGCTCAAAGTACAATACAATAAAATTTAAAAAAAACATTTAAATAGTCTCTAATTTGCAGTACCACCATAGTCAAAATATATTAAGTTAATAAAGTTAATATTTACAGAATATCACTGCCACAATAGAATACTTAATATAAACTAAACTAGATGATAATTTACTGGAAAGAAAGCTCTACTAATTGCCAGAATAGTGTCTGAACAGTGATGGACATCTGTAGCACTCAGAAATATAGTCAGGAGTCAAGATTTACAGTCTCGAGGGATCTATAATTTAATGCTTCAAATCCAGGGGAGAAGGGAAGAAATTAGGAAATACACTATATCACAGGTAGGGAAGCTGGTGTTTTTTGTTTGCTTGCTTTGCTCCTCTTTATTTCTTTTTTAATTTTTTAATTAATTAATTTATATTTTTATGGTGATATTGGTTAATGAAATCCAATAAGTTTCATCTGTACACTTTAACAGTAAGGTGTATATATATATATATATATATATATATATTTACATTATGTCTTTACCTCCCATAGTTTGATTTCTTTCTGTCACCACATATTTGATCCCCTTTACCCTGTCTACTCCTCTCTCCCCCCACTGTCTACCCTCTAGTAACCACTAGTCTATAGTTCATGTCCATGAGTTCATGTCCATGAGTTCATGTCCACTTATATATTTACATATAAGTGATATCACGTGATTTTTAACTTTTCCTGTCTGGCTTATTTTGCTTAGCATGATTATCTCAAGGTTCATCCATATTGTCACAAATGGTAGTATTTCATCTCTTCTTATGGCTGAGTAATATTTCATTTATATATGTACCACAGTTTCTTTAGCTAATCATCTACCATAGGACACTTCAATTGCTTCCATGTCCTGCCTACCATGAATAATGCTGCTATGGACATTAGTGTGCAAATATCTTTACAAATATGGGTTTTCAAGGCTTTGGGGTGAATACCCTGTAGAAGGATTGCTGGATCATATGGTAGATCAATTTTTAGTTTTTTGAGGAACCTCCATACTATTTCCCATAGTGGCTATACCAATTTGCAGTCCCACCAGCGGTGTATGCGGGTTCCTTTTTCTCCGCATCCTCTCCAGCACTTATTATTACTTGTCCTGTTGATTATAGCCATTCTAACAGATGTGGTTTTGATTTGCATTTCCCTAATAGCTAGTGATGTTGAGCATCTTTTCAAATATTTGTTGGCCATTTGTATGTCCTCTAGGGAGAAGTGTCTGTTCAGGTCCTCTGTCCATTTTTTGATTGGATCATTTGGTTTTTTGTTGTGATTGAGTCATATGAGTTCTTTTTATATCTTGCCCTTATCAGCAGCGTTACTTGCAAATAGATTTTCTCATTCAGGTGGTTGTCTCTTTACCTTGTTGACAGTTTCTTTTGCTGAGAAGAAGCTTTTTAGCTTAATGTAGTCTCATTCATTTATTTTAGCTTTTATTTCCCTTGTCTTCGAGGCTAAATTCATAAAATACTTTGCTCCTCTTTAAATCACTTGGTATGACATCAGATCTAAGGATAAGAAAGTGAATAAGTTTGCATCAGATATTTAAATCCAAAATAATAATTATTATAATAGTTAACACATAATCCTTATTACTGGTTCAATACTTTTCTCATACTTTTATAGAAATCATCCAATCCATCTGTTCCTTAATCAAATAATTCAAAGCAGACATTTTCAAACTAAACTTGTTACCTTCCCCATAAACCCACAAATCATTTGAGCTATTTTCTTCACTATTTATTGTTAGAAATGTACTCACTTTAAGAAAACGTTTCAAAAATCACAATTTAGAGACAGAAAACATATTATTTTAATATTGGGTATTTGAAAGTGCACACATAATAATTAAAATACAACTTTATTTTGGTTCCCCATCACATCTCTAAAATATGTTCAATTGGGCAAACTTCTGGACCAATATAAAAACTATAGTAAGTTCAAGTCTTTTTTAATTCACTCTTCAGCTATAGTCATACAATAAATTTAAGTCACAATAAAAGTCTCAATACAAATGTTAAATGTCAAGTTTCATATAGTAATTAAAACTCCAAACTTGAATTTCTGTTTATTTCCGCAGCTCGAGCTCCAGGCTCGAAGCCTGAAATGACAAAATGCATGTTATTGGCTTCTTCCCTATTTGTTAGCATAGCTTTCCCAGATAGATAACAGGCTCCTTGGCCCTCTTGGGCTGGTTCAGAGGAGAGAAGGGAATGCAGTGAGAAGACGAATTTACCATGAGCTGGCCTCATTCTCCATGGTTCCAGTAGGTGAAAAGAGCACTAAAGTAGCTCCTTTCTCTGGTGGCGAGGCTTTAGCGAGTTTCTCAGTGCTTACCACTATATCTCTCCCTCCTGCAGTCAGTCCCCTTAACCTTTCTCTTCCAAGTGGTCAGTTATAGCTTCTTTTTCAGGTACAGCTCCAAGCTCCTTCTGCTGACAACTCCTCCCCAAGCCAGAAAGCCTATTGGAAAGATGCAGAATTCACATTGGATTGCTCCCATGTATGCCACATCCAGTTCATTAGAAACACTCACGTACCCCTACCCATAAAATGTCTCAGAAGCAGGTGTATCCTAAAGTAGCAGCAGCCACCACCACCAAAGCAATTGATTATTCTTTGTCTCTCTCTCTCAAGACTTTCTGAGAATCAGTCAGACCCCAGATGACAATTCACTTTAGCTTTCTTAGACAGCAGTCCTCTATGTTTCACAGTTTAAGGGAATACATTTCAAAGCCTCCCAACAGTCTACTTCTTTCACTAAACTTGGGTTAGAATGGATAATCCCCTGACACCTTCTCCCAAAGGCAAAGAATAGTCTCAGAGCACACACACATACACACACACACACACACACACACACACACACACACACAAAACCCTCTTCAAATAAATTTCTTTGTCAATTTTCATTCTCTTTCTGTATTGTCAACACTTTTTATATCCTTGATCTGCCAAATCGGGGAACTGGTTCTCAGAGATCTTCTTTACTAAAGTCTTTATTTACAGATTTGTCTCACATCACATTTCTCAATAAGTATCTATTATAGTAGTGCCTCAGCTGGAACTGAGGCATGAAGAACTCCATTTTTAGCACAACTGTGATAATTAACTGAAGGCTATGTTTCGTAACAAAGAGCCCTAAAATACAGTAGATCATATCCAAGGCTTGTTTTTTTTTTAGACAAAAAGTGCTACTTTGCTTGATTAATTTCAAGAATCAAGTTCCTTCCATCTTGGTGCTCAGCTATCCTCTAGGGCAATAGTTCTGGAAACTGCTGTTCTCAGAACTTCTTTATACTTTTTTTTGTTTTTTTGCAAACCCCTTTATACTTTTAAAAATTATTGAGAGCCCACAAAAATCCAAAACACTAAAAACACCAAATGCTGGCAAAGACGTGGAGCAACAAGAACTCTCATTCATTCTTGGTGAAAATGGAAAATGGTACAGACCTTTTGGTAGACAGTTGGAAGTTTCTTACAAAACTAAACATGTTCTTGCCATGTGATCCATCAATTAGTCTCCTTGTTATTTACCTAAATGAGCTGAAAACTTATGTCCACACAAAAACTCACACATGAATGTTTACAGAGGCTTTATTTATGATTGCCAAAAACTAGAAGCATCTAAGATGTTCTTTGGTAGGTGAATGAATAAATAAACTGGTACATCCAGACAATTAAATATTCTTCGCTACAAAGGAATGAGCTATCAAGCCATGAAAAGGCATGGCAGAAACAATGTACATTACTAAGTGAAAGAAGCCAAAATAGAAAAGCCACATGCTCTGTGATTCCAACTGAAATTACATTCTGAAAAAGACTAAACTATAGAGACAGTGGTTTCCAGAGATTGAGAGGAGGGAGAAATGAATAGGTAGAACACAGAGGATTTTAAGGTAGAGAAGCTATTCTTCATGATACAATAATGGTGCAAATATGTCATTTTACACTTATCAAAACCATTGTACACTACCAAAAGTAAACCCCTGGGGAGAAAAAAAGGTCTCTGGGTGATAATCATGTGTCAGAGTAAGTTCATGGTTATAACAAATGCCCCACTCTGGGTCAAGATGTTGATGGTGGGAAGGCTGTACATGGCTAGGTGGCAGGAGTATATGAGAACTCACTGTGCTTTCCACTCAATTTTGCTATGAACCTAAATCTTCTCTAAAAAATAAAGTCAAAAAATTATTGAGGTTCCCAAAGACTTTTGGATTTTATGTGCATACCTATCAAAAATGATTATATAAAATTTTAAATGAAAATTTTTATGATATTTATTTATTAACTTAAAAATTAAAATCAATCTATTATATGTAAACATAAATAATATATTTCTAAAAAATCTATTTGCTAAGACAAAAATTTAATCAGAAGAGTGGAATTGTTCTTTTTTTGAAATTTTTTTTAATATATCTGGGTTAATAGAAGGCAGCTGGATTCTCATATCTCCTTCTGCATTCAACTCATAGAACTCTGTTTTTATTGAAAAAGATTAATAAAATCCAGTCTCACACAGGATAGTAGTTAGATAAGAAAGGGTTATTTTAATAGCCTTTTCAGATACCAGTGGCTATTTTTGTTTGCTAATATACCAAAACTTGACAAGTGGTAGTTTCTGTAGATTAGTTGCAGGTTACAACCTGAATTCTGATATTAATGAACTTTACATATTCTGTTACATTAAAATCCCTTGGTCTATCTAGCAATGTGAATGGGTCTTTTGATTATGCATGATTTTGTGACAGCATGCATTAGTCATTTGAAAAATATTGTCTCACTGAGTTAATGCAGACTTTCCAAGCATTGACAGCTTTCATTATGCAATATTTAAAAAACATATTATTAATTAATACATTGACAATCTTATCAGAAAAAATTTTTTAAGTATTCGGAAACTGCCAAGGTCACCGTAATAGAATAGTTTTCCATAATTTTTATTTTGACTTGAACTCCCAAATTTATCACTGGCTGATTTTCAAAAAGATTACACATTAAAAATATTTTTAATTTTCTGTATGTTATGATGTTTTGACATCTTAAAAAATTTTCAGTCTGGGGAGAGACTGCCTCTTCTGAGGCTAGCCAAACTTAAGACAAGCAAATGGCTCAGCCAGGAGCATGCCTTTGATATGTAAAATAACCAGTCCAGAGCCAGACCTCCTCTATTTGGCCTGAACACTCAGGAAGTAGTATTCCTCTGCCTTAAAAATCTCAGGGCCAGGTGCCAGGCAACTAGAGACCACCCCAAAGCCCCAAACCTTCCAAAATTATTCAAACTAGCCAATCCTAAACTGTTTACCCTGCCCTGCCTTGGCTTTCCCATGGAAATCCAAATAAAGGCCTAAAGACATGGCCCTGGCTCCTGTCTGCTGCCTCTGACCACCCTGGTGGCTTTCCCATGTAGTCCTGTGTGGTGAGCCCCTGTTGCTAGGACCACTGAGTATAACAAATTTGTTTGAGTTTTTTTTTTGAGCTTCCCCTCTGTCCCCTCTTTGGCCACACCTGATTGACCATTTCATAAATTAATACAAAACAAATATCTGCCAAAATTTCCAAGTCTAAATAACCACAATTTTCTGTCTATTCATTCAAGTAGAAATGGCATTCTATAAACAAAACAAAAAACAAAAAGCAAAGAAACAAGTTTAGCCATTCAAACAATCACACAGGGGTTTTGAGACCATCAGACTGAGGTAAACAGCAGAAGGGCATTATGCGTACTCATTATTTTGTGACAGAGATTATTAAAAAGATATGCATCCAAGAGTCAAGATTTAATAAAATTAATAATTTTTACTGTTTCATCAAATGCAGTCTTAAGTGACGCTGGCACTTTACTACTAGAGTATGGTGATGATTGAATGACCAATATACTGAACTGCCTAAATCTATGCTAAAGCGACAGCAGTTTTACCCACTATTAACTTTGCACCATCAGTACAAAGGTCAGCACAATGAAAAAGGCAAATAACTTAATACTATTATGAAAATAGTTTGACCTCTCAGATCCTCACAAGTGTCTTGGAGATTTACAGGAGTCTGCAGACCATACTTTGAGATCAGCTGCCCTGGAGCTCTGTCCACGTCTATAGGTTAGGTGATCTCCATATCAGTTTTTTGTAAGCGAAAAGCTATTGAAGCAAAACATGTATGTGTCACTTCTATTCACATTATACTGGTGAGAACTTGGTCACTTGGTATTAGTTAGTTACTTCTGAGTGACAATCCACCCCCAAAACTCAGAGGCTTAATGCAACAATGATCTTACCCAGCTCATTATTCCATAGGGTGGCTATTTAGGTTAGACTACTGAGTAGTTCTTCTGGTCTCTGTTGGAATCTCTCATGCATTTCTGCTCAGTTGCAGGTCAGTTCAATGAATTTGCTATTGGGGATTGGCTGCCTGATAAATGAAGAGATGAGATGACTAACCATGTGTCTCTCACCATCAGCAGGCCAGCCCAGGCTTGCTCACAGACAGCAGCAAAATTTTAAGTGATGGTGCCAAATGCCCATTGAGATCTATGCTCTGAATTGACACAGAATAGCATACCCATTGCATTCTATAAGGCAAAGCAAGTCATAGGGTCTGCTCATATTCAAAAACGTATAGAAATAGACTCTACCTATTTAATGGATACCTATTTGATGGATACATCAAAGGGAATAATTGTGGCCAATTTGCAAGTACTCTGCCATACATGGCCAAAACTAACTGCCAAAGGGGATGATAGAGTTTTCAAATGGTAGACATAAGCTTATGAGTAGGAAGAACAGATTTAGTGGGAACAAAATAGCAGTCTGTAAAGATTTCAACTGTTCCTTAATTTTAATCAAAATCACTAGAATTTAGGGAAGGAATTTGACAATTTGATTCCATAACTTATGCAGAAAAATGAACAGCTTTTCTATATAAGAAGACAGAGCAATGATAAAGAAAAACAAGATGGCGACACTTGTCTTTGCAGATATCAACGATTAGAACGATTAGAGACTGGAAAGAAACCCATGCACATATAGAAACTCAAATATAAATGTGTATTATTACTATCTATAGAAAATTGTAAAGACTTCAATGTGAAAGGCAAAACAAGAACAATTCTACAATTCTAGAAGACAATATATACTATCTCTGTGATCTGGAGGAAAAGAAGGATCTTTTATGTAAATTTAAAGTTACCATAGTTGGGGGGTGGCACATTTGATTCTACTAAAACTTGCACCTCTGTTCATCAAAAGACACTATAGAGAGCATAAAACAAGACAGTGTGGAAATTGGAGAAGATTGGGTAGGTAAATAGATGAGTGAGATAGAACAGCAAGGCAGAAATGGCTGAAACTGGTCATGAGCCACCAATTGAGAGAAAATTTTTGTAATATAAATAACCACTAAAAGACCGTCATCTAGAATTTATGAAGACTTCTTTCAAAAAGGACAAAAGAAATAAAGAGGCATTTCAGAGAGAAGGAAATGCTTATGAGAATAAATATATAAAAAGATGTCTAGTCTCATTTATAATTAGGAGAAAAAACGGAAATCAAAATCAGATGGCATTTTGTGCCTCCCAAATTTTGTAAACATTAAAATATCTGACACACAAAATGTCTTCATACTGAAGTTATTTAGCAACAGAAACACTTGTATGTTGCCAGTGAGAACACAACCATTATGGAAAAGAGTTCAACAATACATAATAAAGTTGCACATGACAAAAATAAAAAAATTCTATGTTCATACTTTGAAATTTTATATATAGTAGGTAAAAGTAAATGATGCAACAGAAAGCAATTTCAAAAACCGATGTTGACAACAAAAGATAAAGCTGTTAGAAAAAATATACGACATGATTTCTATCATGTTAAAGTGCGGCACAAACTAAACAGTACATTGTCTTAGGATTCACTCAGAGATGGCAGTGCCAATTTATTCTATTGCCAACTTGCTGAACTAAAAACTACAAATCCCAGAGTTCCCTTCCTTATATGATTTGAGGTTAAACTTGGCCAAACTTTTGGAGGCAGAAGTGAAGCAGCAACTCATTTTCTTAAAATGTGTGTGCAGTCAAATGTGGTGATGAATAGATGCAGAGATGCCGAGGGGTTCTCACTTATACTTTGTCTCCTCTACTCAGCTCTCAGCCCTTCTTTCTCACTGCTGGCCCTTTGCCAATGGCAGACAGTTGGCAGTGGACTCACAGAGCTGGCAGCAATGCAGAGACAGTCACTTCTTATAGTCTGCTCCAGCTCCCTATTGCAGCCCACTCCAGTGGCTGGATGTGTTTAGATTCTTAGATTGTTCTTGAGACTCTACTTGCCCATCCATACAGTGTTTCAGGAGGCTAGTCAGTGGTTTCTTCTCCATTTCTCCCATGGCCCCTTGCAGATCTTCACTGAAAGTTAGGAGGTATAATTTCTATAAGAAACCCCTTATCCCACATCACTCACAGAGGCTCTACTTCCTGATGAAATTTTGACTGATAGAGTAACAAAACTATAAAGATGAGCCAGAAACATCTTACACAAAATTCAGGATACCAGTGTCCTTTGAAGTGGGTGGGGAATGGGGAAGGACAGCATTAAGGAAAGGCACATAAGGGACTTCTGAGGCTCTAGGGCATTCTTTTTCTTAAGATGCTTGAGGAGTATACAAGTATTCATTTTATTAATATTTAAATTATACAAAATATATACTTCTATGTGAGATAAATTTTGTAATTAAAAGTTAGAAATAAACAAAAAAGTATAGCAAGAGGTTTCAAAGCAGAGAGTCCAAATCATCAGGGAAAGTTAAGATGCTTTAAATGAAAAGAGGGAGAATCTCACAGGTCAAAGAGAAAAGCAGGGTTAACTCCCAGAAGTGGGTCTCTGTGCAGAGAAGCAGAAGAAGAGTCAAACCCAGAAATCTGGATGGCGAGATGACAGGCTGCTCATTTCCACAGCACAAAGTATGGGCAGAGGGGAGATTGTATCAGACAGAAAGAGGAGTGGAGGGGACTCTTCCCAGGGTACCTGATTTTACCCCATATGAAGGTATTGTTAGAAAGAGGCAACATGGTACCAGGTGGATGGCCAGAGCTGGAAACAGTGTTTACAGCTGCATCCTGTCCTGTAGAGGAACTGAAATACCTGGCAGAAGGTGGGACTTTTCCAAATGGCCCCTTGGTGGAGACACAGAGAGCTTGGAGGAGCAGCACTGGTAAACTGGGATTGAGAGTGAGCTGGAGTGAGGGATGAATCTCAAGTAAGGGGAATTGATGAAAATTATGATAATAACACTAGCAGCCACTGTTTACAGAATGCTTACTTTTTTTTCTGATATCTAACCATTTGTCTCTTTTTCTTAACCAGACTAACTTCTTTGATCATCCTGTTTAGTCTCATGACTTTCAACACCAAATACAGGCAGCTGATTTCTGTTTCTGCCTAGGCCTTTTCCCTCAAGTCTGTAACTTCATATCCAAAGGCCTCCTCGACATCTCGCCTTGAGCATCTAATTGGCATCTCAAAGTCAACATGTCCAAAACTGCAGTCCTGCTTTACCCACATCAACCACTCAGCTTACCCCAGCCCTAGACCTGCTCCTCCCACCATCACCCATCTCAGTAAATGACAATTACATGACTGTTGCTTAGACAAAAAACGTGGCATCTTTCTTGATGCCTCTCTTTCTCTCTCAATCTACCTGTGATCCCTCATCAAATCCTGTTACTCTGCTTTAGCCACACTGGCCTTACACTGGTTGTACATTCAGCCTGTATGCCCTGTCCTGAGAAAGCTGCCTGGTTAGCTCCCCTACCTCATTTAGTCTTTACTCAAATATCTTCTTAATGAGGCTTCCTTGACTATCCTAATTAAAATCACAAACCAGCCCCACCAACACTTTTTTTTTCTTTATTTTTCTTCCTAGCATTTATCATCATTGAACATAATGTACATCGGTTCTTATTTAACTTGTTTTATACATACACACTGCTAGTATACATATACACAATAGAACATAAACTACAAGGAGGTAGAAAATTATGTCTGTTTCATTCACTGCTGTAGTCCCAGAAGTCAAACAGCACATAAGAGGTATGTAAGAGGTTCTCAATGAATACATGAATGAATAAATGAATGAATGAATGAATGAATACTTACAATCTATCAGGCACTCTAAGTGCTCCATATGAATTACCACATTGTACTCTAAGTTACTATTCCCATTTTACAGATAAGAAAATGGAGGCTTTTAGGGAGTTCAGTGGACTTGCCCAAGGTCACAGATGGTGAGTGGCAGAGCTGAGAAATGAACCCCGGCAGCCTGATTCCAGAGCCCTCATTCATAACCACAAGACACAGGCCTGAAGAGAAGACTGAAAATCAGGTGCCAGAAAGACCGGATATTAATTTAAAAATCAGGAACAGACATAAAGAGATGGAGCTAAATCCCTAAAATCAGATGTAACAGGATGACAAGCATGTAAGTCAGGCACAAGAGAGGTGGGAATGGGGCTGTGACCAGAGACAGATATGCTCAGAAGGCCTTGGTGGATGCTCAGAGGCTGGAGGAGATGTGTCCTCTGAGTGTGTCAGGAAAAGAGCTAAAATGAACTGTTTCTGGAATTCATGACAAGCGGGTGGTAGATACAGACTAAAGATTTTGTATCATTATTGTGCTCCCAGCATTCCTTCAGGTGTCCCTCCTTAGGCTGATGGCCAGGAGAGAATCTGATACAGAATGATTGCATTCACATATAAATGATCAAAGCCAGGTACAGAATATAATATAAGAAATTACAATTATGTGTCTTTCTTTGTTTTTTCTTTAGGATGCAATTAATATCTACTATATATGCATTGGTTCTGCAGGTTCCAGACTCAACCTGTATGACTTTAGGCAAATTGGTCCACCTCTCCCACAGGAATGTTGCCTCATTTCTCTCTGTACCTCATGAAGCATGTGTTATCTACAATAGTAACACAAACCGTATAGGGTTGTGAGAATTAAAGGAGATAGACATGTAAAGCACTTAGAACAGCACCTAGAATGTATTAAGCATGTCATACATATTTATTATTATAATTATTATTTTGTAAATAAGTTAAAACCATGTATCACAGTATAAAATACAAGGCAGCTCTGTCTTTTATTATATATGGACAGACCCTCCTTAAGCACTGTGAAGTAATTGCTATAAATAAGAAAAAAAAATGTTTGATGAAGTTGAAGTTTACGGGAAAATAGTTAAAACAGCATTTTAAGTATTCAGAATAAAGTATGTAGCTAAATTTTTGTCAAATAAGAAATTATTATTTTGAAGAATGTCAACGGTCATGTGGAAAGTCAGTACCAGTAAATAAGTCTGTGTGTTTGCCAAAATGTTTGAGACAGACAAATCAAAACATAATCCAAAAAGAATGACACATTAGAGCCAGTCCAATCCAGATGACAGTGTGTGTTATCCACATGAGCGTGATATGACCAGCCAAATGTTCACTGTGTCTGGGGTTGAGTCACATTAACAGCCAACTGGTAGGAGATGAAATATGTGCATTTCCTTCCTAACAAAAAGTAGAAAAGGAATGTATATTAAAATAAATTCTGTAAAATTAATTTCTTTTACCTTGACATTTTAACCAAGATTTTTCTCAGAAAGACCTCCCTATTATGGTGATGAGAGAATGATGCAAGCACGAGAATCTCTCCTACTTCTTGCTTCCAAGCTGATTTTCAGCTTAGTGCTTGTAGTCTGAAAATGTACTTTTTCAGTAGAAAAACTGTATGACTTTTCCATTGGTAATTGGCCCATGATAAACGAAGGAAATCCTATGCTCCCAGGCTGTCTCTCTAAACAAAGAAGAGAAAGTTACATTGAATGAGATATAAAAAAATTAAAGAAAATAAGATCTGGAAGATTTGAAGGACTTAGACTATTAGGAAATGATTTAGAAGGAGACACACACTGAAGCACACAGACTGGACATCACTTATTCACTCACTGGCTTGTTTAACTAACCGTCTTACCTTTGACAAGGAGCACTACCACTCTAAGACTCTGGGGGCGTTCATTGGTTTATTTTACCAATTATACTTACCAAAAAAAGTAATGGCTTCTACTCATAAGATTGAAGTATGGGATAATAGATACATTAAGTGTTAGAACATTGTATGTAAATTTAAGCTACATATGTATTAATCATTATCATTGTTTTTGTTATTTCTCAGGCTTATGATTTCCCACTAGGCTAGACACTAGACCCTAAGTGGATAGGACAACATGAACAAAACTTGTCCTTGTAGAAAATGCTTGCTGTCAGTCTCCTGGTCATAGAGACTAAGTTAACCTCTGGACAAGGAACCCTTGGACCAGCAGAAATCCTTTTCTTCACACCATCCCCACCACACCCCCCACCAACCCCATGCACACCCTATATCTTCAGAGAAGCTGAATCCAATGGTCACAAGCCAGGAAAACACAAGCACATCCTGCCCGAGGTGCTGTGCCTGATCCTGCTAATGCCTATCATCTCACCCATGAGGACGCTGGGATTCACTAGAAATCTAGATGATCAGAAGAGTGGACATCAAGGAAGGAAATCCAAACCTAGGTCCCACGAGAAAGTATCTGTGTATATTTCAAATAGAGAGAAGTAGCCAAAGAAGTCTATCCTTGAGACTACAATAAGCTACTACTGCCTAACCACCCACCAAAAAGCTGGATCAGGGAGAAGGAATGAAAAGAAACAAGAAAATATTTGAGGAGAACCCTTTTGAAAAAGATTGCATGGAAGCTCACTCAGAATTAAAATTCCATGAAAATTATATACTACTGTATGATTGAACATCTTAATATAGCAAAATGCTACTAAATGTGTGTATTGTAGTATGTCTATGTTAATTGAGGACTATAAAATCTGAAATCATAATCTGTGATAAATATAGAAAATAAGGTTTTGCAAAAGAATTTTTATCTAGAAAATAAAATGGCCACAGGATGGCAGTAAATGGTAAGAGATAAGCATAGGCCATGTATTTTATTAACACTTAAATGCCCTTAGTGCTTAAGATATACAAAAACTTTAAATATCTGAATATAACCTGTATACTATTCTTTTTTTGTATACTATTCTTAAAATTAGATATAGAAGTAAACAAAAAGCATTCTAAATACTAGAGTTCTTTGACTGAAATTTTATTTTCTCAGTTAAATGATACCCAATTTGTGATTTTGCCATTTTGAAGATTCTGTGCTTCCTATATATACCACTCTCTTCAAGTTTGAACCAACATTGTTAGAAGTAAATTATAAAGTAACTAAGTTATATTTCAAAGGGAATTCAAAAGCATAAAGAAAGCTTTCCATCTCTGTGTCCCTTGAGTTCTCAACTCCCAACGCTCTTCCTCTGTCCTCATCCCATTTCCAAAGTCATTAGTATTCTTTAAAAAACAAACAAACAAACAAACAACATTTTAAAGATCTGCTCACTTTGAAAATGACCCTTGAATTAAAAACCTAAGGTGAAGTCATCTGCTTGGAGAATTCATAAATATATATGAAACTCACTAATGTAAAACTCTTCTAAAGTTTTCACTTCAGAATTGATGGGCAAATAGCTGGAGAAAGAGCGTCAACCTTGTGAAATCTTGTCAAAGAATATCAAGAATAGCCTTGCTTAGGGGAAACACGTGTTATAAAGCAAAGGTTGGATGCGTCCTCTGAGTTCATTAATTTGCCCTACATAAATTCATTAGTGTACACAAGGTGCCAGGTGGTAAAATATGTGCTGGAAATGGTAGTGGGAAGTATTTGCCCTCAAGGAGCTTACAGGCTATTTGAGATGGGAAGCAGGTAAATAAGCAAATACTCTACAGGATGACTACAGCTAAGCTAAGAGGTCAGTACACAGTAAGCACCAGAATGTGAACCTTGTTGTTAGGCAGATAGGTAGACATGAGTGATAGGAAAATGAAGGCCCAACCCAGAGACCTCCCTAAGGACCTCCCTGAAACACCCATTTTATGATTAAAAATCACCATTACATCCTGAAATACCAGGAAGTAAAAACCACAAAACTAACTGCAGGTTTAGTCCAGCCACAAGCACTTGCGCAGTTAGTTATATATACTGACCTTGCTTAACCTTAGCCTCATTATACCATCATTATAATATCATGCATATGCCTGGAAATTTATGAATCTGATTATAGCAGACTGAACTCTGGGTAACTGCATGCACAATAGACAAGGGGTTAACAGCTAAATGTCAATTAACCTTGCATGCCAATCGTCTAGCACTCCTAGTAACCACCCATCAAAAGCCAGTATTAGGTATATTTCTCAAATTCTGTGGAGCTACAGTCATCTCTGGCATAGCCCATTTCTCTCTTGAAACATATTTTAATAAATCTTACTTCTCCTAAATTTCGCTGATCTATAATTCTCTGTGGAGAGGAAAATAATCTAGCTCTCAATGCCCTCCAGCAACAACACTATGAGGGTAGGAATTTGGGTCTGTTTTTTTCATTACCCCAGTGCAAGGATAGTGACATAATTTGTAAGGCCCAATACAAAATGCAAAAGTGGAGCTTCTTGTTAAAAAATATTAAGAATTTCATGGCAGGCCACAGCAAAGCATTTACCAAATTGCAGTACTCTGTTGCACTCAGGTCCCTGTGAAGGTGGCCCTGTCCCTATGGCTAAATAGCAGGTTTCTGATAAACATTTGTGAAGAAAAGAAAGGAAGGAAAGAAGAGAGGAATAATAGGCAGAGTACAATGAGAAGTCTCAGAAAGAGTGCCTAAGCTGGACTTGATAAATTAGCAAAGAGCCCTGAGATCTAACTGAGTTGGGCAGGTAAAGCAGGAAATCCCCAGGAAACAGTAGGAGGAATGCTTTACTCAGAAGAAAGCATCGCATGCAAAGTCTCACAAGAAGAGAGAAAACCCAGCTCCTGGAGAAACTAGTGGTCATAGAAGTTCATAAAATTAAATTGGTGATTGTGTGCCCACATTTTTAAAAAAGAAAAGGAAAAAGAAAGAAAAATATTTGAATGCATTTCTCATTTCCTCATAAAACTTTTATTTGATATATTATACATATGTATGCATGTATGTACACTGGATCACAATATAAAATGCTGAAAATTATTTACTGAATTAAGGTCAAAAAAGCATGAAAGGCCTTAAGCTAAAGAGAAAGAGAAGGGTGTGCTGTGAACAAGAGTGGGGAGAATAGAGGTGGGCAAGCAACGAATCAAAGATGAGACTGGAGAAGCAGCAGGAATTAGTTTGAGAGAAGCCTAGCAAACTTACTAAAAATGTTATGACATTCTGGTGGCATTATGAAGTCACTAGAAGTTCTTAAATAAGAGTAATATTTGGAGTAAATTCCCTACTCTGCAGCCAATCTTATCACTCTCTGGTTAAAAATCTTAATTGCCTTCTAACAGCCCTTAGAATAAAAACCTAAATCTTCCCCCTGGTTTTCGGGGCCATTCTAGATCTGAGATAGAGGCCAGACCTCACCTGGGCTAACTCCCACTTTACCCAGAAGCTAATTCTTTCCTTTCTTCTGGGCACCATTCAGCCTCTCCCAGTCTTGCACTAAAAACATTCTTGTCCCACTGCCCTTCTGCTTGCCCTCTGCTTGGTGAATTCTTTCTCAACCTTTGGGCTCCTCAGGAAGCCTTTGCTAGAAATTCTAAACTTTCCCCTTCCCATGTAATGTTATCAGGAACTACCATCACATTTATTATTTGAATGATTACTCATTTTATGTCTCTGTCCCCATTAGGCTATAATTTCGGCAGAGGCAGAGACTGTCTTTGGTGCTTCGTAGCATAGTAGCATTCAACATATGATTTGTCCATAGAAGCATTAAATAGATATATATGTTCAAATTGTGGAGAAAAACAAATGTCCTAAAAGCAAGGGTTCACATTAAAAACCACTGTAACAATTCAGATGAGATAAAAGAATCTGAAGATGGAGAGAAATGGGCAGGTACAAGAGCTATTTGGGATGTGCAATAGACAGAAAGGTAATTATACTTTACATGCTGAGCTAATGTCACTTTACCTGGCTGCTAGGTACCCTCTCTGGCACAGGTTTCTTCTTACAAAACAGCACTACAATAAAATCCATTTAGCTAATGCAATAGGAAAATTGTAACCCTAAAGAATTTGTGATTCTTGAGCTACTCAAGACTAATATATCTCCTTTTTATTCTAGTAAGCTCCCCACCCACCCACCCACCCACCCAGGCAAAGTAAGAAAGAAACCAAAGGCAAATTCTCTTGCTTTAAAAAATAATAGCAGCTCAGACTTTGGGTTGGGGCTGGGTGGCTTTCAATTCTCAATACTTCCCTTGAAATGTAATATGTGTCCACATGCTTAACTTAATTGGTCCATAACTTAATTGGTCCACAGCATATCCTCAGCTTACACTGATGGGTATATCAAAAGACCCATTCCTAAAGATTCCCACCTATACTTAGGCTCAAACAGGTCTTCCTCTTCACAGCACTGAAAAAGGGACTCCAGACTTTACCTGAGACTCCAGAAAAGATGCTATGAGAATCTTATTCATGAACGCCAGAAACACTGTTCACATTGACTTTACTCCCAAATTCTTTAGCCCCTCAAACTACTCTCCATTTTTTTTTCTTACCAAACTCCCTAAAATTCATTTTCTACTTCCTTTAAACTTATGATTTTTTTTCTTTCTCTTATTAAAAAAAGATAAAACAGAAAGCCAAAATGGAGTCATTTTGCTAAACCACATCACCAAACCAAAACTTAATAACTAACATAATTGTAGTTTCAGCCTCTCCCAGAAGTGGAACTTTAAACCAATTAGTCTGGAATTTCTGATCACCACCAGTGAGGTAAACTGTCTGTCACAAGAGCCATCTCTATTCCATTCCTACCCAGAGAAAAGGCAATCTGCATATTAAAAAAAAAAACAAAAAAACTTGCCCTTTTCTCCAGCTCCCTCCCTCCACCCACCACCCCCGCAAGATGTCCTGGTCTAAAAATAATTCTTTCTTTTCTTTTAATAGCTTCCTTACTCCTTTTTCCTATACAAACCTTCCATTTTTATACAACACCTGAGAGTGCCCTTCTAGTTGCCAAATGGGATGCTGCTTGATTCATGAATCACTTAATAAAGCCAGATTAAATCTTCAAATTAACTGTTAAATTTTGTTTTTTAACATCAGAGGCTCTTATTATATAGACTGCTCTTCTTCCTAAGAATCTTCCCTTCGTTTTTCACCTCAGGGGATTGAGGTGAAAGATTTGATTGAAGATTTCCTTTTATAGTGGAAGGGTTTGTAGCTCCACAATCATAGCCTAAGTAAGCAAATACTTTTCCTTTTTGTGAGTGGAGACAGGAGAAAGTCTGAGAATATTCACACGTGAATGAGATAAAACTAAGTATAAATAAGATAAAACTAAGTATAAGTGCATAAAACTAAGTATAGACGCCGTAAGTGTATTTATTATGTAATAATAGAGCCATGTCAAATTACAAATTCTATTTTAAACACTAAAAAGCAATAATATTCAATTTTACTATATTAATTTAATGTGAAAATTAAAAGTTTTGCTAAATCTATCAGTACATAATGGCTTTGAGTTTATGGTATACATATTATCCTATGCTACGTGATGAATCAATTTTGTCACCACTATTCTCTATTCAAACCACTGTTTATCAAAATAATTATTTTGCAGTGCATAAATGTTGTCTACTTGGCCTTTACTTGGCAAGAATGTTTCATTTACATATTAAGTCTTCTGTTTTGTTTTTTTTCTCATCGGCCTGTGATGACCAAAGTGGTACCACTAGAGGACAACATAATTAAAAATACAAATAAAAAAGGTGGAAAAGAAATTGAAAGGTAGCCCTTAGTTAGAAGACAATTCAGGGGATCTCAAGTATGGAAATACTAAATTTTAGATTGGCATCTAAATGAAACATAATATTTTTTAATTTCTTATATGTAACTTATGATTCCTCAGAGGTCTTAAGACTCTGTTTAAGTCTGTTTGAGCTCTAGAGTACTGTGTGGTGACTACTTACCTTAATATTAATTTAATTCTTCTGTTTTAGCCCTCTCCATTATTCACTTCCCCAAAAGTAGAAGTAAACAGCCCAGATATGACTTACAGCTTTTAGAAAGAAGGTCTATCTGAAAAATGTTTCCCAAAAGTTTAAAGTTCCATGTTGTCTCTTCCTCCTTTCTATGAACTCAGAGCATTTATTGACCATATCAGTTGGCAATTCTTCACTGAAACCTTATCTGTTTATCACATTATCTATTGTTATTATTTAATGAGTAAATGCTTGATCTCTACTAGATTTGATCATCATTATTATTTCAAAGACCAGTAACCAACATATTATTCTAAATTTCATTTGGATCCTTCCACCATCTGGGAATATAATATCCATTCTGACTGCTAGGAAAGTTGATCATTTTTGATCATTTTGTGTTCTTTTTCAGGAACCCACAGAGTCTTCCTTAGGTCCTCATGTGGTATTGCTTTGTAATTCCTCTACTCCACCAGTAATAGCCATTTACAGTGTGTCAATTTGGATTCTCTGAGAAGTAGATGCCAAAACAGAACTAGAGGTACAATATTTCCATTACTGGAGGAAATGTCTGTGAAGGGAAAGAAGAAAGAAAAACTTTAGACCATGATATAGATCTGACATCTGTGAAAAGAGAGAGGGAAGGAGGCATTGGGCAAAAAGAGCCTTAGATATAAGTGCAGTTCTTAGAAAGTCTCAGTCAGCCAATGGGGTGTCCTCATTAGGGAATTTGAGCTAGTTCTGATACCCAGTCCATGATGAGTGATTGGATGGGAACAGCCTGTGTAGAGTGGTCTCATATACCCACAGTGGTGGATCCAAAGATATAATGACTGGACTGTCCCCCATTGCAGATTCTCTTAAGGGGACATTGGACTGGCATACTTCCCTGATCACCACAAATAGCTTAACTTGAATGAGTCAAAGTGTTTATGTTTCCAAAGATGTTTGCATATAAACTCTTGCAAAATATCTGCATTTTAAGCTTTATTACAAATTATCAAATAAACATCATATTTCAGAAACCATTGAACATGTGAGTGATTTAGAAAAGGAGGAAGTTAGGAGCCTTTGATAAACTACTAAGACTCTCAAGACTTTTAGGCAAGAAAAAAAATCATTTTTCACACTTGTCTTCCCAGTCTTGAAGCATCCCCAGGCTATACCCAGTCCTTCTGCTCTCAGGTAAAACTCTTAACTAAACAGTGCCTCTGCTATGGAGAATGAGGTTTGAGAATAGATTATTTAATTCTTTTCCACACCAGTTAAATTTACAGAATATATTCCATGCCTCAACTCAATCTGCTGCATTATTCAGGTACAACTACAATGTGTTCCCAATTAAGGTAATAATAGTCAACAACTTGGGAAAACTCAAACATTCAAGTCAATTTAGCCTCAAGTAAATATGTGATTTCTCTGGCCATTTGCATGTGTGCATGTGTGTGGGTGCGGTAGAGATATAAATAATAAGTAGTTTTGAGTAAATACTTGAAGGAAAATATATTAGAAATGCATATTTTATTTGTTTTCTTTGGTTTGTTCATTTTCTGATTATATTCCAAGGGAAGAATGGAATCACTGTGTTAGTCAGTTAGGATTGCTATAACAGAACTGGATGGCTTAAACAATAAACATTTGTTTTTCACCATTCTGGAGCCTGGAAGTTTGAGATCAGGATGCCAGCACAGTCAGATTCTTGGTGAGGACCTACTTTTTGATTTGCAGATAATAGCAGTCCTCTTGCTGTATTCTCACGTGGCAGAGAGTGAGCTAGCCCTTTGGTCTCTTCTTTTAGAGACACTAATCCCATCATGACCTCATCTAAACCTAATGACTTCCCAAAGGCCCCATCACCAAATCTTATCACATTGGAGGTGTGGAGAAGGAAGAAGCTTTCTTCTACCCTTCTATGTTCTTCCAGCTGGTCTAATGATCAAATTAATGTGAGACTTATTAACAAAAGAAAATAACCAAATTTAATTACATACATATGTATGGAAACCCCACATACATGTGCTGTTCAGAGACAGAAAGGGAAAATGAGGCATATGTAATATTCTCAGCTAAGGATGAGATAAGATGCTTTGGGGCTTCAAAGGAGAAGGAGCTAATTCACAGGATGATAAGAAGAGTAGATGTTCAATAATTAGAAGTTTGCTCTGCCCTGTAGATAGGACATAAAAATTATTTCCGGTGATAACTCTTACTATGGGTAACGCTCCTATTTTAAATTCTTTAAAGGAGAGGTAGAAGTTTCTCTTGAGCCTGCAGGGTCTCAAAATTATCCATATGCTAAAGTGGCACATCTTGGAGAAGCCTATTCTGAACCTCTTCGAATGTTAGGGTTTCAACACATGAATTTTGGAGGGACACAACATTTAGTCCATAGCAGGTAAGAACAACAAAGTAGAAGAGCCATAGAAAGGTCTCAGTGCTCTTCAGATTATTTTAGAGATGAAGGCAAATTCATGCTAAACATAAAGCTTATGCTTTATCACCAGCCCCTGAATTGTCAGGGTTACTACTCAGTTTAGTTGTTGTTGCTTACTGATTGGAGCCATGGGTATATGCAAATGAGTGAGGAAGACCTAAAGAGGTGTTTCTGGATATATGGTAGGGGGGGTGGAGGCTGTGACAAATTAGAGAGAATTTAAATAGAACACCTACTATTCAGCCCCAGTCTTGTGAGAATTTAGTTTTGCCATATCCCCTGTTGTTTAAAGGTAATAGAGTACTGTAGGTTTTTATGTGAAGTTGCCTATGATTAAATGCTGGTTTAAAATATATATATATAACACTCTTCAGGCCAAACAAACATGGCTAAAAAACAATTTTGTTTCATAGGCCACTAAATTTCAGTTCTCCCCTAATATGATGTCTTTACCAGAGATACTTACATTGTAATGGCTTGTAAAGCTTTAAAGGGAAAAATTCTGGCAAGTTAGATTTTCAAACTAAAGAAAAGGGAGGATATTGGACATAGCACTTTCTCAGTGCCTTCTAAATCTCACATGTGTACTACTGCCATTCTAACTAGGTCTAAGATCAATCTTGATTGGAAAACGTAGTTGAAATGAACACCTTGATTTTCTGCAAGAATCACATCTATCTTTCATAATAGTTCTCTTTTATCACATGTGAAAAGGTGCATAGTTGTTATTTTTGGTAAGAATGTCAATTTTATGTAAAAAGTAAAGTCTTGTCAAAAAGGAACTTTTCCCCAGTTTGTGTATTTTAAGAATGACAAGCCTCCCAGGTTTGCCCCAGACCTCACATTTAGCTGGTCACAGACTATATGTGCTGTCAGTCACCACCCTTAATTTAAATGGTAATAGTATAAAGTAAAAAGTAATTATCTGTTCAGGGCCTGATTCTATTGCTTAAATGCTTGGATGGCTCCTAAAAATTCCACCGGGAACCACAGGCACAGAAGTGCTAGAGCTTCTCATCTCTTCCCTTGAAAAGTTAAAATAGGGCATCTTATCACCATGGTTACAGAGTTCTGTGGGTAGTCTTGGTCCCTTACTAACCAAAAAGATCAGTTAAGTGACCACCTGGGAACCACCAGCTGCACTGACTGACAAGCTGGTAGCAGCAAAGGAGCTCACAGGCAACCCGAGGCGTCTTGGAACTGACACATATCCCTTCACCCAGCAGGTCTACACAGGACAATACATTTAAACATGTTTTCCAATACACATAATCGTAAAGATCAATGTGAATTTGGGCTTCTTTTAAAAATTAAACAGAAGATACAAGTATTAAAAATATAGAGAGAGGATGATTTGCATTAATATTCTTAGGGGAGAGGAAATTTCTCCTCTTTCTTCTTTATTCTCTGGTTGGTCTAATAAACAAATTGAAATGAGACAGATAAATAGGAGAAAATAACCAAATTTAGTTATGTATGTATATATGGGGGTTCTATAAGAATAAGAAGGAACAAGGATAAATCAGATAGTTAAGGCTTGTAACATCCTGAGCTAAGGAGAAAAGGAGGTAGCAGTTTGGGACATCGAAGGGGAGAAAGGCAATTCACATGGAGATGGAAAAGCAAATGTTTAGTAATCAAATGTTTGCTGACCCATCTTTAATAATGAGACACAGAGAGGACTTTAGTCAAAGGGGCCTTGCTAGTTTCCTCACTGTCTATCACACCTAGTTCATATTAAAATGTAGTAATCTATGAGGATATCTCCCTTCCTGGAGCAGGTCCTCTATCTACATTCTTTTAGGCAATTAGGAGGAAGGCCAAAGATTTTTCCTGAGTCTTTTGTTGCTTAAAAATAAACAGCTTAAAATAATTAAATTGAACCTGAGAGAAGCAAAACGTATGGTCTTCCTTAAAATATATAAATGTAGATGAATGTGTCAGTTCGGAAAACTTGTTTTGGGTAACGTCTATATGACTGACATTGTGCTAGATGGTGTGGGTGATACAAACAAGAAAGTGGCGACATCCTCATCTTCAAATCTCTCATAAGCTAATCAGCAATTCATAAACGGAGAAATTATCAGCCAGCATGAGTGCTATGTAAATGTTATCTACAAATGTTATGGGATCCAAGAGGAAAGGATAATTGTTTGGGGGAGTCCAGGGAGGCTTCTGAGTGTAAAGGACATTTGGGCTGGTCCTGGACCGATGAGCAGGCAGAGAAAAGAGCCTGTGCAAAGGCCCCAGCTGTGAAAGGGCGCCACCTGTAGGCAGTGATGGTAAGAAGACCATTGCAGCTGGCATTCCCTATCCCTAACTGCAGGGGCAAAAGCTGAGGCCCAGGAGGTTAGCTGGAGCTAGAACAGACAAAGCCTTTTACACCGGATTTTAACACTGTAGGCAACAGGGAGCCAGGGGACATTAGTTAGAAAGCAAGATTATCTCCTCAGCTACCACATGGAGAAAGAACTAGAATAGTTAGAAACCCATTCTAGGTTTGAACTTAATAGCAACATGAAGAGATGTAGGTCTATAAGTGACATAAGCGTTCTGCCCTGATGCTCCAGCTACCTTGTTTTTCAAAAAATGCATCCTTCAGTAAATATATGTGCTTAAGAAAAATTTCTGAAAATAAATAATCAAGTTTCTAGTAGAATGTATCCATATCTCTCTCCAAGGAATTTGTGGATAGAAAGAGCACCTCATGTGATAATTTTGTATAGTCTCTCATGAGATAATGATTTCAATTAATCACTTTTTCAGAATTCTAAGACTCAAAGTTTTGTTTGTTTAACTCTCATGCATTTTGCATTTTAGATTCTTCATAATATCCTCCTGCATATAGCTCAAAGAGGCTGGAGATTATTTTAAAGGCTTCTAAAAGAAAAAAAAAAGATCTATTTCATGCCTTTGGAAAATAATTAATTATGGTATCTATAACATAGTCTTAGGAAGAGAAATATGAAAAAGAGAAATGATGCTCTTGAATAAAAATAGAGGAAATAAAGAAAAACAACAAAAAGAAATCCAAGGAGGAGAACCTAAAACTGTTTTGTGCAGTGTTCCCTAGGTAACAGTAAATACATCCTACCTTCCTCCTCCACCACTGCTGATGTGTCATGAAACTTAGGCAATATTTAATCACAGCTGCATTCACCACTAATCATTTATACACAACCCAGAAGTTTTTGTCGGCCACGGGAGCCCAAGGCAAAAAAAATCCTGAAGAATTATAGAAATAGGACTTTACTCATAGCCTTGTAATAATTTCCAGCTGATTCCACAGGAGAAGATTACTGAATTTAATTTTGTGGAAAAAGACAGTTTTAACCATATCTCCAGGTACCATGCTAATTATTCACACACATTATCTATTGTAGTAATATTGCATCCCATTTTTCTCATTTTACAGATAACAGTCCTAGAGAAGCTAAGTAATGTTCTAAAATCGTACAGCTGGCAAGTGGCCCAAATAGGATTGAACCCATAACTTCTGATTCCAAAGCTTGTGCTATCAAGGAGAGCTACCAACATAAGGAGAAATGCCAAGTTCCAGCTAAGTCAGACAAGCAGTAAAGTCAACAGTTTTCAGAAAAGACAGCCCCCAACCCCTGTCCGGGCTGAAGGGTCAAGGATGTATTCATGGTAGGTTGAGGGCAGCACTTAATCTGAGTCTTGTATCCTGGACAGGTTGGAAGATGAAGAAAGCCCATTCTAGGTTTGAATTTAAAAGCAACATGAAGAGATGTAGGTCTATAAGTGACATAAGATATAAATTTCTAAATAATTGTCTGCTCAGTAATTGTATAATGTACCTATGATGGTTAAGGTACTATGCTGGAGACACAGTGGTGAACAAGAAGCTTATGTAAGGGAAACAACATTTCTTTAAAAATTGTTTTAAGCGTCCCTGCCTTACAGGGTTACTAGGCTGACCATATAAGAAGTTTATGGGGGAAAAAAATAGGAAATTTAACTGGATGATAAACATACAATTAAAAATAAAAATTTTAAGAAAAGAAAAAATAATACAAGGTTGTCAACATAATTTGGAACGAAAGTTATGGAGTAATAACTTTGTAATTGTGATGACAATGTATTTTTATCTCATACTTCATTATGAGATGATTTTGAAGTGGCTTACAAAGATATCATGGTGAACAGAATGAAATGTAAGAATCTGAGGAAATTTGAGTAAAGAGGAACAAATATCAAAAACTAAGATGAAACTGGGATAAGGTCAGGCAAAAAGTCAAATATCTACTAAAAAGGGCTGTAAATTCGGTTCTATAGTTTCTAGCAGCCAATAACTACCCACCCACCCCAAAAAATCAGTTTTATGGATCTATAAAACAAAACAAACCATTTTATTTTTAAAAAAAAAATAGTTTCTGGAAATAGGAATAACAATAATAGCTAACATTTACTGGTAATCATATGCAACTATGTGGCTTAATTAATTTACATGTATTTCTCTTTTGATGATGACAATAACCCCATGAGACAGGTATTATTTTAGTCTCCACTTTACAGATAAGAAAACTGGGCCTTAAGCAAATTTCTCAAAAGCACATGACTATTAAGTGGTGCTGGCAACCTCCAAATCAGGCAAATTCTTTGCCTACTTCACTCCCAGGAAATTCATCACTAGGTTATAGTGGAAATAAATTTTTCCCATAAGTCCTCAAGAAAAAGACCAAGCAATCTAAAGCAGCGTACTTCGAACTTTAACAGACATTTAAACCGCCCGGGGATCTTAAAATGCAGATTCTGGTTCAGTAGATTTGGGGTGGAGCTAGACATTCTGCATTTCTAACCTGCTCCCAGGAGACGCTCACAAGGCAGCTGGCAGAGACCACTGATTAATAAAGTTATAGCAAACAACATGTTTCAAGCGGTTCTGTTCTATTCTAAAGCATCACTCAAAGGGAGTGGATGGCTTAGAACCAAAGCATTTCAGTAAAGGTATCTCTTTTAAAAGCATAACTATGTAAGAAATGCAGCACTGGAATGGTTTGGCCTAGCCAAGGAATTTCAAGTATCTAGAAAAAAAAATGGGTATTCTATTAATAATATACTTATTCTCAAACTATCTGTATTTAATTGCAACAAAATTGTAACTAATCACTTCTTCTAAAGACAGGTACTGATGACTAGATCTCAATAAGGTAGGTGTTAAGTGATAATTACTCACATGACACTGATTACTATAAAAATGTTAAAAAGACCAAAGCAGAGGGGGATTTGGAGGGAAAGGGCTTTCTGTTTTTCTGCCTAGAAATCAGATTTTTCTAAAATAACTGCTACATGGCAGCATCCAAAATTAAGAACTTCTTTTTTCAATTAACAAACAGTGGGAAGGAGTTTCTGAGACTGCTGCTTCAGAGCCCATATTATTTTTTTAACAAAGCTGCATTATATTAAATCACTAGATTGCTTTTAATTTAGAATCTGTTGCCAAGGAAACATCAATATCTAAGCACATTCAAGGTAAAATTTTCTTCTTCCTGTTTTTGAAGTGAATCATTTAGCAAGGTAGCAACAAGCTATAGAGTTTAGTTAACCCATTGGTTAGTTGGGTTTAATCCTAATCACTCTGTCCTTGATGAAATAGCTGGACCTCCTTATGCTTCCGTTTCTTTACCTACAAAGTAACTATGATTATACTGTTATACTCTCTTGCAATTTAGTTCAGGGTCATGGTCCCTTTATCACCTCATTACGCATGGTCAAGAATCTATAGATTCTAACTCCTCTGAGTGATTACACTGGGGAGAAAGAGGACTGAGAACTTCCATTTTCTCCTTCGATAATGCAAAGCTGAAAGGAACTGAAGCATTGAGAGAGCGAAATGAAGTTTTTAAAAATTCTGTCCCTGCCAATACTATATAGTTCCAGTTTCTCAGTTTCGTGGTGCTTCAGAACTCAGAGCTAAGGAAAGCCACAGACTGAGTGACGTGTGTCTAACAGGTCCTTCTGGGTCATCGGCTACAGGAGAGAAGGTCACAAGCAGGGGTGGATTCAGGCAGTTCACGGCCGGAAACTTATACAATTTGAAGTTTCCCTATAGAAAAAAATGCAAATTTGCGAATTCAAAATGAATACAAATGTATTAAAGAATTAGAAATCACAAGAAATGACAAATTAACTTTTATGAATTATCTTCTTGATTCACTTCTAGTCTTTTTTCTTCTATTTTTTGGACTTAATACTGTTTGAGCACATTTTTATATGACAATTATTTTATAATTTCTATAGAGAAAATAGGACTTCAATATTTCCTTAAGCAGGGTTCATTTTTTTATTGATAATTTAGAAAAGCTGTTTTCAGTTTCACAGCTCATTATTGGTACCTTCATATACAATTTTAGGATTGTAGTCAATATTTGGAAGGCTTTTATCAAGTTTCTTTAAAATGGGATCTTTAGAGTCTAGAAGAATTTTCTACCAGTTGCATCTAGTTTAGTACATCTCAAGCCATTTCCTCCTTCACCACCCACATACCTCTACTGCTGAATACTGGACACATTCAACAGCTCAACACCTCTGGCATCTCACTTGCACAAATCACAGTGAGTGGTTGGAGATTTTCAAGAAGCCATTTCAACACCAGGACAGCTAGCAGCAACTCAATCAAATGTAGAAGCGTGAGTCATAAATTCAAACTGAACATATTCCCAGCTCAACTTTCCCGCAACTGAAACCCCTAAATGCCCACAGCCCTCCAAACCTGACTAATGCAAGGGCAAATGTGATAAAAGAGAAAGTCAAAATGAGAAGAGAAAGTGACCCTAGCCAATTGTAGTTAATATATCTTATTTTCGGTACATTTGTGAGGAATTCCTACTAGTGAGGCCCTGAAGCTTAAATCATTTGCTTCATTGTAAGTTCACATCTGACAGAAAATCACGAGTCTGTCATTTCCTCATATCAGACAACTTTAATATAACCACCTTCGATTTGATTACTTCATGTAAAATATTGTGCTACGTGCTTTTCAAATATTAGCTCATTTAGTCCTCACGACAACACTGTGGGGTAGCTATTATTGCACAGCTGAGGAAACTGAGGCTTCAAAAGTTTAAGCAACTTGTTCAAGTTCACGAGGCTAGTGTGTTTCCATATCTGGCACACGTGTGAGTTTGCTTTCCTGATTCCTTCAGAATAGAGTGAGTTTAGGGTGGAGAAAGAACAAGAAGAAGCCTTACTGTACTTGCTTTGGCACAAAAAGACTGATAGATATCAAAGTCTCATTAAGAATTTAAAATCCTTCATCAGTAACTCCTAGCAATAAGTTGGACCCTAGGTAAAGAATCCACATTTCATTCAGATACTAGCACTGCCTTTGGATAACTTGAGTAATCCAAGCAGCAACAGTTTAAGTCCATTTTTATAACATGCTCCATAAATTCAAATGCCAATAACATTTTCTAATAAAATTAAAAATACATTATTGCTATTTTTGAATAAAGATTTAATAGACCTTACTAAATACCATACATGTGGCCCGATTTGCTATTGCTTTTTAGGGCAGTATATGTAGATTGTACCCTGTATGAGTCTGTATAAAAAAGAAAGGTCATAACAAAATTATCCTATTTGAATCTAAGCAACTGCTAGCTATAATTTTCTCTGGTTTCCTTGCTAAGCTTATATTCACTGTACCAGAGAATTCTAGGGTGAAAACCTACCACCAAAACCCTAGCTCTAATCAGATCATTAAAAGCCATCTATTTAGGTTTGCACTATTAGTCTATTCCAATGCCCTCTGAGAAAGTGGCCACACCAGAAAGTTGACCCCTAGGAAATCACAGATAGGCTCCTTTGAGGTATCTTAAATGCAGTACATACTGTATTGTGTACTCAACCCTCCTTCTCAAAAAATACCAAACAGATGTGCTTTTTATTATTACTCCTCAGAGAAATGCAAATTAAAACTACAATAAGATATCACTTTGCACTGACTAGAAAAGCTGAAATTTAAAGACAGACAAAACCAAGTGTTGACAAAGATGTAGAGACACTGGAACTCTCAAAAACTGATGGTGGGAGTGAAAATGGCACAGTCACTTTGCAAAACTACTTGGCAGAATGAACTAAAGCTATATGTATCTAAACCTATAACCCAGCAATTTCATTTCTGCATGTATATCATAAAGTAATGGGACTTGCACTAGAAGATTCACAGGAACTTTTTCATAACATCCAGAAACTGAAGACAACCTAAGTACCCATCAAAAGTAGAAAGAATATATTGTGTGTTATAATCATTCAAGGAAATTTATCGAAATGAAAATGAACTAACTTTGACTGCAGGCAACAAGGATAAATCTCACAAATAAGCATGAGTAAAAGAATCCAGTTATAACAGACTTTATAGTATAATATTTAAAACAAAATTTATGAACAAATATGACAGCATTCACAAGAAGGCAAAACTAATTCATGGTGATGAATATCAGGAGAGTAGTTACCTGTGGGTATTGACTAGGAAGGAATGTTGCAAGTGTACATATTTATCTGAGCGATGGCTAAGCAGGTGACATATATGGAAAATTCATAAAATTTTCCATAAGAAAAACATAAGATTTGTATACCATAAATGTATGTCAGACTTTAATGTGAAAGATATTTTATATTGACATCAAGTCAGACCTGAGTTGAAAAAAGATCAAGACATCAAAACAGCTAAACAGGAAACTTGGAGCATGTGGCAAGGAACAGAAAGTCCCAACCACTGTACCCTGGAAGGAGCAGAGAAAAAGAAGGAAGGAGGGAGCAACACCTAGGGCATCTCTGAGCCAATGAATAAGTACAAGCTGTTCGCTCTCACTCTCTCCCACTCCCTCCCTCTTCCTTCCAATTTCTTTCTTATTTCTTGTTTTTTCTCCCTGAGTCTTCTCCCAACCATAGAAAGGAAAGGTAGAAATGGAGCTTTGGATTTTGGATTCAGGGAATTCTGATCCATCATACTCTGTGGTTTTGTGTGAAGGGTTAGGATTCACTCTGAATTGATTGGTAGGTAATGCCCTGTTTAATACTCAGGTAGTATGAAAGTCAAAATAGAAGGGGTTTTATAGTAAGTCCTATATAGTCTTTATAATTGTGGTTATGCTTTTTCAGTTACTTTAATTATTTATTTCAGCAACAAAGAACTTTTAGAAGGCATATTAGCACTCTAAAACAACCCAAATCAATGTTAAAGACGTATGAAGAAATCACCATAAATAAATTTTTTTGTAATTTTTAATTTTTTAATTTAAATATAGTTGGTATTCAATACCATATTAGTTATGTTAATTTCAGGTATACAGCATAGGGATTCAATATTTTTATACTGTAAGCTACAAACATACCATAATATTATTGACTATATTCCTCTTCACCTTTTCGCCCATTCCCCCGCCTCCCAACCAGGCTGCACAGCAAGAGGCGAGCAACGAGTAAAGCTTCATCTGTATTTGTAGTCACTCCCCAGCACTAGCATTGTCACCTCAGCTCCACCTCATATCATCAGGCATTAGATTTTCATGGGAGCACCAGTCCCTGGTGCCAAAAATATTGGGGACCACTGCTCTAGATCCATTCATGTTGTTGGAAAAGGTAAGATTTCATTCTTTTTTAAATTGCTGTGTAATATTTCATTACACACACACACACACACACACACACACACACACACCATATCTTCTTTATCTATTCATCTATCCATAGACACCTAGGTTTCTTCCATATCTTGGCTATTATAAATAATGCTGCAGTGAACATAAAGGTGCTTATATCTTAACAAATTAATTCCACCTAATTACTGGGTCATATGGAATATTTATTTTTAGTTTTTTGAGGAATCTCCATACTGTTTTCCATAGTGACTGTACCAATTTGCAGTCCCACCAACAATACAGAAGAGTTAGGAAATTTAACACCATTTAATGGTTATTCCTATGATATATCTTCACATTGGCAGGTTTGGGGCATCAGTGTAAATAAGCCTTGAGATATAACTTTAAAATGCAGTACGGTAATGTGGGTATCATTGTGAGGTAGCAAAATTATTGTTCTAATATTATGCAAATAAATACACATGACTCAGTACATAATTTATAGTGTTATATCTCGAACAACAGAGACTGAAATAAAAACTGTACTGAAATAAAAACTCTGGGAAAATGTGAGAAAAGTTGAGGAGACTCCAGGGATGACAAAAATACCTAAAAGTTTCTAATTTAGTTTATGGATTCTGGATTTTCTACATTAAAGAGTTTTCAATCGCTTCATAAAATATGAAAGCAGAAAAAATAAAACTTACACATGGCAGATGCTCAATAAATGTGAGCTCTTTATCCTCTTCCCTTTTGTTGACAATATTCACAGCCTTTTTATTTTCTCTTCATAAATTACTTGTTGTAATACAAAAAGTGAATATGATAAAATATCATAGAAACCTAATACAGCAGAAAATGAAAATGCAGAGAGACATGAAAACAGGTTTATTTTAAGCAGAACAACACATGTCATAGATTAGGCTAATGATGACTTTAGCTTCTTCAGGGGATCTGTGGGTGCCAACTAACACATCAAAGAAGCCAAATCTCTGGTGTGACAGGTTTCTTCCTTCCTTCCCTCCCACCACTTCGTATAATGCTCACTGACTTGAAACTTAGCTGAGGTGAGCAGTAATGAAATTCAAATTAAAATACTCTTCTTTCCAGAAAAGGTCAAACTCGGATCCCAGGCAAACATATAAGCAGCACCTCACTTAAAGGGTTTTGTACAGCAAATTGATGATACAGCAGCATATAAAACTATAACTAAAAGCAGATTTCATTAAAAGTTCCATAAAGTATTGCAAGGACACTGATTGAGAATAAAACATCTTGTGTTCCAGGAAGAGCAGTCAGGACACATGTTTGGGTTTATAAAAACTCCCCAGTCCTTTAGTTGGCAAGGGCTTGCTTTTAGTCCTAATAACATTCTCCAGAAGTTCCTGGGCTTCTTGGATCCCCTGTTTTGCAGCAATATCAAGGAGCAGCTCTAGGTCCCTAGGAGAGGCAGTTATTTAGTAGCGTAAAAAGAAAACCAGAAGCACCTGCATGTCTATATGTTTAGAATACGGGCCAGGTTAACACCTGTTTAGACTCATTCTAAGGTACTGAGGGAAACAACATGCCATTTCATCTGGATTTCATCATGAGTGTCTTCATAATAAAAGCAGAGCTACTAAAAGAAATAGTTTTTCAACATCAGAGTCCAGATGGATTCTTTTGCCTCATTTTAGGGAGTTTTTCTAGCCAAGATTCTTAGGTAATGTCTGAGACAACCCTCTCTTGCAATCAAAGTCTGTATTTTGGTTTGGGAATGGTAACTGGAGAGGGGCTCCATTCAACCTGCCCACTGTCAGCTGTAAAACTGCCAACTATCAGTTGTAAAAAAAGAACATATTGACAACACCATTTGACTTGGCTGCGTTAAAACTGTCATTTCAAAATTTTATTACCAAGCATTGTGTGCAACCGATGTCCCTGAGTATTATAATATTTTTGTTCCCACTCATCTTTCATCCATTCACTGAGACACCCTCTTTCTGAACCTGGTCTACCCCTCAGCCTGAAGTAGATTAAAGCAGGAAGTTGGGGGAGTGAGTTTTACACATTACTTGGTAATGGAATATATGTCAGTTGCATTACTTAAAAAAAAATAGCTGAAAGTTTACTGGCTTATTTTGGGGGCCCTATCACAATATCTCTAACTCAAAATAGCTGCATAAAAATGTCACCGACTGTGAACTATTCAAAAACACTAAGAAAAACTCCAGATAAAGCAGTGGTATTTCTCTTGATAACTGTGAGTAATCAGAAGGTTAGTCCAAGAGACACAAGGGGAATTTGTGCCCAAAGAGAGCTATCTACATTATATTCTTATGTGTTCTATTCTGTTTTAAGAAAACACTATAAAGTTGTAAAGATAGTACTCCAGGAAGCCTTAGAAATTCATGGGAGACTATAAGGACCATGCAATAACTTTGCCTTTCATCTCAGGCTCACAGAATGCCTTAGGAATTTAATCAGTGGGATCTATGCACATATATGAATCTTGGATGTCCTTGCTTTGTGACTCTTATCATAACTCATAACAATGTAAGTATGGAAAAAGCCAAGAGTAGGAAGTGAGCTATATATAAAATGCTTTTGTCTGTCAATTGCAGGTAATATGTGGGGGCAGAATTAGAAGGAATGACATATCAGCTGAAAGGGAAAAGACAGCTAATTTCATTACCCTACTTCCATGGAACCAGTCAAGTTTTTCAGTTTTCCTACTGTGAGGTTAAAGGAAGCAAGGGAATGACCCTGCTGGGAGGCTCTTCTGAAAAAGAAAGAAAAAGAAAAAGGGATTGGTGATGGCAGCTGTCGGGGAGCATGCGATACAAAACAAGGAAACAATCCTATGAAAAAGCATTCCCTTAATAAAACTGAGGGCAGAGCCAATAAAAATACATAGCCATTATTGGAAACAATTACTTTCATCTTTTCATATGTCTAGACAAACGTTAATAAGCTTCTCTAATTAAAAATGTTTCTATTACTTGAAACAAGTATAGTACGTTTTTTAAAAAACTCATCACTTATTTGTGCCAAACTCGTTCATCAGCTTAAATGTTAGTATAATTATACTTCTCTCCCAGATATACGGAAAATTATATATTATGAAGGGATCATCTGGAAATGTTAGGGATTCAATAACACGTAACCTAATCCTTAAGCACTATTTCCAGTTGCTGATATATAAATGCAATATGCTAGTACTTTCCAAAGGAACTTCTCTACAGATGGCTATGTTTTGGATCTGCACTATCTGATACAGTAACCACTAATTGCATGCATGCAACTCTTGAATACTTAAAATGTGGATGGTGAAAATGAAAAAGATAATTTTTTATTTTAATTATTTAAATTTAAATGGTCACATGAGGCCAATGGGCATCATCTAACTGTTGCCTTGTTATTTTGCAGTTCTTTTCATATTAACTATGATTGATGGGGAAAAAAAGTTGTCAGAAATACAAGGAAGTATACAAAAGTTTGCTATCTTTAATGCACAAACATTTTGGAAAATGAGTAAAAAGTAATAAAATCCAAAGAAAAAGTGGACAGACTGGATAAATAGGCAATTCTCAAGAAAAAAATTACAATAGACATTTAGAAAAAGAAAATTCTTTAATTTCACGGTTGATAAAAATTAAAAAAAAATTTAAATGAGACATTTTGTTATTCAAGTTGGCAAAGATTAACAAATGATTAAAAACAATATTGATGTGTATGAGCATTTACACTAGAACTTGAACAATTTTTCAGCATGGTTTGGCAGTGTGCATCAAAACTTTAGAAACGATCCTTATCTGATCTGATAATTCCATTTTTGGTGATTTTTTTTTGTGGTGAAGAAATAATCAGATGTGCAAAAAAAAATGTATATGAAAGTCTCAGCAGTTTGTGATAATGAAAATCTAGGAAAAGAACTTGAAGTTTATATTTATAAAATAATAAAATTTTCAAGTAAATTAAGATATATTATACATATATTAACTGAAAAAAGTCTGGAAGAATATTTATCAAAATGTCAAAAGTAGTTTTTACTGTGCTACGGGATACAGGCAATTTTTTAAATGTTTTCTTCATTAGGCATAAATTATTTGGTAAGTCATAAACCATAAATTCTCTTTTTAAAATATACAGAGGGAAATCTTGCCTTTGTTACACTTTCACCTGACGGTGAAAAACGTTTCTGAAATGTGGAAAGATTTTTCAAATTGGCCTTTAATCATGTGTTCGCACATAAGGGCTTGGCTTACAAAATGTTGTTTAGAGCAACACTTCTGAAACTTTAATACACTTACTAGTCACCCTAGAATCTTGTTAAAATGAATGTTCTGCTTCAGTAGGGCTGGGTTAGAAACACAGATGATGCATTTCAAGCAAGTGTCCACTTGATGATGCTAATGCTGCAGGTGTGTAATCTACTCCCAGTTGCTAAGATTTCAGTGATGTATAGTTAATCGCCAACCACACTTTGCCACTCTAGAGCCATGTTATTTCCATTCCGATTCTCTAATAAGATATTTCTTCTGTTGAAATGTGAAACTTTATAAGCATACCCATTTTAAGCTTTTTGTTGGCTTAAAATGGCCTCCTCCACTAGTTTGCATTTATTTTATAAACCACTGTAGACTTCTAGTGTTTGACCTCACTACATATTAGTCACCTGGGGAGCTTTTTCTGCTCATGAAGCCAATCTAATATTCTAACTTGACAAGACAGTTTGTCAACATCTATTCTAGAGAGAATAAAGAGAACATCTGGGAAGATAAGCTCGTAAATACACGAGTAACAGCAAAGCCATAACTGGCTCACTTTTCTCTCAGATAACCAAACGCTTCTTAGGATCATAAATGATCCTGGACCTCAGCATTATCCAATAAAAATATAATGCAAGCCATGGATAATTTTAAATTTCCTGGTAGCCACATTAAGTTTAAAAACAAATAGGTAAAATTAATTTTAAAAATAAATTTTATTTAACCCTATATATCCAAAACATTATTTTTAACATGTAACCAATATAAAGAAATACTGAGATATTTTATATTCATCTTTTCAAATGAAATATTGGAAATTCTGTGTAAACCCTGCATGCACAGCACATCTCCATTCAGACTAGCCACATTTCAAGTGCTTAGTAGTCTACGTGGCTATTGGCTGGCATCTTGGACAATATAGCTACAAATTCCACTTCAGAGTATTTCTACTTTTGAATAAATTGAGTCTGCATGAACCCAAAGCCAGTTCTGTCTACTAAGCGAGTTTGGCCTTGCACCTAACTTGTCCTTATTTCCTACCATAGTCTCCACGTAGAATGAAGTGTCTAACATCTCAGAGCCTATTTGTTTCTATGCTTTATCTTCTAGTTACAATGTGAGGTGCAGTATGCAAGTATATGTCTCCAAAGTTACTCTTACTTCCTCAAACTTCAAATATAATATGAAATATTTTTCTGTAAGCACTCATCAGGCCAATGCTACACAATCAGAACCAAGAAAGCTGCCTATGGAAAATTTAGCACTGTGAATACAAATCAGTTGAATAAAATTTAGACCAAAAAAATGAATGAACTAAATAATGAGTGAAACGTGTTTCCATTTTTAAATTTCAAATTAATATGCCTCTTATGGTCAAGAGCTCAAAATTTTAATAAGTGAGGTAATGCTAACACAGAGCACTGTTAATAAAGTGATTGACATTCTGAATCTTGACCTGAATGGCACATGTTCCCCAGTTTAATCCTATTAAAGCTAGACAACTGTTTGCTTACATTGTGTAGATTGTTGTTAAACACATTGGCCACACCTCCTCTGCCAATACTTCCAACCAACTACAAAGTGGAAAAAATAGAAAAGGTACCAAGCCTTTAATATTAAGAGAGTTTAGACCTCTACTTTATTTTTTTTTTTTTAGAGAAAAAGCCCCCAAATCATTAGGTTTTCTATTTCAGCACTTTATGAAAAGAAAACTCTAGAGATTTACCTTCAGTAGACATGTCATTTTTCTTACCTAAACCAATGCATTGCCATCTCTTCATTCTTCATCACACCAGCTCCTGGGTAAAACCAAAAGATATCATAGAGAAAAAGGGGACTCAGTTAACTGCTTGATGCTAAAATCTTCTATAAACCTATAAGATACAGATCTCACCAGCAAACCCCTCCCCACCCCTTTTCCCCCAGTAGAATGAGTACCCAAGGAACAAAAAAGTTACCTCTCAGGTATCTCTGGCCAACAATATGCTGTGCACTGGGGTACCCAAAGTGAGCATAAAGGTGTGCCACATGGAAATGGAAGCTCTGCGAATACAGCCAGATGTAAAGCAGAGAGATTATAGTTCCCATTATGACCAGGAGCTATAAGAAAAAAAAGGGGAGTGGGGTGGGGAGGAAACAAAAGTGTAAGGATTTACTTCAGATATGGTCTGGATGGGGGAGGAATGAGTATATTCTATGAGAAAGGCATTTCAGGATGGGATGCTTATGACTTAAAGATGATGTATGTCCTTTACAGGTCTCTGTTGGAAAAAGAATATTTACTGTCACTAGCCTTTTAACTTATTTTTACTCGTTCTGATATGTACTTTTCCTGGGTGATGCAAGATAACTGTATTGAGTAATTAACTAGGGTTGGATGCTGACCAATAGGATCTTGAAAGTTTATAAAAAGTGGGTGGGGGAACATAGGCAGAAGCAAAGGAGGAAGTAGAAAAAAGAATTAACGTGTTTGCTATTTGGCCAGAAACAAAGATAGAGAAGGAGGTTCCTGTCTTCCTTGGCCACAGTCTGGAGAACTCACAGCCCTAGCCCATTTTCCTGATACTTTGGCTGTTTTTACAAATAGAAGACCTTCAGACAGCACTTTCAGCTCCCTCCCTAAAAAGGCCCAGGAGAGCCAGTGGATCTCCAGAAGACAAAGGAAGGTGAGAACTCTCCTCCCAGATTGTAACTGTGTTAGTTTGCTAGGGCTGTTATAACAAAGTATGACAAACTGGGTGGCTTACACAACAGAAATTTATTTGTTCACAATCTGGAGCTAGAAGTTCCAGATCAAGATGTCAGCAGGGTTGGATGTGGTAGGCAGCCTCTAAAATGGCTCCCAGTGATCACGGCTGACTGCTATTTACACTCCCCTTAAGTGTAGGCTGAACCTTGTGACTCACTTCTAGCCAATGGAATACCAGAGAGAAAGGATGTCGTCAGGTCCAGCTGTAATTTGTAGTGCCCAGTGAAAAATGAAACCACAGAGCCCTTTGTTCAAATATTATTAGGAATATCAGGATGGCAACAACACAGTATTAAATCAGTATGGGGTCTTTTTAGGCACAGGGCTCTACAAATGAACAAGTCACACACCCATGAAGCCAGCCCCGGATGTTACTTCTGAAATTAGATTATTTTTAAAAATGGCATCTGTCCTCTCTCTCTCTCTCTCTCTCTCTCTCTCTCTCTCTCTCTCTCTCTCTTCCCTGCAAGAACCTCAAAATGTGGCCTTGTTTCTTATTTACATGTAATGAGGTAACATGACATCATACTGGGTTAGCGTGGGCCCTAAATCTAGTGATTGGTGTCCTTCTAAGAAAGCCATGTGAACTCACAGACATTGGGAAGAACACCATGTGGTGACAGAAGCAGAGACTGGAGTGGTGCTACTATAAGCCAAGAAATGCCAAGGATTGCCTGAGCCACCGAAAGAAGAGAAAGAGAGGAGCATGGAACAGATTCTCCCGATGAGCCTCCAAAAAGAACAAAACTGCCAAAGACTTGACTGGATATATGGCCTCCTGAACTGTGAGACAATAAATTTTTGTTTTCTAGCTACTCAATTTCTTTCAGCAGCCTTAGGAAATAAATACACCTTCTAAAGCAAAGGTCTATCAGGACTTTTGTCTATTATAAAATATTTGGATTCCCAAATCTTAGGATTCATGTCCTGTAATGCAACCTACTACATGTGCAGGTGTCACTTGACTCTTTGGCATCACCCTGTGGGATCTGGGGTTCAAGAAGCTGGTGCAAATGCTGATACTCTGGCTGCTGCTGTTGCTATAATAAACTGTCCCTTATCTCTGACCCAGCAGTGTCATGTCTTCTGCCAATATCCAAAGAACTGACAGGCTAAATTGTGAGATTGTAAATAGGGTAAACTGGATCTAAAGAGTAAGATAACTGGAAGAATCAAGGATAACCTCAAGGCTTGTGACCCAAGCAAAGGGGGAATTGTGGTTCTACGTCCTGAGATGGGACAAATTATGGGAGAAAGAGGTATTTCCTTCTTTGTTGTGCGTGCCCTAATTGTACCCTGAACATACTGAAAGCTCCATGTAATTAAATCAGTACCAGTAGTTCACCCAATTACTCTAACACTCTACATTTCTCTATTTTTGTCTTCCAAACATCATGAGACGTTTGTTTGCTGAAATTTAAAAGCAGTATATCTACATCTAGTTATTAATATCTCTAGCACAGTTACTAATTTTATTTAAAAAGATGAGATGCGTTAACTATAATTTTGTTTGGGAGTATTGCTGGCTCCATAGATTCACTACTTTCTTTTCCTAAGCATTTGCAACCTGTCTTAATATCACTCTTTCTGATTACTCTGATCGCTAAATATCACAATTAATAAAACAAAAAAAATCACTTAAAGTTGCTGGGGGAAGTGGCTTTGGCTCCTTTTTTTTTTACCTTCATCAGTGATGTTCGTTGCCAATGAATTGTGCTAGTTTGAGATCCAGTAGAAAAAGATCGTGTTACATTCAATGAGGCTATACAAAATCCAGCTGTAGGAGTTCTGTGATTTATCATATAATCCTCTTGAGTTCTTCCCTTCTCCTTCTATCTTTCCTTCCTCTTCTCACCTTTTTCCCCCTGACGTCCCATTCTTTCCCACATGGAGCTGTCAGAGAGTCCAGAGTCCAAGCAAGTCCAGGGGTAAGGGGGTGGTGAACAGAGGAGGCTACTGAGTGGTTAGAAAATGGATTACAATGAGAAAACAACAATTGAACATATATGAAAATGTATTGAAGATAATGGAAACCAACTGAAAACCAACTTTTCTTACTAATTGAAAAAGGAATATACAATGTATAAAGAGCCCGCTAGAACTCCAAGACATAGGATTAAATTTAAGTTTCAGTGTGAAATCAAGTTTAAAACACACACACATACACACAAAGATGGAAATAGTATAAATGTTTGCATGTGTATACACACATACATATGCATATATATATATATATATATATATATATATATATATATATACATAAATTTCCTAGCTCTTGCCACTGAAAAATCCTAAATGCAATACCTCAATAGCAATAAGCACATGGAGCATCCCAATCTTCATTTCTAAATACTGTCTTCTACTAAAGGAAACCATGGCTTCTTCAAGAAATGGCAAACTCTAGGACTGGAATATGAAATGAGCAAAATGTGCCTGGAGAATCTTGTTAGCCCTGAAAGTAACAGTCAGTGAATGATGGAAACATGTAAAAAGGACACAGAAACCAGCTTTAAGAGCTCCCACTGACTGGCCATATCTTGGGAAATTTCTGCATCACAATAAATAATGAGATTCAAAACCACAAAATAAAATTGGAATCCATGAGTCCATACTGAAATAAACAAGCAAACAAGAGGGAGAAGGGAAAGCTCTTGCTTATAGTAGAATATGAACTAATAAATGTAAAAGGAATGATGAAAATAAGAAATCACAGCGTGATGGGTGATTCAGACTGAAGTCATTAATGAATACTAAGGCTAATATGGAAAACTTGATGAGGAATAGGGTATTAGTATAAAATCTTAGAGTCTCTGCCTCCAGATGTTGATTGGTTATCATAAGATCCAGTAGTGGAACAGATCAACATGTGCAGTTTCTGATACAAGGCACTAAGCAGAGTACAGCATCATTTCTTGATATTCTTGCCAAGAATGTAAGGCTTTTGTCCGGTCATAAGGAAACAGACATACTTTGGTTTAGGATCACCCTAAAGGATAAAAGGCATGTGTTCTTTAAAACTCGGGGACTTGATAGAGAGTGTAAGATTAAAACTGTACACGAATGAAGGACTTTCAAGAGACATAACCACTAAATGTGATGCAAGTTCCTGAACAGATACTAGACTGAAAAGGAAAAAGAAACATTGTTGGGCCCATTAGCAAAATGTGAATGAACTCTGTGGAGTCAACAGCAGTGTCTGTTAATGCTAATATTCTTGTGGGCTGCATTTTCTGTTGTTAAGTAGCAGAGAATTCCAGTTTCAGGGAGGTATACACTGGAGCATTTAAGGGGTAATAGAGCATCATGTCATGGGTGAGAAAGAGAAGAGAGAACAAATGTAACTGATCACCCAACCGGATGCCAAGAAAACAAGAGTTTTGCTCTATTCTGGCAATGTTTCTATAGGTTTGAAACTAATTTTAAAAAAATTAATAAAAAAAGCAATATCGTGATTTTTTTAAGTTAATAATAATATTGTGTGTGTGTGTGTGTGTGTGTGTGTGTGTGGTCTATTAATCCCATATGCAAGCTTTTTCTGATCCTAAGTACATAATTCATTTGAGCCAAAATATACATATTTTGGCTAACCTACAGAGAGCAGCTAGGCCATTTCCTCCATCTGCATACCCAAAAGGCAATACTGATAAAGAAATGAAAGTTAAATAGTTTTGCTTTGTCACTGTCATTTGTAAATCTATACCATCAGCTCAAAGCAGGGAGTCTATGCCTTTCTCCAAAATAAATTTCTGAGCATTTTTATTGTCTTTTCTAATTTTTAAAGGCTCTCTATTATTCCTGTAAGCACACAAATGTTATTTTCTTATTTTAATGTTAAATGTTTATTAAATGTTACTGTCATTTTCTCTTATTGTGTGACGCTTCAGGATTTTTTTTTTTACACATGTCCTTCTTTTATTTGGGTTCATTGGCAAATGTCCTATGTAACTATCAATCTCTTGGGAGAATGTTTTATCTTCCTTCTTTTCTGGACCATTCACTCATTAAAAAAAAATGAGCTGGGCAGTATGCTAGATATTAAGGGTGAACAAAAACAAGAGCAAAAGCATATATAGCTTATGGTATGGGAGACATGTTAAGCAAATAATAAATTATGTAAGTAAAATTATAGCTGTGGTAGGTACTAGAATGAAATAGGGAGGTTGATTTCTTCAAGTCTTTGTATCAAAAAGTAAGAGTTAGTTTTGGTAAGTTGAGGCTGAAAGGGGAGACAAAGGGTAAGTTAGGAAAAGCTTTGATCAAAGGCCATGTTAAAGATTTTGGTCTTCATTTTCAGAGCAACAGGAAGTCTCCAGAATGTTAATGGTCAGAGTTGATGAGGAGTGTGGGGAACACGATCATTTTCAGTTTCAAAAAAATAACTCTTTAGTTAAGTTTAGAGCTACAGCCTCCAAAGTGGAGTTCACAAGATGGTCCACCAAGGAACAAGAAAGGTATATGGATTTCTCTTAAGATATTATATTAAAAACTTAAGCTTTATTAATATTTAACCTAGGGATTCACTTAGTCTGTAGTCATATGCTTAGTCAGGTATTCATATGCTCTTTAGGGCAGTTGAGATTAACCTAAGGAAAGTATGATTATTCCACAATATTGATAGGGGAACCCTTATCCATCTATGCATTCCCATATTAGCTTTGTTTGTTTATGTATATCACATTAAGCATATTTACAGACATAATACTGGTTTAACTGAAATAATCTTTGTAAAGACGCCACAATCTTTAAAAGACTCCTGTAAAAAAAAAAAAAAAAAAAAAAAAAAGAGGGCCTGAAGTTAACACTAACATCATAAGGCTTAGTGATCAAGCACTCACCTCAGGTTTCTGACTTGTGTGACTCTGGTCACTGGACTAAGAGGACCAGGTTTGGGTGTATAGTGGAGGAGAGGGTGCAGGCGTTCACGACTTTGGTTTGGACCATATTGGGCTTAAAGAAGTGCTGTTGAATATGGATGTCAGGAATTTCACAGATGTCTAAACTAAACATTTGAGTCATCTCAGTAAAGGTGGTTAATTTAGGTTATATGGGCTTTAATGAAATATTAACTTTAACCATCAAAATTTCAAATTTTGAAAGCCTCATATCTCTGTGGTCTGTCTTCCCTTATCGTCAATAATTAGAATTCTGTATTTATTCTGGAGTTTTAAGTTACCCTTTCTAAAGTTAAGGGAACATGTTTGCAAACTAAGATCTTTAAGATGAGTTCACAGTAATTTTTTTATTCAGTAAATGTATTAACAATGTTTTAACTGAGGGCTTATTTAAAAGAAGCATTTGAAATCAACTGTTTCACTTTTAAAGTATGAAATTTTCAAACATATAAAAAATAAATTAGATACCCATGCACCCACCAGCCATATTTGGTAGGCATATATTTTGCCATATTTATGTCAGAGTTTTTGAAAGAACTAAAGCATTGTAAAAATAAAAATACATCTACCCTCATCTCTTCCCTCTTCTCTTCCCAGAGGTAATTGCTAAGCCTGCATTAAGCGTGCAACATTCTAATTAATATTTCTAAGGGAGAATGAGTTCAAGTTAGCTATATCAACAAGGATAAATCTTAAACATAAATGTTAAGGAAAAAAGGAAGTCCTGAGTAATTTTGTATTTCACATATTTAATGAAAATAATATTTAACTATAATAGTATTGTTAAGGCTAACCAAAACATCAAATTGCTTTACCCTTAGAATTTTTTTGATGCATATGGTACGTGTGTATATCAACAATAATGAGAAGTCAGAAACTATTTTAAAATTGCAGCTTGTTTGGTAGAAATCTGTTAAAACATGAAATTCGTTAAGGGAAAAATCATTTTAAAAGGACCTTAGCAATGATAATATTAGAATCATTTCTAGTTTAGGACATATGCCTGATTACTTAATATTTCAGTTCCTGACTTTGGTCAATTCTGTAAATTTGATAATACAATTTGTGCTAAACTCTGTGGTTACAAAATAAACAAATGATCCAGACCTTGCTCTCAAGCATTTCAAAGTTGTAGAGCCAAGATACAAGAAAATCGTGAAACAGTATTATAAGAACTTTAATAAAGACACAGAAATACAAAGTTCCGAGGAAGAGAGGATGGTATCTCATTCTACCCAGTGGATTTCTTCCAAAAGTTCTGCTGCAGATATGGCCAACATTTTTTGCCTGGAGAACAGTTAACATAAACAATTGCAGTGCTATTTATTAATTGGTTTTCGAAGCACAGAGAAGATCCCTGCTCTAGACGTAGAATGTTGTTGTCCTTCAAAGTAGAGCTTAGACATAATCCCTTCAGTTTCATGTTATAGATAAATGAGTTGGAGAGCTCTCAGATTTTGTATAAGATAAGAGAATAATTTTCATTTAAAAAGAAACCAAATTATGAATAACCACTAAGGCCTATTATTAAGGCTTGTTATTATGATGAATGAAATATACATTTTGTTATTACTTAACTAAATATATATCAGTTTTATTGTCAACCCTTAGCTTTGACATAAACTACTAATTGATAGATACAGTTGAATATAGTTCTGATTAAGCATCTAAAATCCTTTTAACTCTCAATCGTATAATCTCTATTTAGGTGTAGCAGGGCACCAGAGTGTCCAGTGAACATTTTAAACAGTTCACTCCAAATATTATGATTACATTAGCAACAGACTTAACATCCCTTTTAAATTCTCTTAAGCCTAATGGCTTGCCTAGATCCAGTTTCTAAAAGACTCACTCTCTACGTTACCTGATATTGTCACCTAGATACTGTAGGCCAGATGAAAGAGCAATAGAGGAGAAAGGAAAGAGAGAAAAAGAGAAACAGGTAGGAAGAAAAGGTGAGAAGAAAGAAGGAAAAGAAGAAAAAGAAAAGGACTAAATATACTTGAGTGAGAACACCAACTGGGCCATTTTTTAATTTGTACAATTATTTAATTTCTGAGAGTCAATTTTCTCTGTAAAACAGAGGTAATACCACTTTCCCATTCGGACTCTTTAAAGAGGGAAGGAAAAGAGTACATACAAATTATTTAGTTTAGTGCCTCACAAATGGCGGGCCCTTTGAAATAACAATTATTTATTATGACCTTTATCTTTATACAGCCCTGAAGTATCAGCAGGTAAAATAGAATCAGGAAACCTTCCAGATGAAAGAAATTCATACATAAGGCTGAAACTGTCAATACATGAGACATGTACAGACAGATCTGGATTCTTGCTCTGCTTCTAGCCATTTACTAGTTACATGACTGTGGACGTGTTAACTTTTCTGAACTTCATTTATTTCATTTGTTAAGTGGAGAAGATAATGTTAACCACTTTAGTGAATTTGAAAATTAAATGAGATAACACAAAAAGCCCTCCACATGGCACCTACCACATAATGAGTGCTCAGTAGTAATTACCTAGCTCTGGGCACTCCATTTTTCAAATCACTTCATGCCCTGTGGAGATTTGTGTTTAATACAAAATTTGCCATACTGGCTTTTGTAATCTTGAACAAATCTGTATATTTCTGGGCCTTGGTTTCCTCAATTAAAAAATAAGTGAAAAAAAAAAAGATAAATTTTATGGCCTGTTAACCTAAGAGAGGGATTAAATGAGAAAACATATGCAAACTCACACATATCATCAGGTCGTAGGAGAGGAAAAAGCTTTTTTCCGCCCTCTTAGGTTCTCTGGCTGGGTCTGAAATTGACAGACAGATTAACAGGGGAAAAGCATACATATTTATTTAATAGGTTTATTTGACATGGGAGCCTTCATAAGGAAATAAAGACCCAAAGAGTGTTTTATGCTCGGTTTGAAAGTGGACATTTGTGGAGAAATACAATAGGACAAAGGGGAGTAAACTGGGGGAAACTGAGCACGGCCTATTTGATCAGATTCTTGTCAGTATCCCACAGTCTTGAAGATAAGGATGCTCCTTTCCTGCGGATATACCAAGGGTACCTCTCACATGAGGGGCTTATGACCTACTTCAGGGGAGAAGGGTTGAGAAAGGTCAGAGAGACATTTCTTCTTCTGCCTTTTTCTCAAACTCTTTTGGCTTAAAATTTTTAATATGCCATGGTGCCATGTTTTAGGGCAGCCTATCCTGAACCCCATCAAGGCTAACTACTCACTTCTGGAACCCTCTTTTCTCTTGATATATATGATAGAGTCTTCTCCTGCTACCCTGTAAATGTCCATGCTCCTTCAGATTTCATTGTCAAATTTTCTCTAACCTGTTTCAATTGGATACTTTCCTCCTATGACTTTAATTCACATAGCTTCAGATATCACCTATGTGTGAATGATACCTAAGTATCTATTTCCAGAGCAAATACCTCTTTTGTGTTCCTGATTTAAATCCCCACTTAAATGTCCCACACATAAATAAAATTCAACTTGTCTGAAATTAAATTCCCTATCCTCTCCCTCACAACCCACTCCTCCTCATGTCGCCTACATTTAATCAATCCAAAGTCATGTCTAATGAGACTCCTAATGTCTCTCATGCATTCACTTTTCTCCTCCCCCACAGTAACAGACTTAATTCACCTGAATTACTCAGCACTCTTGATCCTCTCTCCAAACTCAGCCTTAAGCCATCCAATCCATTCTGTAAACCACAGCCAGTGTGTAAGATGACCCTCCTTTCTTCCATAGCAACATGTGCTCACCTCTGTTGCAGTATCAACAATACCCCACACACACACACACACACACATTTTATAAATTCCACAAAGGAAGGGATGTTTTGTTTCTTTTCATTTATCCTGCAATCCCAATGTCCATCTAACTGGATCATATACTGTAGCTCTTTTACTGTTTGAATGAATGAGTTTGAGTGGAGCAGAACTTGAACTTAATTTATAAAACTTATTGATTATCTCTAGTTTGTCCTTAGCTTTAATTCTTAAAGAAAACCAATTGAGGATATTCAAGTATTTATTGAGAAATATTAAAAACTTAAATACATTGGGAATTTATAAGAGCAAAATAGCTTAAACTTACTAAGAAAACTAAACGTAAGCTGAGATAACAGTTTTGAATTTGCCTTTGTGGTGCCTCAGTGATTGTTATTAGTTCGAACTGATAATCAGACCCGCAAAGTCATAAATAGGCTTTAATCTAATACAATGTTTGCTCAGCTTTATAAAGGGAAACAGGACAGGAAATACAGTAGGTACAATCTCTACATCTCATTGGGAGGCCCAGAAATCATCCTCACCCTCAGCTTGCAGGGCTGCCACAGGGAAGGTGGGTGTGGTCAAAGGCCACAGTGAAGCTACCCTTGATTAATTATTCCAGTCACGTCAGCCTAAAGCCTGCCTACCAACTTAGATTCCCCAGCCCAGGAGCAGATGCACAGACTAAAGGTAAATAAAGCAAATAGACACAACATTCCACATATTATATTAACTCTGAATTGGCCAAGGAAATAAACAAACTTTTCTAGTCAGGCTTGATTCTACAAAGTCTGGTGTTAACCCTGTACTTTGCAGCTTGCTATCCTTTCATGTCCTCAGCTCTAAAGACAGACTCGGTCTTTAAGTTAGAAGAGAAGGCTACTAGCGGTGCCTGTAATCCTCAAGTAAAAGGCAAATTCTAGCGACTATAGCATTTTAAAAATCATGTCAGTAGTAAAAAAAAAAAGTTTACATTTTGTTTGTTGGTGGGTTTTTTTTGTTTTTTTGATTGTTTGTTTTTTTAGGTGAGGCAACCCTTGGATGACTGCACAGATTGCAAGGACCTTGTCAGTTTACAATCCCTTATTTTTAATTTTTACGCCTACAGCACCTGGTTTTCCTAGGTGGTCTCCCATCCAAGTACTAACCAGACCCCATCCTGCTTAGCTTCCAAGATCAAACAAGATCGGACTTATTCAGGGTAGCATGATCATAGATTTGTTGGGGTTTTTTTATGGCTAAAAGAGTGCCACTGTTATTTGAGACCACTTCGGTATTAGGGATGTGATGGGGCTTTTGCACAAGGAATTTATTTTGTTTATCTTTCTCTATCTCAAGAACTGAAATTATTTCCTTATCGTAAACTTTGTGGATGTGTTTCTAAACTATTTAATAGGTATTTAGTCATGCCACCTCACAGAAATTTTTAATTTTATATTAGAATTATAAAAATGATAATTCCATATCAATTTCCTCTTTAGTCACAGGCATTTTGTGACATGGTTAGCCACTAGTTCTCCACAAAATTCCAGCTCCTTCATAATTCTCAGACCATTGGTTAAATATGGTGCAAAAAACATATATATTTATGTCTGCTCCCTCCTGAAACCTCACTAAATTGGTAGGAAATCAATGAGAAAGAGAAAGTGAACAAGAATATAAAAGAGAATTAGAGTATCTTTCCAAGAGGGATGACTTTTGAATAATAAGAGTTTCATAAAGGAATTAGAGAAAATGAAGAAAACAAAATTATCAAACAAATGATTTGAAAAAAGTTCCCAGAACTGAAAAACTTAGTCTCCAGATTGCAAGGTCATTACATGATGAAAGAAGAAGTCAAGCACAATAGAAAGAAAAAATTTAGTAAATGCATATCACTGAGAAACTTCAGAACACTGGCTATAAAAAGATTCTAAAAGTTTCTGCGGAGGTAGGAGGAGGAAGAAGGAAAAGGAAAAGGATAGGTAAAGAAAGAAAAGATGAGAAAAGAAAGGAACGAAAAAAGAAAAGAGGAACGAAAAGGAAATAAGAGAAAAGTTCACATACCAAGGAGCATCAATCGAAAGACAGCATATATTTCAGCACCAAAGCTAGTACCTTAAACATAGTAGAACAATCCCTTTAATTTTAAGAATAAAGTACTTTGGCTCTACGGCCATGTCACCCTGAACAAGCCCGATCCAGTCTGATCTCAGAAGCTAAGCAGGGTCAGGCCTGGTTAGTACTTGAATGAGAGACCACCTGGGAAGACCAGGTGCTGTAGGTGTAAAAAATAAATTTAAAAAAATAAAAAATAAGGGATTGTAAACTGAGAAGTTCCTTGCAATCTGTAGGTCAATCAAGGGTTGCCTCGCCAAAAAAAAAAAAAAAAAAAAGAGTAAAGTATTTTGAATCTAGAATTGTGTAACTAATCTAACTATAAAAGAAGTATGATGGTAGAATTAGGTGATTTTTATTTTTAGATATGCAAACACCTCATAGTTGACCTCTTATGCAATCTTGAAAGAGGCCACTAGAGGATGTGCTCCACCAGAATGGAAGATTAAACCAAGGAGGAAGAGTCTCAGAATCCAAGAATGAGGAATCCAGTACAGGAGGAGGGCAGAGGGAATTTCCAGAATGATGTAATGGGAAATCCCAGGAAGCCAGCTGAGGAAGAGTAGACAAATGGTCCAGATTGGAGAAGCAGGATGAAAGATGTGTCTTCATGAATATGGGGAAACTGAGAGATTACTCAAAATATTAGAATATATTTTTTAAAAGTCAATACTTTGTAAAGCAACAAAAGATAAATTAGACATAGCACATGAAAAACTAATCATATAAAAAAATAAATTTATAGCTATTTAGAAAACAAAGGTATAAAAGAAAGTAACTAAAATCATATTGATGAGGTTCAGGATAGTATATCCCCAAATAGGGCACCCTAGCATATTGAATATTTTAAGCTGAAAGAGTATGAGGAAACAGCAGAAGGTGTTTTGACCTTCTCCCATCCCTCTCCCCTGAAACAGGTCATAAAAACCTCAGGGAGAGGCCTCTCTTTATATCACAGGAATGAAGCATCCTTACCTCCAAGACCCAGAATCTAAGTGAATGGGTTTATACCCTTTGTCTTATCATATTTCTTCACAACTGTCCATTCTTCATCAAACCTAGCATAAAAACAATTAGGTTTAACTCTTTCTTCAGGTTATTTTCTTCACGAGGAAACTTGTGCTAAATAACGTATATGCTTTTCTTTTGTTACTCAGTCTTTTGCTATTTAATTTTTAGACCCAACCAAGCATCCTAAAAGGATACAGGAGAACTTGCACCCCTCTACAATATACTACATAGGTGAGCTATAAACAATATTTAAATGGTCATAATAATGAAAAATGAATATTGATTTAGCTGAAAATGAGCTGTGGCTGGACTAAGAGAGGGTAACTTTTCATTTGAGGGGCAGGAGGACAAGGGTTAAGAATAATAACTGATCCCTAGGATAGAAACTAAATAAAATTGCATTAAATGAATATTATTTTAAAATATAGCAATAAACACCAAGATCTAAAAGAGTTGAAAGTGGTTTTCTCTGAGGTGTAATTATCAGGGGAAGGAAGTGGGAGAAGACAGCTATTTCTAAATTATAAGCCTTATGAAATACTTGGCTTTTAAACTCTGTATCTCTATGGCTTTGAAAATAAAAATTTAGTTTAAAAACTAGAAGAAATATGACTGCTTTATCTCCAGAAATTCAAATTTAATTTATAAATGATATCAAATTAACACCTCTTAGTTGTCCTAGGAAAATAAATGTTGAACAGTGTAGACTTCCTGCTGGCACACACTAAGAGCATAATAATTCATAACCAGCAATACTATTAGACTACATTCTGAGATGTGACATTCCCACCTTGAATGCCATCACTGTATAAACTGTTCTGCCAAAATTAAATGGTGCTGCTAACTGCAGAGTCCTACTTGCACCTAGCAGTTCACCTCTTGGTCTGCTATATGGACCAATTTAGGTGTGAGCAGAAAATGAAAACGGCATTTTCATCATTCATTGTCATCATGGCATGTTTGTCACAATTATTCCAATTTAAGCTCACATTTATAGCACTGAGAACTAATATAGTGCTGGCATTTAGTTAACTAATAACTAACAATGCCAAAACGAAGCAAAACTTTGGCATTATTTTAAGAGCCATAGATATTTAATGAAGAGTTTCTGCTGTAAAATCCTGGTAAATTTTAAATGGTTGCAAACGATAGATATTTTGGAGACATTATTGATTTTAAAGTGCTTAGAATTCAAAGGATCTATTGCTGAATCATTAATGACTAGTATTTTAGACAGACAGTATAGTTATAAAAATTTATCAGCAGTCTGCACCTGGCAGGGGTTGGGGGGAGTGTAACATGTAGCTTCTCCAGATCATTTTTTTTTATCAGTGTTTTTTCATGTGGCTGGTGATAATTCACCCAAAGCAAATAGGAAACCTTGGGTATAACAACAAAAAACAAAGAGCAATCTGTTTCCTTTCACAGGCTAGGGCCACCCTTATCATTCAACCTATAAAAGGGAGTCACATTCATTTTATATTTTTATTTGGATTCAATTGTAATTAGCAGGCAATGAACTAATGAAATAGAGCCCATTAAAAAAGTACAGCTTCCTAGGGTGGGCTATTTATATTGACTTCAGAAGCTATTTATATTGTCATCTCCTAAGAGAGAGGATCAAGACGATTCCACTTATATCCAGCAAGTTCTCAGTTACCTGGGCTTATAAATGGAAGTTATTTCTGGATGGGAATCAAAAAATACAGTTCCATTTTGTTATTTTTAGTCAATAGAAAATTGAACCTCTTGAGTTTCAACATAAGGACAGAAGAGTTTAAAATCTGTGTATATCTCTGGAATCATACACAAGATACTGATAACAGTGGTTGCCTCTAAGGAAGAATGGGTGTGTGAAAGTAGCAATGATAGGGGTAGGGGATAATAATAGGAAGTTAATGGTAACAATATGCATATATTACCATTCTTTAAAAACTTTTTAAAACACTATGCCTAAAGGTATATCTACAGTCTTCTAATCTTCATATAATTATTCTCACTCAGACATCAGTGTTGCCTGTTAGCATAGCAATTACAAAAGTTTCTGTTTAATAATATTCTGGAAAACTGAGGTTCTACATTAATATATTTCATGGCTTTACTTCCTATGAATGCATCACGGCTTCTCCTTAACTTTCTTTGGCACGAGCGCGCTCACGTGTGTGCGCGTGCCCGTTCACAGCTGGGAGTTGAATTTTTGTGCTCCCTAAAAGTCCTTCTAGTTTCATTTCTTTGGGCAATATCAGGTGTGCTTTGTCCATTAGCCATCTAATAAGAGAAAAATACAGAGATATAGAGTAATATATTTAAATGGAGCTATAGGGAGTAATATAAATCAATACTGGCCTCCTTAAAGAGCCTGACGTATGTCTAGCTGCAATAGATGTCTAAAATAAGGGTGAATTTGCATTTTTGAATCTATCAATAAACACATTATCTTTGCTTGGCCATCACAAAACTGCTGACATTCCCCCTTCCATCACCTCTGCTGTCCCCATCACCTTAATTTACCTGTATTTAAATAATCTGCTCTCTAACACGCTAGGATAAGAGTATGTTAAAATATAAGTGAGCCCAGTACACTACTAATCAAATCTGATAGTATATTTTTATTCTCTCACACAGAATTTCAACTTCTAAAATTCTAAATTTTCAATACTAAACTTAATTTGCCAAAGATAGAACATTAACTGAAATTGATGTTTGTTATCTATTTTTCCAGCTAAGCTTGTATAAATTAGACTGTGTTTATGTGATTTCTAGCAGCTAGCTACAAGATGAAAAAATGTAAATCTGGTGTCAAATAATTATTTTGATTGAATTTTAATGAGTTTTCACTTTGCAAGTCGTTTGTAAATAAATTAATTAGTTGATTTAAGAAGTTCAAATTTTTGCTTAAATATAAATTTTGAGAGTTTTTGATGTGTACAATCTTGAATAAATCTACCTCCAATATATTTTCAAAGAAAACTGAAATATTTCATATGTAAACTCTTAAATATGGAACACTGTAGAAAAACAGTGTAATTCTTATTTTAAGTAATTATGATTTACAATTAATATTGTTTCTCTCTCCCTCCCATTTCTGTCTCATGTCCTGGACTTGAGCACTTACCTCCCATTTACTCCACGAATCCAGAGTGTGCGCCTTGTACTTCCTGGGCAGATTTACTCTCCAGGCATTTATGTCACTTGCCTGGGATCTTCTTTTCTGCTTTTGAGTCATGAAGGGCTTCATCTTTTTCTTACCTAGTTGGCTTCTAGATTCTGTCAGTTCTCACCAGAATAGCAAAATACTTTTTTTTTTCTTTTTTTGCTGTGTTTGGCCTAGCAGGGACTCTCCAAGGGTCCTTTATTCTTCCTTTCTCTTTCTCTTCATTTCTATTCCCTTTCACTCTCCCTCCCAGCCCAGGCATCATTGGGTAGCTGGTTTTTCTTTTCTGATTTATGCCTGAGGTAAAACAGCTGCTTTTTAAAGATAAGAAGCAGAGAACAGAGATATTACACAGACATAAGAATAACAGAGAAAAGACAAAATGGCCCTTTTCCTAAAAATAGCTTTGTCATTAGCCCTTTTTATGTCAAACACCCAGGTTTATTTCCCCTTGTCCCTCTTTTTGAACAAACCAAATCAGTCAAACTATCTCACCTGAAGATAAATAAAATAATGAAAAAAAAAATTATTGACTCAAAACTGTTTTTATCAAAGAAATACAATATGAAGGGTGGCTAACTTGAGTCTTCTTCATTTTAGTAACTGTTAAAATTATAGTACTACAATGAAAAGGAAGTATTTTGGGACAAAAAGAAAATGTAGGATAAAAAGACAAATCAGAAGAAAATGAACTATGAACACCAAGGAAAATGGAAAGTAAAGTAAGCTAGGAGTTATGAAGCAAATGTAACACATAGCTAGATTACATTGATAAAGTTAATTCACATATTGAGACCCACATAAAGGAGGCCGCCCCAGTGTCTTGGCCATATCAGAAATCTAAGCCTAGGTGAGCCTTCACTTACAGGAAACACCTCACTGTCAAGGAAATCTAACATACACCAAATACAATCCTCCCAATCAGCTTTAGCTCTCCGACACTAGAAAACAGGACCTGCTGGCCTCACAAGGAAATCTCCAGCTCCTAGCCACTCATGCCCTGTTTCCCAGGTGCCTTTTCTAATCTCTATAAAACTTCTTTCCCAAAACTCCTCTGGAATCAGTGCTCCACTGATCATGAGGGACTGTAGTCCCCTAAACCACGCATTGTTTCCCTTGAATGAAGGATATCAAACTTGTAACTAAATTGTTTTAGTTTTCTCATTTGACAACATATGTATACATAAATATTATATATATATATGTATATATATATACATATATATATAAATATATATGTATGTATATAATGTCAGAGAGGAGTAAGCCAGAGTTGAATGACTTTATTCATTGATCAAGAGAAACACTGTGAAACAAAAGAATAAGTGAAGTGGCAGCTGTGACTGACACCTATGTCTTTCCTCTGAGGAGCAGTGGCCCCTGAAAAGGCAGATATGGAAAAGATAGCCTCTGGGGTGAGGATGGTCCCAGTAGTGCTTTGCTTCCCTAGATATTCCTCAAGAGTAAAGTTGTATCACAAATGTACATGCGATGAGAACTGGCCTCACTCTTCTATTTGTAGGATGTAAATCATAGTGCAATAAAATAAAATAAAATTTAAAAAAGGTTAACACACATACTCCACACCGGGGGTTAAGTACATGGGCTTTGCTGTCAGAGTTAAGACTGTCTGCCTGCCGTGTACTGTTTTGTGATCTAAGACTTGCATGTGTGATCAGCAAGCCAACAATGTTGGCCTTCACCTGAGAAGGCAGAATCTCAGGTCTCCCCCCAGACCTACTGAATCTGAATTTACTTATTAACAGGACTCCCAGGTGATTCTTTTGCACATAAAATTTTGAGAAATACCAGTCTAAGGTTACCTAATCTGCTCATGTCCCAGCCTTCCTCATTTATCAGATGGGCATACTAGTACTTACTCATAGCATTGTCAGATTAAATGAGAAACATATGTAGAGCAATAGCAAATGTCCAATAATTATTAATAGAAACAAGTCATAAAATATGACTCAGGATTCTGAAATTGAATTCTATGCTCCAGTGTACACACAATTAAATGTAACTAAAGCTGCGTTCTAATTTTAAATGCTAACTGACTTTTGTGGCCATTTCCCCAAATAAAATAGTCATTTAAAAATGAGTAGTTTCAAAATGGCTTTCCATACTTATTGTGTAGCTAAGCAAGTCACTTTACTTTTCTGAAATCAATTTCTTTATTTGAGCATAAGAAGAGTCCGGATAAGGTCCTTTCTAATTCTAAATTTTTATTTAAAGGTATCTGCTATGCATCCTAATACTCTCTCATTTCATTGATGAGTTTAGAATGTCACAAATTAAATGTAATGATGGTATAATTCTTAAAAAAAAAAAAAAAGAAAGAAAGAAAGGAAGGATAACCAGAATAAAAGGCAAACCATGAAGGAAGGACTGAGAGGAATCTTGTGAATCTCTTATTTCTTTTCTATAAGTCTACAGTTTCTAGGCTACATGCAGTTAAATATGTTAAGCCAGAGATTCTTAAACATCATGGTGCATACAAGTCACATGAGCCTCTTGTTTAAGAATACTGAGACCCCATTTCTTGAGATTCTGATTCAGGAAGTCTGAAGAATAAAGCCCCAAAAATTACATTTATTACAAACACCCCAAGAAATTATGACATTGGCAGACCACAGTTTGAGGAACATTGTGCTAGGTGATTTCTCTATGTGACACACAGCTTGATTATTGCATATTAAGTCGTATAACAAACATTTTTTTAACTCACTAATACTCATAGGCACTCCATACTGTTGTACTTAGGCAGAACTACTGTCTTTTGGGAAATATGAATATGAGTTTCAACTTTGAATATGAGTTTCAACATAAGCTCTATGTTGAGTCTGATAAGCAGCAATTAAGCAAATCATTTAATATCTATATATCTCTTTGTCTTTACCTACAAATAGGACTGACCTAAAATTGTACTTATAAGGATTACATGAAACAAGTATTTCAACAACTCTTAAGCAATTTAAATAAAATGATGATTATAATATTTCTTCAGCTTATGATTCAAGTTTATAAAGTTCTTAAGAGCAGGGACTGCATCTTTTAAAATTTCTTTAGTAGACAACTATTGTTTCTTCCTGCCTAACATTCCTTTCTCCTTATTTTGGTAACAGAATTCTGATTTTTCTTTGGGAAACCTGTGTTCTTGTATTTGCAGTCCATGTTGTTAATAGGGAGGAAAGTTTGGGTCCAACCATGTGCCTGTGACTGGCCTAGCAGATAAGAGAACTCTTTTATACCTTGCTGCTGTGATTGGCTGAGGAATTTGCAAGTGACCCAAGCTCGGCCAATGGGAACCAACCCATTGTTTTGCTGGAACCATTGTGAAAAAACCTCTCTTTTTGAAATAACTAAACCATCAGCTAAATATAGCCTGGAGTCATGTTCACCATCACAAAAGTAAGCCTAGGTGAAAATGAAGCCAATGCAAAAGAAAATAGAACCAAGAGTTTGAAATAGAAAAATACAAATCTAGTGACATTGTTTGGGGCCCTGAATTAATTACACCTAGATTTTTCCAACACAAGGATGTCTCCCCACATCCACCCTCTTCCTGCCACCTAGGCAATTAACATGCAGTTGTAGATTTTCAACAAATGTTGACTAATTTGCTTACTAATTAAATAAAAACCCTTAGTCACAGATGGCAAGGCAAAGAGTTGGTTCAAATTCATCATTGAAATGTTTTGGTGTTTCGTTCAAAAGTACAACACATACATGTATATAGCTGACAAGTTTTTCTTCTTTTATTTAATCAGCAGAGCAACCAAAAACATCTTGTATAACTACTAGACATTAAAATTAGTCACACCCATAAACTATCATTCTTCTTTGTACAATTCACCAAATAATTCCCTTACTTGTTAACAAAAAACATTCAGCGTGAAGGATGAATCACAGCGTGATTGTCTGATTCGAGCTAAAAATCTCAGAACTTGGAACTCTCTGTTCTCTTGTTCCTTATTATTTTGGAGATCTGGAAACTGTCGCTTAGCCTTAACTCTTGCATCTGTAAGAATCAACTAGAATATGGGGTTCACTAAGTAGATAGATTTAAGGTTTTCCTCTTCTTTCATATAGATTTTTAAAATTAAAAAGACAGCTTCAAGTGAACAATTCTTTATTCTTTTAACATGCTGCCATCATGTGGCTACTTTGCTCATTCACATTCAAATGTTTCAAAGAACAATGTTTATAGGGACCTCTTTCTTATTCAAGCAAGGTGCAAAAGAGGAAGCTACCAAAAAAAATGAAAGTGAATAGAATACATTCTTCCTGTAAGTTTGATACAGAAACTATAACACATGCCAAAGTTGTGAAATATATCTTTAATTTTCCAAAATGCACGATGGAATGTGGTAGGAACCTAAAAAGACTTAAGTACAAAGGAGACTCAGAGAAGCAAGTCTACAGTCTCAGATTCCAGTTTATTTTTAAAATCTTAAGGCTGTAATTTTAATCAAGCTACTTAAATAAAGCTAGTATTTGCTTATACTATTAATTCCTTCCAACAACTAAGATATTATCTCCATTTTAATTCTGAGGTGCTTGAGATCACTAGAGAATCTGTTATATGTCTCAGTAACCTAAAAGCAAAAGCAAGACTCTGCTTATAGTTTGATATAAAAATACCTTGGACTTGTAGAACTTTAAATAGCTTACACTATTGCTTTTGAGTCCTGTGAGGTAGACAGGCTGCTAGATTAGAGAAGATTCCATCAAAATTTTCTGACTCTATTACAGTTCTTTATTGCATTTTGCTTTTTATATAGGTGCTCAAAAATATGATTTGATTGTATGAATCCATGTTGAGAATACTCATGACTTTTGAGATTTTTCATATGATTTCTTGTAATTAAAGAAAAAATCAATAAAGTTAGTAGGATTAAGTTTTATTGCAATATTGTAAATTGTTTTCAGTAGTTTAGCACCTAGAGAGAACTAGAGAAGTTGTGCTTTTTTAAATTTAAAAAAAAAAAGATTTTTGGTGCTTTGTACAAGACATATACCTACCAAACTCTACTTCTATTTAATTGCCTAGATCATGCTGCATATTATTCTTTAAAATTATCACAACCACAGACAGTGTACTGAATGAAAGGTCTTCTTGGGCCTTCTCAAACTTGGAAATGCCATTATGTCAGACTCTTAACTCTTGGCACTGCTTCCTTCCCAAATTAGAAACCTATCCAGCCCACAGAGTCTTTTATAGTCTTCTTTCTTCCTCTCCTAAACACACATTTTATTAAGATCAGCAACCAGTTTAATGTTGGTCATGTCTCCCTCAAAATTCATCTGTTCAAGTCCTAATCCATAGCACTTTACTATGTGACCTTATTTGAAGATGGGCTTTTATGGCGGTAAGGAAGTCAAATGAGATCATTTGTATGGGCCCTAATCCAATATGACTGATGTCCTTATAAAAATAATTTTGAACACAGAGAACCATAAAGAGGGAATACAATGAGTAGACGTGGGAGAAGACAGCCAGGCAAAAGATCCTTCTCTCACAGAAGGAACCAACCTTGCTAACACCTTGATCTTGGACTTCAAGTCTCCTGAATTATAAGGCATTAAATTTCTGTTGTTTAAATCACTCAGTCTGTAGTATTTTGGTACAGCAACTCTTACAAACTAATACAATTAGCCTGAGGGAAAGGGGTTATATTAACTTTTCTTTAGGTCACGTGTAAATGTATGGCTAGCCCTAACTCAACTGTTATAATTCTATAAAATACAAAAACAATATATTATTATTTTCACCCAGAAAATGTTAATATGTTAAATTATTTTTTGAGAAAAAGTAAGCAGATGGAAAGAGATTGTATAATTTAAAAATCAGATCAAAGGATTGAAAATTGGTACTTCCAGGCATACATTTTGGTTTTGGTAGCTCTTTCTCCAACTGCATCCTTTATTTCTTGTCCCAGCCAAACTTTGATCAGGCTGTGTGATAAAAGAAAGAATTATTTCCTCCTTAGCCCTTAATATTTCAGGCCTGAGAAGAATAGAGTTTTTATTAGTTGATTCTCAAGTGTCAGTCTTATAAAGACCTCTGCCCGAAGAAAATTAGATGAGAACTGCTGATGACTATTGTCAATCTTTTTGACCATCCAGAATCTAAACACTCTACCAATTACAGAGGCCCCATCTTTTGGAAAAACTTGACACTGACTACAGAAACTAAAAATGCCTGATACTGGTTTCCAAACCTCCTTTTAGGTAAAGCATAGACACCTGACCCAGGCTGCAAATCAGACGTAGCCAAGACTGACCAAATCGGATATTATGGGTCCAAAGAAGTAGGGACTGCTCTTAATCCATGCTGTAGAAGTTAATAGAAGCCATGTCCAGGTTCTGGGTTAACAGTAGTATCTGCCTAAGCTCCATTAGCCCCCAGTGTCTATTATTAGTATTGATCAAGCCACAGAAATGGCGTTCAACAACTGTGGTGGATTCATGATTCTGTAACATGACTCTAACCACGACTCATGGATGAGTTAGCCTGGTTACCTGCCTGCCAGAGATTCTAGAGCCCCTGTTTGTCTTTAAATCATCCCCAGTTCTGTTGCTTTTAACTAAGAACTCTGACATAAATAATATGCGTATTTTTAATTTATTTTTTAATAAATACAGAATTCTTTAATTATTTTTCTCTTTACACAATAAAGAAAAAGATCATAAAATTTTACTCAGTATATTAAAATTCTAAATGTATATTTAAATGCTTCATGAATAGTTAAGAGACAGAAGGGAAAGAAGTAAATAGGAAAGGAAAATAGAGAATTCAATGCAGAAGGAAATATGATCATTAAAAATTCCTCCAAAGCTTTTCTTTAATTATTTTAGATTAAAAACTTTCTGTCTTGATTTCTGACTACTATATGTCCCTTATTTTACATAACTTAAAAAACCTGTGCCAAACTTATCTTCAAGTTATCTATTTTTTATTAGAAATATCAGCAAGTATTAGGAATGGATAATTAACAAAAATGGACAAATAGCCATTCAACTCAAAAAGAAGATGATCGATGTCACTCATAATAAGAGAATGCAATTAAAAATAACAGTAAAATATTATCTTTCACCTGCCAAATTAGCAAAACCCAAAAAGTTTGCTAATATACTGTGTTGAAACGAGTGTAGGGAAACAGGCCCATTCATATTGCCCATGAGAATATAAATTGGGACATTTACTTTTGGGAGGGAAATTCAGAAGTATTTATCAAGATCACACAGATACCTGCCCTTTGAGACAACAATTCTATTTCTAAGAATAGGTCCTGCAGATGAATACACACATGCACAAAACCACAAAAGTAAAAGGATATAATTGCAACTATAATAAAGAACTGTCAATTCTGATGCATCCAAATAATGGAAGCTGTTAACATAAACCAGGAAGCTTTCTAAATACTGTTATGGCAATCAGAGCCAAGACTTACACAGAAGGAGGGAAGAAAATGTTTTATTATGTAGCATTTTACCATTAGGGAAAAAAACAATAATTATAATTATTTTTATATTTATGACTATACTTGTGTTTATAAGCTTGTGTATGGGTAGAATATTTCTGAGTCTCATTAAAAGAAAAACTGCTAATACAAATAGTGATCACTTCTGAATAGGAAAAGTAAGTGTCCAGAGAACAGGGTAGACAGGTAGATTAGCCAATATGTATGCCTTCTCATACCTTTTATGTTTCTGTATTATCTATTTAAAAATAATTTTAAAATACTAAAGCAAGCATACTCACCAATATGTCTATGAAGATTTGCAAATCAGTTTTTGTTTAATTATAAAGAAATATAAGTGCAAAATTATATCAAAACCATTAAAATAAGCAAAAAGTACCAAAAAAATTTGTCAAGAATTGGATTAATGCAGAAAATATTCAATAAACTTATTTCTAAATAACCCAAGTCTATTGTTTTTTGCTGATACCATGTGGCAGATAAAGCTCATTCCATGCCTCTTTCCCTCTGACCTTAGTTTTCACTTTAGGCCTGGTAGAATTTGACAGCAGAAATGGACTTGTCCAAAGTTGAACAAAGAAGAAGGTTCATATATGTTCAAAGAAGAAAAAATAGAGATGGATAAGGTTACAGAGGGAGAGGAAGAGTCTTGAATCTACAAACAATGGTTACGCACCTGTGACAGTCCTGGCTGCCTCCAGGATTTTGAGAGAAAAGTCTTTGAAACACAGAAGCAAAGCAAGGATAAAAAGGGCTGCTATGGGCAATAGCAAAGTGGTTCCATGTGTGCAATGCCAGAGGAACCCTTAAAGCTGAAAAGAACTTTAGATATTATATATGATCTACCTAACTCTTTAATTTTTCATTTGAAGAAACTGAAGCCTAGGAAGGCTTTGATCAGCCCAAAGTCACACAACCTGAAAGTAGCAGAATTAGGATTATAACCAATGTTTCCTGACTCCAAATCCAATGCTTTTCTCCAGTATACACGTTCTTTGCCTTCTTCCCCATAAGTGATCTTTTCACACAGTTGCTTCTTTCATTTTAGTAGTAGAGAGATAAAATATAAAGGAGTGTTTTCCTCCTCTTCTGGCCATCCTGTGCTAAAGGCTGCTACAACTCTTCATCTTTCAGTTTGGGACAGTAGGCTGGTCTTCAGGCCTACAGACTAAGGACGAGTAAAGAGAACCCTCGTTCAGTTAATGCTGTGTTTTAGCCAAGGCTGTTTTTAGTGCAAAGATCAGAAATCCACTGAAATTAGTTCAAGTAAAAGGAAAGCCAATGCTGGGTGTAGAGGAGCACTGTTCTTGGATTTTCATAGTCCAAGGACAGGAAAGAAGTGACAGGCTTCATATGAAGTAGAAATTTGAAAACAAAAAGGTTTTCTATAGTTTTTTACTTTTGCATCTAACAGGACAAAATCCATAAAAAATATATTAAATTTCTGCAGTTGAATCTTAAAGAGCCATTGTAGGAAAATGGAATGGGTAAAACATGGCTCAACCATTAGCTGGTAAAAAAAAAAAAAAAAAAAAAAGAGTTATGATTTTAACAAAAAACTTTAATATGATCTTAGAACATTTTAATAGAAATACAGGGCCTAGAATAAGGACAATGATTTTTTTTCTGAATTATTATACCATATCTGAAATGTACTTCATTCTAGGCACCATGAGACAAGTAGAGAAATTTAAAATATCCAATGGGCAGTGGTTAAACTGGTAAAAATTTTGAAAATCTAGTCTAGAGAAAAAACGACAGGAGGATGAATTGATTGTTCTCTTCAAATATTTAGGGAACATTTAGTTAAGAATATTGTGTGGTTGTGGGGGCAGACCTAGGATGAGTTAGGGAAGCTGTGGAAATGGAATAGTGTGTGGTGGGCGGTTTCAGTGTCACAAAGAGTCATGTGCAAGCTGGGATGGAGATCCATGTGCTTTGGTAGACAAGAGTCTTTTTAGTATGTGGCCCAATAACAATATTTGTAGGACACTTGTTTTTTAAAACTCAAAATAGCCTTCTTGAATTCTATTAGGTAAAATCTGTACAACTTTGACTATATTCTTTAACAAACAGAATTTTTATAGTTATTAAAATGTTAATATTAGATATGTTTTTAAAATAGTAATTTTTTAACCCCTTACATTAGTCTACTGCTTGAGTTCACAAAATACTTTTAGGTGAATTGTCTCTTATCATTCTTAAAACATCTCTGCAAGGTAGGTATTATCCCTGGCAAACAGGTTTAAAAGAGCAAAATGATTTGCCAAAGACCCTAGCAATTGAGGATAATAATTTTCAAGCAAGACTTTGTTCTTTCTTTTCTTTCTTTCTTTCTTTCTTTCTTTCTTTCTTTCTTTCTTTCTTTCTTTCTTTCTTTCTTTCTTTCTTTTTTGAATTTTTATAAGAATTTATTTGAGCCCAACTGACGACATATGCTGGGGAGCAAGATCTCAAATGACCTGGAGAATAACAGTTTTGCAGCTTCTTTTATGCATTTGGAATTAAGGAAGGAACTTAAGGAAGATGACATGGAGTTAAGAAAAAGCAAGGCAGGGATCTGAAGGAGTACAGGATAGCTAACAGGATTACGTGCCCTCTTAAGAGTGGTTAAGGCTTATGTCAAAGGTGTGTTAACCCAGATGCACAAAAACAATGTACAAGGCTTGCTTAAGCAAAGATAAGCCTTTTACTAAAATGTTATATGCCTGGGGCATGACTACACACTGTGACCTTCTCATTTAGGAATTTATGATCAGATCATTCTGTGGGGTTACTTTCCATAGAACCCCTTTCTTCATTCCCATACCCTAGTAGGTTTTGATCACTTTTTTTACAATGTTTAAAAAACAAATCTTTGAAGGTGTTCCAGAGGCCCTTCTGAAACACTGCAAAATTAAAACCTCAACGTCTAATGAAAACAAAGAAGTAATCAATTAGCATGCTGTAGCATGGACACTTTATTAACTTCTAGAAATATATTTTATAGACATCAAAGTTAATTATTAGCATAAACTTATTTTTATGAAACCCAGGCAAAATAAAGCCATGTCTCTTTTATTTAAATCAACAAACTTAAGCTAGCTTTTATTTACTAAGGATTAACTTTAGGTCACACGAACTTGAAAAACTCTTGGGTTAGTTTCTATATTTCTGAAAATTTTAGAATACCCAATCCTTACAAGCACTTGCCTTTAAATTAATTTTAACAGTACCATCCAGAGGTAAAAAATTATCTCACACTTACAATATAAATATACAGACATACACAGACAGACAAACAGAGCACAGTTGGATCCAATTTTCTTTTTGGAGGCCTAATGTCTGTCCTTGACTAGTCAAGTTCTAAATGACCTTCCTCCACCTCTTAAAATAAGGACAGCCATTTATAATTTCTTAAAGAACTGGGTTGACACTCAAACAACATCATTGGTTGATCCATTTATCTAAATAATTTATTTCTCTCTTTTTCTCTAAAATCCTTTTACATAGTTTTATTTTAGCTTAGCGAAGAAAGCCTTTTTAAGTTCTGAAACAGTCTCTGTTCCTTCCGTTTATTCTGCCTAATTTTATAGCTGGCTTTTTCTAATTGTGTGTGAAAAATTAATTTAGAAGTATCAAAGCATCCTCATCTCAACCATCTTAGCATTAATGAGAGCCTGACTGTGGTGGGCCTTGTCTGCCTGGCAGGCACAATTTCCTATGTTAATTTTGAGATCTGTAGACTCTGAGCAAACTACTAGGGAAAACCAACACTTATGTGCATGTCTCCAAAGGAACCAAATGCCATGGCTCTCCCTATAGTACCATTTTGCACCCTAGAGGAAATTTTCCCTCGGGCAACCCCACAAAGATAATTCATCATCTAAGAATACCCGATCAAGGACCAGTGAGAGGTTACTGGACACTGTGGGAACCACAGCGCTTTCCAAGGCACAAGCCCCACCTCTCAAGGTGAACCCTTTCCTGGGTGCCTGGTCCTTCTCCTTGGGCCTCGCTCTGGCTTCTCTGGGATCAGCTGCCTTACCGCACTGGACACCTCAAAGGATCCGTCTCCACCTCTCTGAATTTGGGGCTCTGAACAACTATCATCACTCCATAGGCTATTTGGGTTGAGGAAGCAACTGTTCTTTCTCTTTCACAGCAGAAGAGAGTTCAGTGTCTCAGTTACCCAGCAAAGATTTTGTTCAGACTCTCAGTAAGCAATCCAATTGAAAGCCAAAATTAAAGGTGGCAACCAATTTTTTTTCCCTTTTCCTAGGTTATCTCAACCCTTATCCACCTCAAAGATTTTCTAAGAACAGTTCAAATAAAGTCATGGCCTTCTACTTAAAGCAAGGAGGCTTAGAATTATGAGAGAATCTCACCCAAGTTCACCGGATGCAGAGCAGGGAGCCAGTGTGGCACAATGAGCCCTTGCTTGTACCTAGCACCAGGTCAGGTTTGGAGGGTGGTCCTAGGTCGGTTTCTTCAGCATCCTACCAACTGTGCCAAGTAAATGTCAATATAGGAAACATTCAGACCTCTAGATAATTTTTATAAGAGTTTATTTGAGCCAAACCATCAAAATATGCTGGAGAGCAAGAATGCAAGTGTTCCCAAAACTTAGTTCTTTTTATTCAATGCAAAACTTAATTTCCCCCCATTACCTTAGCCACCTAGTGTTATTATAGATGACCCTTGAACAAATAATGTATGGCTTGAGCCATACATGTCCATTTATCTGTTGATTTCTTTCAATAAATACTTAAGTAATGTAAATGTATTTTCTCTTCCTTATGATTTCATTAATAACATTCTTTTTTCCCTAGCTTATTTTATTGTAAAAATACAGCATGTAAAACATGTAACATACAAATATATGTGTTAATTGTTTATGTCATCTGCTCAACAGTGGGCTATTACTAGTTAAGTTTTGAGGGAATCAAAAGTTATACATGCATTTTCAACTGTGCTGGAGTTGGCATTCTTAACTCCTGTGTTGCTCAAGAGTCAACTGTATAACACTCATAGTATTTGTATGATATTATTTGGTTTTAAAACTCCATCATTGCCGTAGCACTAAATTATATTCATTATTTTCATCTTTTAATAGAATTTTTAAATTGTGTTTTAAAGAATAGTAGCAAGATATGCAGTCAACATACTACTGTAATGTTAATGTCTTTAATACTTACTGTAAATAATAAACAATTCCAGGGGAAATATGTACTGTTTCCATCATGCCAGTTCCAGATTTTTCCATGAAAAGTAAAATTTACTACAGACCAAGGTTGGCAAACACTTTCTGCAAGGGGCCAGATAATAAGTATTTCAGGGTTTTTTTGTCTTTGTTTTTGTTTTTAATGCCTACAGCACCTGGTCTTCCTAGGTGGTTTCCCATCCAAGTATTAACCAAGGTCAGACGGGATCAGGCACATTCAAGGTGGTATGGCCGTAGACTGCATTTCAGGTTTTATGTGTCATTTGGTATCTGTTGTAACTACTCAATTTTGCCTTTGTAGCCTGTCATCGACTGAGTTCCAATAAAACTTTATTTCCAAAAACAGATTATGAGTCATAGTGTGCTGACTCCTGCTTTACACAGTAAAAACCAATGACAATCAGAGGGCAAAGCCATAAATGTAGACTATAACTGAAAGGGTAGGCAATAGATAAAGTGTATTCTAAGCAGGGAAAACTCAATGTGTCAAGACACAGGCATAGAACTGACCATTAATTAGTAGAACCCCCCAAACAGGTCCACGCAGAGAAAGGATTCACTTAGGCCTGGGGATAATAAATTTGGAGGACATACAGGTGAATGTTATAAGTCATGGTGGACAGCTTATTAATGGCCCTGAAAGTCTCTTTGAAGAATTTGGACATTATAGATTATAAAAGTCTCATTATACTCTTTTTTAATTCTAAGCATTATCAGAGGTGATGAAATATGTTTGAAAAGTCCCCTTGAACAACTTTTAAATATTAACTAAAATCTCAAGAATTTCAACAGCTTCAGATGGAAAGAAGTATGGGGAAGTAGAAGCAGGTGATAATTACAGTACAATTGCTTTCACATAAATTCTCATTTGATGTTTATAGAACTTTTATAAGAATCAAATTATATAAAATCATGCATCAATACCTTTTAATAAACTATAAAACATAATAAGATATTTATTTATGTCATATTAAAACAACCATAAAATTGTGTCAGCTTATGTTTTAATTCCACTTTACAGAGCTGGAAACTGAGACACAGAGAGATTGATGTTCCCAAGGTCACAAGCCTAACTAATGGCAGAGTCAATACTGTCAGTGCAATGTAGTAGAAATAAAACTAGTTTAGAGGTCAAAAGAATGATATTTAAACATAACTGTAGCAGAAATTAGCCATATGACCTTTGGAAAATTAGTCATTTACCCTTCTGATTATTACTCTTTTAATTTATAAATTGCACTTGGTAGTAATAATAAGACATTACCTCATGGTAGCTATGAAAGTAAATTAATATAATGCATTTGTCTTTACTCTTCCATGTTTATTTTCTTTCTTCTTTTTCCTCTCTCCTCAGCCTTTTAAAGTGATCTATACTCAATAAGCTGAGCAGGCATGTGGCCTGTCACTTTCCGGCTTTATCTCTTTCGATCTCTTAATGTAGTCTTCCGTTGTAAATTTCCACTTATATCTAAATTCGTTTCAGTATTTTCTGATTCAACATCCTAAGTGAGGAAATATGATGAGTCTAAGTCAGGAAAAAATACACCTAAACAAAGACCTTAAAGCTATGTCCTTGAGAAACCAGACTAAGGAAATGGACTTTAAGAAAGAAGGAAGAAATTGAGGTTAGAAGTATTTATAGAGGAAGCATCATACAAAGAAAATGTTCTGATACATAATGTAGGAAACATCTTAATGGTCCTTACATTGGGAAACACAGGCTATAGTAGGAAATTACCTTCTGGGAAATTCCAACTGCTGGTCTCTAATGTAAGTGTCGAGTGGTAATGAGTTACGGACTCTTTTTATGTCATTATTCAAATTGTCTATTGGTTGAGAGAAAAACCATACCTTATTATGAGACTTGTGTGGGTGTCTTGTGAGTGAAGATTTTTATTTCTAATCAGTCCCTTTTGCCTGTTGGGCAATTCCCAAAACAAAATACTTTATCTTTTAATGACTTGTACACACTTTAAACTCTTTGTTGAAGATACAAAGCCCATATCTTAATCTGCCTAAAGACATAGAATTTTAAAGTTGGCAATTATCTTTGCACTTGATCATAGCTTATATATCAGTCTAAAAAAAATAATAAAAGGAACAAGGACTCCTTGAAGAAATAAATCATTCCAAACATAGGATCCACAAAGCAAAAGATGAGCCTGGGTATCTTGTGCCCTCAAATAAGGAAGTGGTCCAGAATGATAGGGACATGTGAAAAACACAGCAGCTTAAAAGGGCCCCTACCAGCCAAGTCTGGGGTCACTGAGCATGGCAGTAAGTAATAGCAGTAAAAATTATAATGCATTAAATAAAATAGGAAATCGTGGATTCAGCAATGTTGATAGAGAGATAAAATTTGATGAAAACTAGGATGAGAAACAAACTTTCAAAGTACCTCCTCACAAAATACTCATTATGAAAGAAAAAGAACGAAAGAAAGCAAGAAAGAAGCAAGAAAGCAGCAAGAAAGCAAGAAAGCAAGCAAGCAAGGAAGGAAGGAGGGAAGGAAGGAAGGAAGGAAGGAAGGAAGGAAGGAAGGAAGGAAGGAAGGAAGGAAGGAAGCAAGCAAGAAAGAAAGAAAAGGAAGAAAGAAAAAAAGAAAGAAAGAAAGAAAAAGAAAGAAAGAAAGAAAAAGAAAGAAAGAAAGAAAGAAAGAAAGAAAGAAAGAAAGAAAGAAAGAAAGAAAGAAAGAAAGAAAGAAAGAAAGAAAGAAAGAAAGAAAGATTAAAGTGGAAAAACCTCAGACTACCCTTTAATCAAGTGATCCAAGTTAATAGCATTGATAATGGGACAAATTAAAATCATGAGCCACTTAATAGAATGCAATGAGAAGAACAGAGCATCATTTTTGTGATATTCCTACCGAAAATGCAAAATCTGAATATAATCACAAGGAAAATCAGACAAATATAGATTGAGATATCTTACAAAATAAGTGGTCTATAATCTTAAAAAGTGTCAAAGTCAAGAAAGTCAAAGAAAAACTGATGGATTATTTTAGACTAAGGGTGAAAAGGACTTGGCAACTAAATGCAATCCACAATTTCAAATTGGATCCTTTTTCAACAAAGGACATTATTGGGACAAATGGAGACATTTGATTAGGGTCTGTAGATTTGATGTCGATTTGATGGCAGTAAGGTAGGAATGGTAATTTCCTGGTTTTGATGGCTATACTGTGGTGTTGAGAATGTCCTCATTTGTAAAGAATATACACCAAAGTATTTGGTGGTGATAGGTATCAGGTCAGCTACTTATGTTTAATGGTTTAGGAAAAAAAGAGTTTTTTGTACTGTACTTGTAAATTTTCTGTAAGTTTGAGATTACTTCAAAATTAAAAAGTGTGTGTGTGTGTGTGTGTGTGTGTGTGTGTGTGTGTGTGTGTGTTTTAACACCTTTTTCATGACACTTTCTTGCTGAAGTCTTCTGTGGCAATCCCTTTAAAACTGCAAACTTCACTCAGGATTCCCCATTCCCCTGTCCTGATTTTTCATCTTAGTACTTATCCTCAAACATTCTATATAATTTATTTGTTATTTATATGTGTCCCCACCCGCAGTCTATCCCATTACTAAAATGTAAGTTCCTGGAAGGCAGGCTCTGTTTTGTTCCCTGTAAATCAGTATCTAGAACAGTGGGTACTATATAATTGATATTTAATAAATATTCATTAAGTTACTGAATATAGTTGGTTGTTGAGGAACAGATTCTATTTTTGTTCTATAAATTGATGGCTCTTTGATCACCACAAAACCCAAAAGGCATTTTTTCTACTAAGTTTAGGTCTAATTATGTTAAATAAGATAGGTAGTTGAGGGTCTTTAAAACTTAATGCTCTCATTCAAACTTCTACTTTAAAAAAATTCCAAAAGTGGGTATATGAGTAAATATAAATAAAGCAATAAAATAAATTTCACAGGTTTGTAATAAAATATATTGCTATATCTCACATATTTACATGTAGTTCATTTAAAAATCATCCATTTTTTCTACATCAGTGGATGAATAGATGAAAAAAAATGTAGCATAATCTGATACTGAGCCCCAGGACTAGAGAGCAATAATCCAAGTGTTCATAAAATGAGTGCACAAGCAAAGTGCCTATTTCCATCGAGGATGGCACGAGGCCAACATTTTGAGACTCTGCCCTAGGTCAACAATAGTGAGTCAGGGTTAAAACAATAAACCCAGCATGTACATGATTACAGAATAGAGGCAGGACAAGAGAAGAATAAAAAAATAAAATAAAATAAATAAAATGTATATACATACAGTGGAATATTAAAAAAGGAAATCCTGCAACATGTGACAACATAGATGAACTTTGAAGACATTATATTAAGCCAGTGACAGAAGGATGAATATTGCAGGATTCCACATATATTTGGTATCTAAAATTGTTAAACTCATAGAAGCAAAGAGCAGAGCAGTTACTACCGGAGACAGCGGGCAGGAGGAAATGGGGAGCTGCTAATCAACAGGTATAAAGTTTTAGTTATGCAAGATGAATAGGTTCAAGAGATCTGCTGTACAACATTGTGCTTATAGTTAACAATATTGTATAGTACATTTAATCTGTAAAGAGGATAAATTTCATGTTAAGAGTTCTCACAATAAAAAAATACACATTTAAGCCCATTTTGAGTAAAGTTGTTCTAAAAATTGTCACTTAATTACAAATTAACATTAATAATTTGTGACAACCTGAAAACATTGTTGAGTAGATATGTATTTTTATTTCATTATCTCAAAATCTGTGACATTTCAAAATATTTGCATTTCTCCCTCTACTATATTACTCTAACCAAATAGAAATTTGGCTTTGTTTCTTATGCCTCAGAAATATACTTCTTTGTTTAGAAATAAGGCGACTTGTTTACAGCAAAGCATATTTACAAGGCAGTTCTGAAACCAAGACAATGCAATAGTTTCTTGCATAACAAAATACAGTTTTCTGCCTACTGTTCACTTTTTGATTTTTTGTGTGTGTGTTCCATTTACAGTTCCAGAAATACAAACTAGCTGATAATAATAATCACTACAGTTACACATGATAGATGAGGAAAAAATTTCAAAATTATGTAATTCATATTATAATTGAATACGTAAATCTAGATAGCATCAGTCAAGTGTGCTATCAATTTTTTATATTATTATACAGATTTAAATATTGCTCTAAAAGATAGGATAAATTATAATATAGGTAATAGCAATGAAATTTTAAGTATTTTGTAAAATCTTATGACGTATCAATATATCATATGACATGTAAAATTCATGATTCATTACCAAATCTAAGTATTGCTTTAAGAATTGTATTAAAAATCCAGATATTACTGCTTCAGCAGGATTAAGTTTTGCCCAATTAAAATTAGTTTTTAAAACTGTTGAAAAGTTCTAATGAATTAAAAAATGTTTAAAATTTGACATATTGTCAACATATTAAATGATCATAACATAATTTGTTATTTTTCTAAAATGAAAGAAAAACAGCTCTTACAGAGTAAATATATAATAATTTATTAATTGCATATACCTTTACTTTAAACTATCCCAACATCACTGGTCTATCAACAGAAGGTCAGACATGTCAACCACAATTAAAATCAGTCATCCTTTACATTTCATTTTCTAAATTGGAGTTATATAAAACAACATTACTCTTCACATTTTTCTATTTCTCTCATTGTAAATATAATTTTGTCAATATAGGAGGATAAAGCATATTTTATTTAATAATGTTAGCTAAATTTTTAACATGTAAATATTTAGGAATACAGTATATAAGCCTATATAACTGCGAGGGCTGATCTATTAAAAGTCATTATATAAATATATAAAGTAAATATTATTTCATTGTCAAGGAACTGAGGTTTTATATCATATTTACCTGCCTCAGTTAATTTCTCAGCAGATATAATTTGTGACACTGAAAACAGGTTACTCTCCACATTAAAGAACCCCACTGAAGATTGCAAAACAAAGCCAAAATGCATTAATAGGATAATAATAATAATTGGTTACTCATTAAGTTGTTGAATCTGTATTGTTTCATTTCCTGCCATACAGAAGCAGTTTATTTCTTGGAGCTTTATTATAATCTAATAAACATAACCTATAGATATTAATGGAATTATTAGATATATCATGACAGACTTTATTGACATATCAGAGTTAAAAAGATTCTAACAGAACTATTAGAAAAGAGTAAATTTATTATATTAGAACTATCCTATTAGAATCTTAGAGATGCAAATTTAATAATTAGGTCAATTTATATATTAATAACACTTAGTCCTATTAAATACCTAAGTAAGTTGGTGATAAAGATGGAAGCTTTGATCTTGACCCAGGAGCTTTTGAGACTCTCTATTTCTAAAGTTACTAACATTTCTAAATGTGAATTATTCTAGATTCTTAGACAATAAAAACATATTTAAGACAGCCTTTATTATTAAAATACATTTTATATTATTTTATTGCCACATCTCTTTCTTCTCCAGAGTATTTCTTCTATATCAAGCAAATTTTTGATGACTGCCTTGCAATGTATATATTCCCTATTTTGAAGAATTCCCAATGAGTGAACCCTAACTTCTCAGTAATACTGGCAATTTCATACATGGTATACAGTAGGTCAACAACAAGATGTGTTTCTACTGTAGGTGAGTGGGAAGGGGGAAGAATGGAGACAGGAAGTTGAAAGTATGTTTGGGGAAAGGGCTAAAAAAAAAAAGGAAATCTAGCAGCCAGTGGAGGATTTGAGAAAGAGCAAATGTAACTGTGACCTGAAAAAATTTAAGGAAAAAAGATCGATGTGTAAAGGGTGTGTTGTGAAGTTTGCCATATGATTCGCTACTAAAACTCATCCCCTTTCACTTTATAGTCTTTAAGTGAGTTTCATGTGCAGGTTATAGTCTTTTCTAATATCACCAGAAACAAATACCGATCTATTAAGGTAAAAAATTTTCAACCATCTGCTAACTGAAATCATCTTTATGTACTAGTTATACACGAAAATGGGTAGAAGAAACAAAGGTCTTAGGACCAAGCCCTGAGAAGCTGCCATCTTGAAATTGTAGTGAAGAAGCAATAAAAGGGCAGAAGGCAATAGAGGAAGAGGAGGAGCAACAATGTGGTATCCCAGAAATCAAGAAAAGACAGTGTTTTTTTAGCCAAGAGTGGTAACGCTGCTGAGTGGTAGAAGCAGAAAACTGACCCTTAGGTTTGGCAACCTGACAAGAACATTTTTGGAAGCCTAATGGGAATGAAAGCCAGATATAAGTTGGTTGAAGAGAAACTTGTAGGTGAAAAAAACAATTATCTGCATACCAAAGCCTTATGAGAAGGTTTTCAGTGAAGGAGAACAAAGAAAATATAGCTACTGGAAGGAAGCCTGTGGGAGAAAGAGGAGCTCTATCTTAGCTACAAGATGGCAAAGCAGGAGAAAATGGGTGCAGAAGGGGGCATGTTTGATGTTGGTAGGAGAGCATGTTTTCATGAAATGAGATCGATTAAGACTGAGGGCGTGGAGGTGGGTTAGGTTACTGATTCTCAAACTTAGCTGCACTTGGAGAGTTTTAAATAGTACTCATGCTTACATCCCACCCCCAGAGACTCTGATCTAATTGGTGTGGTGTGAAGCTAGGGCATTGTGAGTTTCCAAACCTCCACAGGTAATTCTAATTGCAGCAAATTTTGATAATCACCATGTAACATTTTCTGAGGATAGAGAGGTATGAGACATTAACTATTTGCATCAATTTAGACTACCTGCTATGTGGAAAACAAAAGAAATAAACTTTTGCTGTCAAGGAACCTACAAATCTGTAAACTGTTTGGAAATCTAAAATCCAACAGAAAGTATGAAAACAATTTGGGAACATTAGGAAGTTTAATCATATTAAAGAAAGTAGGGTATAGGTCACATTCAATTATATATTATAAGAGAAATAAAGGATAAATTTGAGAGATGATGGTTAAGGGAAAGTTCATTAAAAGAGAGTGTTAAGCTACATTTTTGAAGAAGTGCAATACAAAAATTGAAGATGTTTGAAGGACATTCAATAAGGGAAGCAATGTGCACAAAAGCGGGTGACCAAATATGAAGAAAGCACATATTTCTAGGTAACTAAGGGACAGTTTTTTAAAACTTTTAAATATTGAAGCATGTAAAAGTTTAACCTTTCAATAAACAAATAGTTTTTTAAATGGAAAAAGAACCATCCGGATTGAAAGACAAGAATTCTGAAAACTGAAGACAAGAAAACATGGAAAAGCCAGTCAGTGAAGATATTGGGAATGCTAACAGTATCCACAGGAATGTAATCTATGTTTTTAATAACATTTCACCTAAAGAGACAGAATAATAATTTAATTCAATAAGGTCTCTGTAGTTAAATGAGGCTTAGCAGGCATAAAGTAAAAAGACAATGCGGAACTCTGTGTTTGTTGAGCTGATCTAATCCTTTTGCTGATGGAAATATGGAGAGTCAGATGAAATGTGTTTCTTATTGCTGTTTAGTAGGGGGAAAATCTTGTTTTGTTTTTATTTTTTCCAAAGTATTTTGTAGCCCTTAAATCGTTAATTGCTTTAAAAAAATACTCATGGTCTTTCATGTAGCATTTTTTTTCTGAAGCGAAGATAGAGGAAAAAGGTTTCAATTACAATTATAAGAACAACTTTTTGTTAATGCAGGATGCTTAAGTGCCTTAAACCTTGAGTACCCAACCCCCGGACTGGTACCAATGCATGGCCTGTTGGGAATCAGGCCACCCAGAAGGAGGTGAGCGGCAGGCCTGTGAGCAAATCTTAATCCGTATTTGCAGCTGCTCCTCAGCCCTAGCATCACCATCTCAGCTCCACCTCAGATCATCAGGCATTAGATTCTTATAGGAGCACTGGTCCCTGGTGCCAAAAAAGGTTGGAGACCACTGACTTAAACGATTTACAGTAAAACTGTGTGCAAAGGCATGACAGACTTTAACAAAACTGAATATTGACTGCGAACTGAAATTATAAATTACTGAAAACAGTCTAAGTCACAGTTGAAGCTGCCTCTTGCTCCTTGTATAGTAATTTACCTGTAAGCTTTTGCAGAGGTGGAATTAAGTGCTATTTTAAAATAAACACACAAAAAATAATTTTACATATTAAAGATAAGGCATAAAACAGTAAAATGAGGTAATTATCTGTATTATGAAATTATTTTTTCTTTAGTATCTTTTCATGGAAAATTTTGGTGCACTTATTTGATTTACTTTTAAAAGTTAATTTAGATCATTTTTCACTTTTGTAAGGTAAAAATAGTCATATAAAGTATTGCCAGTATTCACTCTGCATGCTAATAATGTTTTTCTTGGTATGGTGCTTTAGAGTAGAAAAGGTACCTCTCCTGACTTCTGAGATCTTTACAATGGCCTGTTACCATTTCTATGTTAACCAAGAGAAGTGTATTAATTACTCCCAGAGGTTGATTTGACCAATGTTTCTCAGCTGGGAAGTATCAGTGTAAAATCATGTTGTCTGAATTCAGTTTTCCTTTTTTTCTCACTACTGCTTCATTGCTCCTTATCTTTTGAGGTCCACATTGGTACCCTATGAACTCTTGTATGAATTCCCTGTATGTCATTTTAGTATAATCAAAGCAAAACAAAATTAACAACAAAAACATTTGTTTAGATAAACATATCTGTTAGAGACACCTAAGCATCTCAACCAATAAAATATCCTTTACATGGTGAAATTAGAGTAGCTGAGAAGCTAGTCTGACTTGTTCAAATCAGATATTAGGGTTGCTCTTTATTTTAATAAATAAATAAATAAATAAATAAATAAATAAATAAATAAGTGCAAACTATCATGCAAAATATAGTTTTGCCCAAAACAATGGGCAAACCACATGACTACCAAGCAGTTTATGATTTTTTTCTCTCCTACAATAAGATACCAGTTGTAGTACTTTTACCACCTTTAAAAAATTTTTTTTTCAAATTTTCCTGAAATTTTCAAAAGGTAAATACCCAATTTCAGCAATCAGTGTTTTGCCATATTATTTATCTCCCCTGAACTTAAAACAAACATTTTTTTTTCAGTTGGAACATTTTAAGCAAATTCTAGAAAATCATTTTATCTTTCTCCTAAATATTTTAGTGTACATCTTTAAAAATAATAAAATAAGACATTTTTTATATAACCAAATGCCATTATTTTATTTAATAACATTAAAAACAATTCCTGAATATTACCTAATGCTAAGTTTATATTCAAACATCTCCAATTATCTAAAACTTAAAAAAAAAAAAAAAAAGCTGGGGATGCAGATATCAACTTCCAAACAAGGTTCACACATTTTATTGGGTTGTTCTGTTTCTTATTCTTTTTAAAATCTCTTAATCTATAAAAGCTTTCCAGTCTCTTTCTTTGTCCCTCTGTCTCTATCTCTGTTTCTCACTGTGTCTCTCTCTGTCTCTCTCTGTCTCTCTCTCTCTGTCTCGCTCTCTCTGTCTCTCTGTCTCTCTCTCTCTCTCTTTCCCTTCCTCTACTTTCAATGCTGTCTCCTTTTTGAGGAAACCAGGTCCATTTCCCACATTCTATGTGTGACTAATACTCTCTTGCTTAGTCTGTCTGGTGTCCTTTCATTTCCAGTGGCCAAGAAGTTCATTCTAAAGATTTGAATAAATATGAAATATTTGTGAAATATTCTTTCAAAAATTTTTCTGAGTAAACTTAGAAATAGTATTACTCTCAATTTTTATTGGAATATACTATAAAGACAAGATGGTTTTATCATAGATTAATGACCTTTAAATGATTTGGGTGAAGATTATAAGTGGAAATTTTTTCTAAATGTATTATTTCTACTGTATTAGCTGGAAGTTTTTGTTTAGAAGAATTTCTCTTCATCAGTTATTTCAGTGTAAACTGGAATATAGTTCACAGCATAAAGACAGGATAAATGTTCAGATCTTCACCTTTCATTATTAATCTTTGTAAGTAAGGAGATGGTGCTGTGGACACTTCGAGTAGCATCCAATGAAATCTCTTTTCTATTTCTCTCTCTCCTTTCCTTCTCCTACCTTTTCCATTCATTCTCCTCCTCTTTTCTCTCTGAACTCTCCTCTCTTTTCTCTGCCATCATTTGTTTTTCTAAATTCAATGTGTTTGACTTAAACTTATGGTTATTATTCTTTTGATGTTTAAATTACCTCATTTGGGCCAGCGGGAGATTCTTCAAACTTTTTTCTGTGTTCTTTTAGCAGGACTCTACAGCCTTTGATAGTGTCCTTACTTTAGGGAACAATATAACCTCACAAGCTCATCACGTGCATTTTTTGCCCCAGTCCTGGCATCAGCGATATCTCCAGATTTCTTTTAGTGGGAAAAGGTACTTAGAGACCACGAATCTGCCACTAGGGATATTTACTGCTGTTGTCTTGTCATTGCTTCCAAGTCTTTTCCTTGGACAGACCTAAGATGTGTTTTTAAAGAGGAGGGGGAAAATCGTGTATTTTCACTGATATTCAAATATAAGATTATTGTTTTACAATATATAAGTATATTGAATCAACAGGTTGCACACCTTAACCTTAACAATGTTACATGTCAATTATATCTCAATAAAGCTGGAAAAAATTTGTATTAAAAAAACAAATATAATTTTATATTCATATCTTTTTCTTATACTAAATTATTGACTTTTTATGCTAAATTACTGATGTTTAAGAAAACCAAAAAATTTAATAATTTCTTCTATAATGTATATATAATAATTTTTAAAATAACAGTAATATTTTTTCAGCATTGACTATTGAATGAAGTGTAAGACCTCTTGATAGTTCTTTTTGACAATAAAGTATTTCTCACTGAAGAATGAGAATAATACTATTTCTAAGTTTACTTGAAATAATTCTATTCTGTTAGAAAATGGCATCAACTTAATATTCAGATTTATTTCATTCAGTTTGCTTTCAATATTTATAAATTGTTTATTAAATTGTTATTTTTAATAGTATAAAAACATACACAGTCTACCAAAATAAAAACTGTAAAACCAATTTTGCTTCCATCCCTATTCTTTCTCCCTCTCGCTGTAATAATAATTTTTATAAATTTTTAGCTTATCCATCCACTATTGCAATATGAGCAAATATGCAAATTCTTACACAAAACTTAGCATACTAGGTACCCTATTCTGTACTTTATTTCTTTCATTTAATTTATTCTGAAGATCACTAAATATCACTGTGTAGAGATTTTCCTCACTCTTTTTTTACAGCTCTGAATTACTTTATTACGTCAATATACCATAGTTTATAAGTTCTCTATTAATGAGCATCTGAGTTATGTACAATCTTTTGCTATTACAAATACTGCCATAACAAATAATCTATGTGTAAGTTATTTTGCATTTTTGCAAAGCACAGTCTTTTTTAAAAGTAGGTAATAATGAAAATAAGAATTATTTAGTAGAAAATGTTTGTCAAAAATCTTCTATTATACAGTATTAGCAAATGAGTGTAATGGATTACACAGATATAGGTCTCAAAATCACCTTCATTTTGATTGTTTTGCGGCTATAAATCTGGTGAAATATTTAGGTAAAGCTAACTGTTATAACAAACAATCAAAATAATTTTGATGACTTAACACAATAAAAGTATTGGGTACATTCCTGGTTGGCATGTGGTCTTTCGTGTGATTGATCTTGAGGATCTAACCTCCTCTCTCACTTTGGAAACTCCTGCTCTGTGTACAACTCTCAACTACAGAGAATGAGGGTGGAGAAGTCTCACCTACTTTTTAAAAGCCTTGATGTAGAAATAACACATGCCACTCAGCATCTTGCTGAGAATCCATTATGTGGATACCCCTCCTTGTGAGGGAGAAGGATTTCTGGTGGAAACCATTCAGGGCTCTAATTGCCTACTTCATATTCTTCAGTATATTCACTCCTATGTTCATATACAAATCTGTAACCCACTGAAAGATTATGTCAGTGAAGAGACACTTTGATCTTCTTTCAAAATAGCCTTTAGAAATGTGTGAAGCAAATGGAGTGAGGGAGTTTACAGCAGGTGCAATCTTATAAATGTTTGTATTTTCCCATGAGCTATCATTCAAGGCAAAGTTTCAGCACCTAAGGATGGCCTGAGAGATCTGACCACCTCCAAAATATGCAGTCTAAATAAAAATGTGATGCTTATTGTATGTAATTTCAAGTCATGGCCCCAAGTTATTGAGGACAATCAGATGGCCAGGGACAATCAAGAGTAGAACCTCAATACCTCAAATCCTATTCATTTGGAATTTTCAATATGTCATTGGAAATTGAATTATAGTTTTAAGTATTCATAAAAATATTTATAAACCAACTTAGAAAACATGAAATATAGAATTTTTAAATATATACTTTAAAAGTTCTTGAGCTTTGATGCATTTACAAATATAAATGTATCAGTTATAATAGCATTACAATTAGTGCTATTATAAATTCTTTTTTTTTAAAGCAAATCTAATATTGGTTCTTGGCAAAATTGTTTAACAGCCACGTGGAGTTTTACATACATTCATATATAAAAGTACTATAAATTTGTTATATATTTATATATATCATATGTATTTATCTTTAAGATATTGTATTTATCTTAAAGTGCTCTATAATTCATTTTATTAATTAATTCGAACAAGTTCTTTCTGTAAATTAGTAAAGTTTTACTACATTATAAAATGTGAAACAACTGCTTCCACGTTCTAACGATATACAATAGCACTGATTTACCAGGATGTTTCCAATACTTATAGATTTTGTAAAATTCCTGAATTGTTGGCTTACTTTAGAGAAAAGGTGACTTGTTTCACTTTTGAGAATTAAAATGAATAAAAGTTTAATTTTAAAACAAAAAATAAAAATCTAAACAAAGAACCAGCATGTAAGTTTCCATATCTTGTGGTGAAATATGATAAATGACCTGGACAGCTCTTGCCTAGAGTAGTTGGACTAATCTATTAATGGAGAAAGAGATCTTCTCAGACTATTTCCTGCTGAGATTCTGAGCAGTAGAAACATTTTTATTGAAGAAATTAATGACTATTTCACTAAACATCAGGACACTAGAAGACAATGAAAAGAGTATCTAGAAAGAATAACATTGATGTCTTAAAAAGGGTTTAAATAGAAAGTTTATATACTTTGTTTAAGATAGAAAATCACAGATATAGATATAGATATAGATATAGATATAGATATGGTTATAGGCAGTAATTAAATCCTCTTCTAAAAAAAATCCTTTTCTGCAAAGTTTTTCATACAGAAATACAAAGCTATAGGAAGAGCATGGAGAATCTACATCTCCTCCTTGTATCCTTAAATGTTCTCTACGTTTGTTCTTCATCTTTTAAAATGAAGATAAACAATGAAGATGTCTACCTCATACATTTTTAGGTTGAAATGGGCGGCTGTCAAATTCCACTGAGAACTCATAAAATACCATATAATGTAAAGAATCAGGGAATATTTTTGAGCAATTGATCTTACTTAATATCATGTCTCAAATATCCTAAATCTATTGACTCATTAATCATCATCTGATAACCATATATCTATGCCTATGAACAAAAGCACTGCTATTTCATTCTTTGCCTGGGCCCTGACAATATTAAATCTCAATAAAAATCATTCTATAACCAAATGGGGAAGACTCCTTAGAGCAGTTATAATACCTAGCAAGATGATTCTCAGGTGCATTGTTAGCTACCATTAGTTACCTTTCAGTAGGTTATTCTGTGCTAACAATTTCAAGCTACCCACTCCACCCAGCATACACACAGACACACACACACACACTCATGCACACACACACACACACCTCACACATGAAATTGAGAAAGTCTAAGGGGGCGGAAAAACTTTTAGATTCTTCTCTGAGTCTAATTGAGAGGGCTGGGAAGTCACATTTATCTGTATAAGGTTGTAACAAGTGTTATGGACACACCTTTTATATGGTTTTTGCCCTGGGGCTGAGTCTGTGGAGGGGTATGAAGTATATGTTGTGTGGTTTTAAACTCCTGTCTTTTTTGTGGTGCCTCTTTTTTCTCAAGATGAAGTTGGTTTACCTGGCACTGTCTATTCCTATTTAACAAACAAAGAAACTGTGGCTTAAACTTACTTCAGGCCATATAGCAAGTGAGTGGCTGCTGAGACTCATTCCTTGTTCTTTTACTCTAGGTCAATATTCTGTATTATACTTCACTGAACCTCAGTTATTAACAACTGAGTCTTTGAAGGCACATTCTTTCCTGGATGCCCTAGGTAAAGAAAACCAAGATTTTAATGTGGATTTCCTGAAGAGAATAATTGCGCCATTATCTATCTAGGGTAATATCCTTTTAAATAACTAGAAAGTCTGCTCGTATTTGCTTTAAATTGGTGTTTAAAGCAAGATGTATTTTAGAAATTTGAGATTCCCAAGTGTAAAACTATCTCCCAAATTCTCAAAATCACAAGTGAAAGACAATGGTAAATATATATGCTAGTGTTTGACAGGAGATAGTAACTGGCTGAGTTAGGAAAAAGTCTGGAGTTAGGAAAAAGCTGTCAAAGAGAGTCAATAATAGTGGAGCCATCTACTTCTTATTAGTTTAGTTTTATGACAAAAGAAGAATTACAATCATGCATCATATGATGAGGTTTTGGTCAATGACAAACTGCATGAACTACAGTGGTCCCTATAAGATTATAACAGAGCTGAAAAATTCCTAACACCTGGTGATTTTGTAACCGTATTAATGTCATAATGCAACACATTACTCACGTGGTTGTGGTAATGGTATAAACAAACCTACCATGCTGCCAGTCATAGCACATCAATTATGTACAGTACATAATACTTGATAATGATAATAAATGACTGTTACTGGTTTATGTATGGTTTGTGTATTTAATATATCCTACCCTTTGCTATTATTGTAGAGTGTCCTCTTTCTACTTATTAAAAAAAGTTTGCTGCAAAACTGAATGCCATTATGTATGCCAGCAGCAGCCTCATACATCTCATGTTTACACATCTCTTGATTGAATTTTTCTTGTGCTTAATCTTGTGTTGTGTTATACAGTAACATGCTGTACTGGCTTATAGCTTAAATCATTAAACTAAACAATATAGCTTAGGTGTGTAGTAGGCTACACCACCTAGGTTTGCATAAATGCACTCTATAATGTTCTCACAAAGACAAAATCCCCAATGATGCATTTCTCAGAATGCCTCATCAGTAAGCAGGACATGACTGTATTAAGTAGCTAACAGGTATGGGATTGAACAATAAGAGTTATATGGCTCTGGCTATGTATATTATATACAAGTATTAGCATAAACACTGGTTGAGAATATTAATATATTTGCTCCATGCCTTTTCAGAGCAGCAAAGAAAGTAAGAAATTTTCACACAATTGCTGTGAAAAGTGGAGAAACTGATACTGTCTTTTTCTCCAAAGGAAGAAGAAAACTATTGAATGTATTAAACTAATTTTGGACTTTAGTTTCGATATTGGATGACTTGGTTATATTTCTTTAGGCAGGTTTCAGACTTGCTGTTTTCACATCAATGGAAGACGATGTGTAAGTAGAAAAAAAAAAAAGATTTAGGAATCTAAGATACTTTATTTCGTCCCTTCCCAGAATCCCAGTATCCACTGTAGAAGATAATAGCAATTATTATTGACTGCTTATTGTGTGAAAAACACATGCTGGAGTATATATTGCATACTTCTCCTTCAGTCTTTCAACAACCACATGAAACAGGCATTACTATTCTTTTTTTACAGAAGAACTTGAACTCCAAAAGTGTAGTAACAAAGATGATAGTGAAAAGGAAACAGAACAGAATTAACATCTAGCTGCTCCTGAGCTCATTCTCTCAACCAATACCCAGAGAGACGACAGTGAATTTCTTTAGTTGGGCCTCACAGCAGAGTACATACTCTCTAAACTAGAAAAGATATTAATGTTGGCTTGTGAGTTATACATGAGGAAGCCTTAGTGGAGCCCAGGTTAATTATTCCATCAGGTTTCATGGCTTTTTATGATCATTATATAAATTAAATGGGGGAATTGATTAATTCTTGGTATTCATGGTATCATAAGAATGCCTTAGTTCCAAAAGGAAGAAACAGTAAACCTTATGTAAAAATTGCTGGGAACAGCTTTTCTAGAATTTATCTTCCAAAAATAGACAGGTTCTCTAATTTCATAAATATTTCAAATTGAAACCCAGTCGAAAGTACTTGAATATTTTTTTAAAATTTCTTCACGTCGGAAATATTGAATTATGTTGTATAATACACTAATACACTGTTAAACACTACAGAAGGAAAGATTTAGATCCTTGTCTCTAAGCAGCTGGAGATGTACACAGGTGTTATTAATCTATTAGCTGGAAAACTAAATAGTTGGCATGATAGTACTGTGGGTACAGTACTATTTTTTTTTAAAGTCTGTCATTTGCAAATGATTAGATGGACCGTCTGTAACCGCCTGTGAATCATGTTAGGAGTTACCCAATGACATTTATCGAACATTTGTCATGTAGAAAAATGTTTAGTACAGAAAAATGGACACATAATCATTTGAGGTTTCACTAAATCAACTTTAAACACCACGCTATAGGTATACCCAATGATGTGTAGTCTCCAGGAAAACATGGTTTATGATTTGATTAAAGAATACTGCTTCACCCCAAGCCCTCCGTGCACAGACCAAAAGGTCTTTTATGCCCAGCGAGGTGACTTTGCTCCGCCGTTTGTTCCCGTGGGGAGTTTCAAAAGTGGTGAGGAAAGGAGATGGGAGATATGGCCGAAAATGAAGTAGAGGAAGCGGGTCATGATCAGTCGATGGCTGGGGACTGGTCTGGGGGGTGGAAAGTAACGTGAAATCTATCGATGCTGTGGCTCGCGGAGGAGTCGGGGCTCCTCTCATAGGACGTGTTCGCGCCACCTGTCAGATTAGAGGAGCCGCCGGGGATGGAGAGTGGGTTGGGAGGAGGATGTCCTGGAAGAAGGCTGTAGGCCAGCGAATCTCCACTAGCGATACGCTAGGGGGCGGGAGAAAGGTACGAGGGCGCGCTAAACCCCTAGGCGACTTCACATGGTCACCGGAACCCGGCTAGGAGACCGGGACGTGAGGCGGGAGCGGGGGGAACGCGACTGCGTGCCCCTCCCCTGAGCCTCTCAGCGCCTCCTCCCAGACACGTGACTACATGCGGCGGGTGTCCTCACTCCCGCAGCGTAGTTCGCTCTGTTTCTTCCCTCCCGCCGCGGTGCCCTTCTTCTCCCCTGTTCCCATCCCACCTCCCTTCCTCACCTCCCTCCCCACGTCCCAATAGTGGCTCGAGCTGCTAAGTGCCCGCCCCTCCGCCCTTTTCTGAGATTGCTCATTGGCTGAGACCTCAAGAACGCGTCCCGAGGGCGGCTGGCAGCCATTGGTGGGATGAGCAATCCGAGTTCCCGGATGAGGGAACATTCTGCAGTATAAAGGGAGCGGGGAAGGCGGGAGACAGCGCAGTTTGAATCGCGGTGCGACGAAGGAGTAGGCGGTGGGAGCTCGCTGGGTGTCTGACTAGTCCTTTCTCTGCCTTGCTTGTTTGAGCTTCAGCAGAATTTGAAATGGTAAACTTCACAGAGCTGCTCCAAGACTCCGCGGGTTTTTGCCAGTGGGAGAGAAACCCGTTACAAACGGAGATGAGGGTGAAGTGGCGACGGTTGGGGACGCGCGGAGACAGGATTTAGAAGAGCGGGGGGAGGTGATTTGTCGGCGGCGAGCGGAGCCGCTGCGATCTCGCGGCGGACGGCGACGGTTGGGTGGCGCACGCAGCGCCGCTGGAGGCCAGCGGACGGAGGCGCGCGGCCGCGGCGGGCGCGCAGCGGGGGACAGGCGGGCGGGGTCGCCCTTGCGACGCGCGGCGGGCCGGAGACCCCGGCGGGGTTCGGGGGCGCGCTCGCGCCCAGGCCGCGCCGCGGTGGGGGAGGGGCGCTCCGCCCTGGTAATCCTATATTCTCCGTTCCTCCTTCGCTCCCGGGCGTGTGCGCGCTGCAGGCTGGCGGTAAGGCTGGGAAGGACTCCGGAAAAGCCAAGACAAAGGCGGTTTCCCGCTCGCAGAGAGCCGGCTTGCAGGTCAGTGGTTGTTCGTGCGGTTTGGAAATTGTGGTGTTTTTCTTTCCTCCTGTTTATTATCGCTGTAGATGGGCGTTTTATCTTTGCGTGGGTGGTACGGTGTCGCGACTTGGTTCGTCGATAACGATAAATATCGGAGGGGGGGCGATCACGTGTGTCGATCCTGGAGCGCTTTGCTGCACCAGCGTCCATGCCCCTTGTTTTGTCATGCGTATTATTTTATTATCCTCGACTCATTTCTTCGTGCATTTATGTTTGTATGTGCTTAACATTAGTTTCCGGTGGGCCGTATTCATCGACACCTAAAATCTAGGACGACCAGCCATGGACGTGTGGGCGCGACTGCTGCTGTGTACAGCGCAGCCATCCTGGAGTACCTCACCGCAGAGGTAAATGGGTGTACTCTTATAATCTAGAAAAGGTTTCGGGGGGTGTGGGGGGAGAAACAGCGGCGAGAGGGAAGGAGGAAAGTGATGCAAGAAAACTCCCAGGCCCTAAACGCGGTGAGAAGCCTCTGAGAACGCTAGAGGGAGCTGGTGATCATGAAGGAATCCTGCGCTTGAGCTGCTCTTGGAAATAAAATTGCGTGTCCCTTTTATAGCTTTTGCGTATCTTGCCGTCCAAGTAGTGGGGGGAACCAGAATTAGTCGTTCATGGAGCTTGGATTCCGCTCTTACTCTTGGCCTTAAGGAGATTGGGAAGGAAATTGATTATACACTGCCTTCTAGGTACTTGAATTGGCAGGAAATGCTTCAAAAGACTTAAAGGTAAAGCGTATTACCCCTCGTCATTTGCAACTTGCTATTCGTGGAGATGAAGAATTGGACTCTCTCATCAAGGCTACAATTGCTGGTGGTGGTATGTAAATACTAGGATTTTATTTTAAATTATTTTAAGAGAAAAGGATTCTTTGCTTTAATTTCCATTAGTAGTTTTTAGTCTAGAAGAGGGCACGTGAGCATATTTTCACTGATATGATATGCAGTATGGTTGCATCATGAAATATTTATGTACATAATTGAATTTTTATTCTGTATATTTGATCTTCACATTTAAACACATTTCCCAAGTTAAACAGTTTGAGTACAGTGTGATTTTTTTTTTTTAATGTGGGTTTAAAACAATTTATCCCTGTCCCCCTCGTAGGTGTCATTCCACACATCCACAAATCTCTGATTGGGAAGAAAGGACAACAGAAGACTGTCTAAAGGATGCCTGGATTTCTTATCATCTCAGGACTCTAAATACTCTAACAGCTGTCCAGTGTTGGTGATTCCAGTGGACTGTATCTCTGTGAAAAACACAATTTTGCCTTTTTGTAATTCTATTTGAGCAAGTTGGAAGTTTAATTAGCTTTCCAACCAACCAAATTTCTGCATTCGAGTCTTAACCATATTTAAGTGTTACTGTGGCTTCAAAGAAGCTATTGATTCTGAAGTAGTGGGTTTTGATTGAGTTGACTGTTTTTAAAAAACTGTTCGGATTTTAATTGTGATGCAGAAGTTATAGTAACAAACATTTGGTTTTGTACAGACATTATTTCCACTCCGGTGGATAAGCTCAATAAAGGTCATATCCCAAACTGGTTGTGTTTTAAATTTGCTTCACTGATAGGAATTTTTCTTTTGATTGGGTATCTCATCTAGCAATAATTTAAGTGTATTTTTTGGAAATTTCTCAAGAGCAACAAAGAAGGCCCAACTGTAAATTTTAACGTTTTGTAATAAGCTATTAAAATAATTTAAACTGGCACAAGTATTTTAGGCTGTTTGATTAAATCTTTTGACAGCTTTCTGTATGTGACAGCTATACTACACTGTTGCGCAACTGTTGTGGAGAGGTGGGCAGGTAGGAAAGTCCTTCCTAGCTTAGACTGGAGATGTTTTCTGTGTGCTACACTTTTGAAATCATCTGAATTAAATTGCTCAATAATCAGTAACATCTTTGGGAAATACTATTTTAATTTTACAAGAGAATCAGGATTTCTTAGGAGGTCCTGAGTTTTGGTATTTCCTTGCATGGCTAACAGCTTGACTGAATATTGTAAAAATGCTTATTTTGTGATTAGGTCGAGTGGGTTGTTTTGCACTTGGGTTTCTGACAAATTAGTCAAGTTTTTAAAAATTTGGTTGAGGACATTACCAAGAATTAAGTGGCGCTTTCCTCCCACTGAGGAAACCAACATAATGTGATAAGCATTTCACAGGGGCGATGTCATGAAAAACGAGAGAATGGAGAAACCAAGTTCTATGACGATACCGGAGTGCCTTGTTTTGGTCATAAAGGTTTAGGGTTAAAGGCTTTTCACCAGAATAGTTGCAAAATGCTTTGTACCTCCTAGATATCTTGAGAATTAAATGGAATCTGGGTCAGAAAAATGTGTAGTTGAAATAGGCAACAAAACCAGCACCAGAGTTAGGCTCTAACGACGCTGTAATGTTTTCAACACCTGTGCCGGAAGCGCTGCGTAGGGTCTGACCGCGGTCCTCACCTGACTGAATCCTCCAAAGGCTATAGGGTTCCGGAGGCGGGGCCTTCGGTTCCTGGTAATTTTCCTGGAAACATGCATCCCCCAGTTCGCAGGTATCCGTCGCCCCCGCGGACTTAGGGCCACGCGCGTTGGTAAGGGGGTAGTGCACCACCAATGCTGGTGGCAGGTCCCCGCCTCAGCGGAATAACCCAGTAGGCCGCCGTGCTGGTGTCGCCTGCCCGCTCCCTCAGGTTGTGCGGCCCTGAGCCTCTCCGCGCCGTGCACGGACTACGGAGTCGGCTCGGACACCCAGGCCCGGGAGCTCGACCCCAGGGCTGGGAGATGCAGCTCGCGCCGTAGCCGCCCGCGGGGGGCGGGAAGGCCGCTGCGAGGAGGCGGAGCTGCGAGCCCGCCAGTCCGCCGCGGCCGCCGCCGTCGCCGCGGTCCCTGCGCTCCTCCCCGCTCGCTTCCGCACGCCCCCGCCCGGGCCGACCTCGCCTCCTCGGCGGCGGCTTCCGCCCCTCGTAGCTGCGCTCCCGGAGGAAACGGAAGAAGGTGTAAGCCATGGAGGGGAACCGGGATGAGGCGGAGAAATGTGTCGAAATAGCCCGGGAGGCCCTGAACGCCGGGAATCGCGAGAAGGCCCAGCGTTTCCTGCAGAAGGCCGAGAAGCTCTATCCACTGCCGTCGGCCCGCGGTGAGGCCCTCGATGTCCCTTCTCTCTCTGCTGGGTCCCCACACTCGTAGCCCGCCTCCGACCCCACCATCACTCCTCCGGGAGCCGGCGGGGCCGCGGGTCAGCCGACCCATCGGCGGGACCCGGGGGAGGAGGATCCCGACACACCTCCGCTTCGGCCCCAACCGCCCTGGACCGGGCTGCGGGTGGGCCCGGCCGGGCTGCCGAGACTCCCCCTGCCTGCGAGATGCCGGCTCTCAGCCAACCGGCGAGAGTTGCCGGCTTCCTGATCCGTTTTTAGAAATGTCCGGCTGCCATTCTCCCGGGAGAGTGTGCCTGGGATATTTGTCTAGTCTTGTTTCAGTTTCTCCGGAGTGTCGGCTTTATATTTGGGATTTTGGTTCTGCGGCCCTTCCTGTACCCATACTCACTCTCAAATAAGGCCTAGGCCCCTAATGAAGTGAGAGGAACTGGGAACTCTAGTCGCTAAGGTACAGGTCACAGGTTCCACCATCTCTGCTAGAACATTGTTCCCAAGGCAAGCATTTTCGAATGCCAGAGATGACATTGCTTTTCCCTGGGAGGGAGTTCATTTAGAAGAGAGAAGCATAAATTTGGCAAGAATGATACAGAGTAGATGGTGATTTATTAAATAGTGTCTGATTTGATAACACCAAAATTATCCACAAATAGGCAGATCTCTTAAGGAGCTTCTTTTAGTTGTGTTCACCCTGTTCATGTCCTGATCTCTATGCTTTAAAGTAATAATAATAGCCAACATTTATTGAGCACTTACAAAGTGCCAGGTCTTGTGCCCAGTGTTATGTATGAATTACTTTATTTACGCCTCAAAACAATCTTATGTGGAGGTACAGGATTCCTTTGACCAGGTTTACTTGTAGGGAAACAGACTGCCTTTTTGATGGATGGACCGTTGGATAAATGAATGAATGAGTGAATGAATGAAAGTATCTTAGCCAAGGTCACACAGAAATTAGTAGCAAAGTCATAATAGTACTTGAGCTTTCCAGCTCCAAAAGGCCATTAACCACTACTCTCTATTGCCTTTCCAGTAGGATCCTATTTTGCTGGAGGTTCAAAGTATTTCTGGGTTAAGAAAAAAATTAATAAAATGTGCAGCTACCTGTTTTGTTTTATAATTGCTTTCATAATTTGTTTCTACATTGTTGAAGCTCTTGTATTCTTTGATTTTCTTTATCCTTTCATTGCTATTGAATACTATACCAGAGAGGACAGGAAGGGGAAGTGAAAGAAATGAGTTAAATTTTTTTTAATGTGGCAAAAAACACATAAACTTATTTAACTTTTTTTTTTCAGTTTAACCATTTTAAAGTATACACAGTTCAGGAGTGTTAATTGTTTTCACATAGTTGTACAACAGATCTCCAGTATTTTTCATCTTACAGAATTGAAACTATACCAATTAAACGACTTTATATTTTTCCCACCCACCAGCCCCTGGCAACTACCATTCCACTTTCTTTTAAAATTTGACCACTACAGGTACCTTATATAAGTGGAGTCATACATAGCAATTCCCCCACTTAATTTTTGTTGGTAGGCTTTGTGACTTTAAGTGAAATGACTATAATGAAATCACATTTACCATAATTAGTATAAATTAGTATAAATAATTAGTATAAATAAGAGTTAAGTTTCTACAGCATCTTATCAACATTATAATAAAATGAAGCTGAACAAGGTAATATTATTCAAGGACCTGCTATAGTATTTGTCTTTTTTAACTGGCTTATTTCATTTAGCATGATGTATTTGAAGTTCATCCATGTTGTAGCATGTAGTAGGATTTTCTTTTTTAAAGCTGCACAATATTCCATTGCATGTATATCCAGTTAACATTTAAGTTGGTCTTATAGTTTGGCTATTGTGAATAATGCTGCTATGAATATGGCTGTACAAATATCTCTTGTGATCCTGTTTTCAATTCTTGTGGATAGATACGAAGAAATGGAATTGCTGGATCATATTGGAAGTAATTCTATTTTACTTTTCTGAGGAACAGCTGTACCATTCCATAGCAGTTTCACCATTTTACATTCCTACCAACAATGTACAAGAGTTCCAGTTTCTCCACTTCCTCACCAACACTTATTTTCTCTTTGCTTGTTTGTTTTTGATAGTAGTCATTTGGACAAATGTGAGGTGATACTTCATTATGGTTTTGATTTGCACTTCTCTGATGATTAGTGATGCTTGAATAGCTTTATATATGCTTGTTGGCCATTCGAATATCATCTTTGGGAAAATATCAGTACAAGTGCTTTGCCTGTTTTTTAATTGGGTTATTTGTATTTTTTTGATTGTTGAGTTTTTTTATATATTCTGGATATTAACCCCTATCAGATAGATGATTTATCATCTAGGTTGTCTTTCATTCTGTAGGTTGTCTTTCATTCTGTTAATTGTGTCCTGTGATGCACAGAAGTTTTTAATCTCATTTGTCTATTTTAGCTTTTATTGCCTGTGTTTTTAGTGTCATATCTCAAAAACCATTGCCCAGAGTTAAATTTTTTTTATTCTTCCTACTATATGAATACATGATGTCATTTATTTAGTCATTATCTACTCCTAGAGGGACAGTTTAAACATTAAACAAGTAACCACTTGAGACAGACAGACTACCTTGGCTTTTGAAGCCTAACTCCTCACCTACTAACTTGGAACCTTAATCTTGAGCAAATTAGAAAATCTCTTTAGCCTTTAGCTGTTTTATCTGCAAAATGGGACAATAATGTACTGATTTCATAGGGTTATTAGTATTAAATGAGTTAATACATGGAAAGAATTTACTGTAGGTTCTCAATTATTTTGGTATCATTTCCATTTTACAAGTGTGAGGCTCTGAGAAATTTAAAACTTGTAGTCTCATTCTTCTATCAGACAAGCAACTTGAATCATTCTGCTAAAGGATACTGTAAGATATTAAAGCACAATACAATTGTTTGTTTTTGTTTTTGTTTTCTTTTTAGGCTAAGCAACCCTTGGTTGACCTCACAGATTGCAAGGACCTTGTCAGTTTACAATCCTTTATTTTTTAATTGTTAATTTTTTTTAATTTTTTTATGCCTACAGCACCTGGTATTCCCAAGTGGTCTCCCAAATACTAATCAGGCCCAACTCTGCTTAGCTTCTGAGATCAGACGGGTTTGGACTTGTTCAGGATAGCATGACCATAGAACAATTGTTGCTTTTAAAGACATGAACAAAGGAAAAATTAAGAAATATAAAGTTAAAATTAGTACAATATATTATAAGGTGGCAGTATATGATTACCAAATAAAATGATAGGGTACAGTTGTGTAGTCTAAAAACCTTAGTTCAGATGCAGACTTTGCCTCTGACAGCTTTGTAACTAGGGACAAGTTAAGCCTTGTTTAGTTATGTGTAAAGTGAACATTTAGTCACACACTGGTTTGATGTAAGCACTAGCTGAAATAAAGCTACGTGCAAATACTTAGCAAAATGTATTTTAAATAGAGTTTTTCAGAAGATGTTTATTGAAATAATTTAAAAATTCAGGGGAGGAAAAGGTCTACCTTTTTGTAAGCTCCTGAGGAAATGTTTAGTGTAGAAGGATATTGAAGCTCTTGGTTAAAATGAAATTGTATATTTTTATCTCTGAATTTCACCTACTCTAGACTACCATCAAACCCTTATAACTCAAGAATTTTGACTAAATGTTCCTGTGGATGAGTTTTCATACTAAGATGGGCAAAAGAAAACACTGCACTTTGATCTCTATTATTTTTATACAGTGAATAGGAAAATACGAAACTAAATTCTAGCTAAATTCCAGAATTTTTGTCCTCTTTATGTTTTATTCTTGCCAGGTAAAAAGTGTGATTGATAAAACAGTTTTAAAAATTGAGAAGAGTTTTCCTTGAGGAAAATTTCAAATGGCTCTAGGACATTGTCGCTTTCTATGTTTTTGGTTGAGAATATTATTTTGCAGTTTATACCATTAACTTCTAAGTGAATTTGAATTTTACAGCTTTCAAACATTTTCATACGATGAGTTTAGTTTATGTTTGAAAGGATGAGTAGCCACTACATAGGGAATATAAATATTCTGGAAAAATGTCAGCAGAAGAAAGTAAATTACATTTTAGTTTCTTAAAGTGTGTGTGTTTGTTGAATTATAGATGTGTTTTGGACTTTCGCAGAAGGATACAATCTCACTGTTTTAATGCTTTACATTGCTGTTTTAATACATTAGTGTTTCATGCTAATTGGGAAGCAGTTTGAACTATAGATTTTTTTTTTCAGAGAAAAGCATTTTTCTTGTTCTCAAGAATTTCACAGTAATTTGAACCAAATGGCAGCCTACAGCTTCAAAAAAGGCCATTGTTTGTCTGCTTTAATGAATGGATTGCTTATGTATAATTTGCAGCATCTTCTGCACAGTAGCAATTAAAATAGTCCTATTTTAATTTTTTCTCTCATGTGAGAGAGGTGTAAAGTTTTCTTCCTTTTTTTTTTTTTGCTACATTGCTTTAAAATTTAAATCTGATTTAAAAATTCAATGTTCCGTCGTCTTTTGTCTCACTCAGAATGGTAAAATAATTAGGCAACCTAATGGCAAAGTAATTGGCCAACCTATACCTTTTAAAACAGTTTCATTTTTTTCTATTTCTGACTTAGATAAAATTGAGTGACAAATAAAAATTATACATTCAGAACAGTTACTTTGATAGCACCAAAATAAAATGATTTCCAAATTTCAGCTAATAGCCAAATGATATCAGACATTATAGTTGAAGAAAAAATACTGAATCTGGCTTTGAACCTTAATTTAGTAATCTGTGACTTACGTACATGACTATCTTCCTGAGCCTCAATTTTCTCATCAATAAAATGGGAGTATAGTTATTCAACAAATATTTATTGAATGCACACTTTTCGTGCCAGGCACAAAAGGTTCTAGGAACTAGGGAATCAGTGAAAAAAAAAGTCCTTTAAAATATGAAGTATCTGTCGAACATAATAATGGCTCAATTCCTGTCATTCCCTTTTCTTTTCCTGAGCCTCAGTTTTCTCATTTGTAACCTTACCCCCATTATTATAAGAATATTTCAAATGCTTTCAGAATCCCATGTATAATTTTTGGATATTGCCTTGGAGTTAACAGTGTAATATCAGTCTCTTTTCTATAATTTTTTTAGTTACCCATTTGAGCACAAAATAATTGCTTTAAGTTATAATTAATCTCCATTTAGATTCAAATGCTTAGTAACATGTAATTCTTTCTGCCTTGCTGCATTTTTTCTTTGTATTGTCTTAAGTACATAGCTCTTTCTCTCCTCAATTAAAAACTCCTTTGCCATCAAGAACCATTTTAACTTTAATCATCTTTTTATTCCCATGGAGCCTGACAGTCTTTCGCATATACTTGTGTTATTTATAAGCCTGGATTTTCCAGAAAATACCTGTTTTTATAATTTTATTCCATTTAATAAAGATGATTTATTAAACAAATAATCATATGAAAAATCAATAGCTATAAGACTTTTCACAGTAATATATTTTTAAAATGAAACTTTTCCATAATCTGACAAATATGCAAAAATGTATATGTAAGGTTTGTCACTATAGCAAAAATTTGAAGAGTATAAATGTCCATCAGTGGAAAATGATTAAATAAATTGCATTGCATGTATATACAGTGTATTAAAAAAGATGATGCGACTCAGTAATTTTTCATCCTCTGACCCCCTCACTCTGCTGCTCATTGGCTATAAATCTCTAACTGTCTTTGTGGACTTCTTAGTTGAGCCTGATCTATCTCCCTTATTGCAATAGTCTTGAATAAGGTCTTTTAAAAAATGATGATGTGGACCTATATTTATTGCTATAAAATGATACAATATATTATGAATTAAATAAAGATAGGCTGCAGATATATGTATATTATTCTAGTTTTGTTAAAAATATTTAAAAAGCTATACAGTTAGCTAACTAGAGTAACTAGAGTTAAATATACCAAAATGGTTGAGTGATTTTTTTTCTTGTGTGGGATTTATATATGATTTTTATTTTACGTCTTTTTTAAATGAACTTAGCAACACTACTCTTTATAATCACACAAGTAAAAGTTACTTCAAATTTGCGAGGAGGAGGGGAAAAATCCATTTGTTTTTCAAATCATGGGTTCTTATTTTAGAGTCTGCTAATGATGGACATTATACATAACAGGTGTGTGGCAGAAACTTATTAAATAAAAACAAACCTTGGTTCTTAGCTTTTGAGTTATTCACATAAACTTTTAATAGTATATTTACTTTTTCACTGGTTTTTAATATGCAGACTATGTTAAAACTCCAGGCAAAGCAGTATGTCTGGAAAGTGAATGCATAAAGTAAGGTTAAATAGTTTTAAAACTAAAAGTAAATGTAATCTGGTTTATAAGTACTGTATTTGTTCAACTAATGTTTGTAATACTGCATTATTGTAAATGAGATCTCATGTGATAATTAAGACATTTAATAAGTCAGAAAAATTCAGGGTGTTCCAAATTCTGGCAGTTATTGAACTGAATCATCTTACCTTCTCAGGCATTGATTTCAGTGATTATTAATATAGAAAGCCTTGCCAATTCAATTTTTAAGATGACCAAACTGGATATTGAGACTCACAGGTAATTGAACTTGTGCAAATTTTCACTCTTTAGAGCAAAAGAATGTTTGGTGTGAGCACATGTACACACACATCCCTTGTTAAGAGAACTCTTATGCATGAAATTATAGAAAAATTTCAAAATAATAAGTATTGAAAATCTAAAACAAACTATATGATCCTGCTATAGCAATATTCAGCATGTAGCTATTAATGTCCATAAAAACACTGAGAACATGTTTGTGCTCAACATGAAAGGGAATGTACAGATAACTTCTAACTAAGCATGCATGGGAAGTTTATGGCCACCTGTAAATACTGAACACATATAACCACTTTCATATCTGAGTCCACACGTTTCAAAAAATAATTTCTTCATTTATTAGGTGAAATAATTCTATAAAGACACTTCCCCTTCACCTGTTTTAGGATTACGCAGTGCTATAATTCACATAGAAAAGTCTTGATTGCTTTTATCCGTTTTCAAGAAAAAGTTGGTTCCCTTTCTCCAAAAGCAGTGGGAGCCCCTTTAGGTTAGTTTGCTCCTGAGTCTGATCAACACACTCCCAGTAGTCTTTAATAGTTACCTTGCTCTTGGTATAATAGAATGTTTTGGGCTCTTCTTATACATTTCCTGTTGTACACCTGGAATCAACCATATTTCCAATAAGCTTTAGTTTCTTTTAGTGGAAAATGGTGTTTCAGCATTACCATCTGGTTATTAAAGATGCTGTGGATAGTAGCTTATTCATTATCTATGGGCCTTTCCGTGTATATAATAGGAAATAATTTTTTTTTTAATGCTGAAACAGCTTATGAGTTTATATTACTGTTATTCTGATTCAAGTTAAGTACTTCATGGTGTTCACTTAAACTTTTCTAGCTCATATTGCTAGCATGTATATTTCTAGCTTATATTTCTATCTCCTTCCTTCCATAGTAGTAATTATGATTCATAAGGCCATTGTAAATAATAAATATGTCACAATTATATATTTGCTTTATGTCACCTCATATACATAATAGTTTCAGAGTAGTATCACTAACACTACTCACTAATATAATTATTGAAAACAGTTAAATTTTCTTTGCATATATTTTCTCCATTTTTTTCCCATTTTAATTTTTTTTAATTTCAATTTTACAGAAAAGTCACAAGAATAGTGCCAACTTCCCATATTCATTTTACTCATGCTTCCTAGTAGATAAAATTTTACCACATTTGCTTTATCTGGCCCTCCTCTCCCTCTCTAATATTGTTTCCTATACCCACACAATTTGTTCTTATTATATATTTTTCATGAACTAAGAGTAAGTTGTAGACATGATGTCCTGTTACCCCTAAATATATTTTCTAAGACAGGGACACTCTTTATAAACCACAATATAATCATCAGATTCATAAAATTAATGCATGTACCTTGTTCAAATTCTGCCAATTTTTCCAATTATATGTGATAGTCAAAAGGGCACGTGTACTTATGGACCTTTTTTTTTCCCTCCAGGTACCAACTTTTCTCTACTGTGGCATTTTTGATATGTATGGGCTATTTCTTTTATAGAATTTACCTTAATTTGGGGTATATTTCCACATACAAACTTTTGGCAGAAATACCAAAGAAGAGATGTTTTCTTAGTGTAACATGTCAGGAGACACATTATATTGATTTGGTCCTCACTGCTGAGAATAACTTTGATCACTTGGTTAAATTAGTAATTGCCAGGTTTCTCCACTGTAAACTTCGTTTTTTTTTTTCCCCTTCACAATTAAAAAAAATATTTTATGGAAAACTACTTTGAGACTGTAAATGACCTGTTCTTTAACATACTTTCACCAACTACTTTTAGCATGCATTGATGATTCTTTCTTTGATAAATTTCCAATGTTGCCAAATGGTGGTTTTCTAATTCCTTCATTCCTTTTACAATTTATTGGTTGTCATTAATTTATTTAATTTATCAGTGTGGATTCATGGATCCCTATTTAATCTCATAACTATTGTTATTTATTCTGATGCTTAGATTGCCTCAGAAAGAGCCCTGTGTCTTTTTGCCATGTCCTCATCATTGATTGTCCTTACTTGATTCCAAAAAATATTTTCAGTCCCACTTTTTACTTTCTGCTTTGAGAATCAGCTATTTCTCCAAGGAGCCTGGATTCTTTTAGTAGACACCTATGCTTAGAAACAGTTCTAAACACTAGATAAGCTCATTGCAACAGGGATGAGCTTATCACTGCCTCTAGGTCTCTTCAGTAGACAAAGCTAGGAAATATATGTATGAATGCATGTATGTATATGTATGTGTATGTATATCTTTGTGTCCTGTGTATGTGGGAATATACACATCTGTAGTAATTTAATCTATATTAGTTTAATCTATATTAATTTTGATATCTGTGCAAGACTCACACCCTTCCTATTAGTCCACTGCAGAGTTCATTCCATTCTCTAACAGTGAAAAACGTGGCTCCTGCTATCTTCAATTTACTTACTCATTTCTGTCTGTAATGAGTTGCCTCCTTGACCCCACTGGTGCAGGCCCTATCAAGGTCATTCTGTTTTTGGCTATGACTGCCTGCTTGGTCACGGTAAGCTTCCTTGCTCCAGGCCTCAGCTGCCAAAAGAAAGAGAAGGGAAGGAAAGATCAATCATTTTTTTTTTCCAAGTAAAAAGAAAGAGGAAGGCCACCATTTTAAAAATATTTGAATCTATCTAGTGTCCGAACATATTATCATTGCATACTATATGCTTTCTCTCTTAATTCTCATTTAATCTTTGTAGGTCACTATACATTTAATTTTCCCATCAGTCCTTATGTATCTGATTATTTTGGATTCCTGAAGCTTGTTCTCTAGTAGATTCCTAGGAAAGCTTTCTGGGAACTGTGCTTCATAAGTTCTGGAATGTTGAAAACGGTTCATCTCTGATCTTAATGCTTGAAGTTAGTTTGATGGTTATAAAATCCTTGGCTTCAGTTTTCTTTCTTTAGATATCTAAATATGTTATTCTGTTGTTTTGTGCAAGTTCTGATGAGCAAAGACTGATAACAATCTAGTTTTTTTTCCTTTATAAGTTATTTGATCTTTTTGTTTAGAAGCCTAGTTAACTTTATTTAGACTATATCCTGGTATTCGTTATTCTGGCATTATTTTGGGTTAATATTCCTAGATATGCAATTTGCCCTTTTATTATATGGCTTCAGATGTTTCTGTTTTTATATCAAGTTTTCTCCAATTATTGTATATCTGTTTTATCTTTCTTCATCAGGAGTGATACATATGTTGGATCTTCTTTAACTATCTACAATATTTGCCATTTTCTTTCTAGTTTTTGTCTTTTTCATTTAAAAAATGTGCACCTATATTCTCTTCCGCTAACACAACATTATATGTTGTGTTTACTAACTCCTTGTTTCTTCTAGTTTATTCTTTTTTGAATTGATTTCTTATTTCTGATAGAGCAATAAATAGATACTTTTTGGGGTTGTCTTAATTCTAAATATGTTGTTACTTTGTACTGTCTTTAATTTTTGAAGTCTTTTACCTGTTTTGTCAGCAAGACTTTGTGGTGTATTTTCATTGTCTTCAGGGATTTATTTTATTCCTGTTCTCTTTTTTTTTATAATAACTTTTTATCAGATTTCACTTCTATTGTTTTCCTTCAGTTATTTTTATGTGAAGTTACTTAGCCTTTCTAAATACACAGAGATCCTTCTTCATTTTTTGTGTAATGGTTGAAAATAGGTCACCTTGGTGTATAAGATCTCATTCCTTTCTCCTTCCCCACTTTATCTGGAGTTTCTCTTTTTTTCTATTGCCCTTGTTCTTTTCAGTTTGGGTCCTGTTCCCAGTAGTTTCTTCTCAGTGTGACTTTGTTCTGGAAGAGAGCTTTGACTGATTTGTTTTGAGAGTTTAGAGACTTTAGCGTTCTATGCCCTTAAGAGTTTATCATGAACCTTTTCATTCACGTGCTATTATAGTGAGCAAAACCCATTTCTTTCTATACCTTTCTCAGTTTTGCCTGCTTTGCTACATAGTGAGTTTTTGTTGATAATTTTGGAGTTCTTTTATTCTGTGGACTGGCAAATGCCCTGTTACTACCTCTACTTCTTCCCACACAGATGATAATATCCACATCGACCTTGTAGCTGTTGTGAGTCATCTCCATCTTGTATTTTGGATTTTGTGCATGAGGTTTTTATTTTGCTATCTAATTGCTCTGATTTTATGAGAGCATTTGCAGAGATTTAAATTTTAAGCTACTATCACAGCCTTTGAGGATTTCCATAAAGTTTTTCATACTTAAAATTTGTGACTTTTAAGCCATAGACTCGGTGGCTTCTAATCTCAAGGTTAACATTGTGATTACATTAAATAAGAGCTAAGCTATAGTTAAGCTGACTATATACTATATGTTATACTTATCCTGTTAATAAGTAATAGATTGCTGTCTAATTAAGAGCCTTTCTGTACCAGCTACAACTGCATTATTATAAAAACCAAATTTCTTATGTCTTTGGTGACCTCTTGAATGCTTTAGAGGAAAAAAATATGGTAGAAACAAATTTATTTATATATGTAAATATAATAATAAATATATGTTTGAAAATTTGCTAGTGATACTACTAGGATTTAAATATCTATACATATAGATATATGTATTGCACAGAGTTGTGCAACCATTACAGTAATCACTTTTAGAACTTTTAGAACACCTCAAATTGAAACCTACACTCATTAACCGTCACTCATTTCTCCTCAGATTCATCCTTCCATTCCCAATAGCCCTCAGCAATGACTAATCTAATTTATATCTCTGTAGATTTGCCTGTTCTATATATTTCATATAAATGGAATCATATAATATGGCTTTTTGTAACCGGGTTTTTGAACTTGTTTTCAAGGATCTCCCTTTCTGTAGTATGGATTAGTTCTTTATTTTTTTCATTGTTGAATAATATTCCATTGTATGAACATAACCACATTTTATTTATTAATTCATCAGATGATGGATTGTTTCCACTATTTTTCTGTTATTAACAATGCTGTTATGAACATTTGTGCACCAGTTTTTGTGTAGTTTTCATTTCTTTTGGGTATATACCCATAGATAGGATTGCAGGGTCAAATGGTAATATATATTTAATCTTTTAAAGAACTACCAGATGATCTTTCAAAGTGGTCACAACATTTTACATTCCTACCAACAGTGTATGAGCATTCCAGTTTCTCCACACATCTTTGCCAATATTTGTTATTGTCCATATTTTTGATTATAGTCATCCTAGTGGTTGTGAAGTCGTAGTTCGTTGTTGCTTTAATTTTCATTTGCCTAATGGCTATTTGATATTAAGCAACTTTTTGTTTGTTTATTGGCCATCTTTATATCAATTTGGAGACTGTCTTCAGATCCTTAGCACATTTTAAAATTGTGTATTTTTGGTTTTATTATTGAATTGTAAGAGTTCTTTATATATGTTAGATATATGTTTCTTTCATGACATATATGATCTTGTAAATATCTTGTAAATATCTTCTCCCATTCTATGGATTGTCTTTTTACTTTATTGATAATATTCTTTGAAGGGCAGACATTTTTAGTTTTGACAAAGTCCAGTTTCTCTGTTTTACTTTTGTCATTTATACTTTTGTTATCATATCTAAGAATGTCTTGCCTAAATCAAGATCACAAAGATTTACTCCTATTTTTTTTCAGAGTTTTATAGTTTTTGTCCTTTACGCATGTGGTCTATTTTGAACTAATTTTTGTGTATGGTGTGAAGAAAGGATCCAAATTCATTCTTTTGCATGTGGATATCCAATCGTCCCAGTACCATTTGTTGAGGCACAAGTTCTGATATGTAGGAGTTCATTCTTACTCAATTCTGTTTTCTTATTTCTATTCTGATTATTTCTTTGATATAGGAGTTGTCTAATTTTTTTCTTTCTAATCCTTTGTAATCTTTCTAGTTGCATTTTTGTAATGGATTTCTCACTTAAATGCATTCAGCTCATAGATTGGTATATATGATACTTATTTGAGATTTGAAGAGGATAACATTATGGCATAGGTATAATGTAGTTAATTTTCATTCTTTGTGTACCTATGAAGAATGATATTCACCATTTGTTGGATATAATGTTGTTATGTCTATTAGATCAAGCTTGATAAATTCGATGTTTGTGTCATTTGTATCCTTAGTGATTTTTTTTTTAAATCCACCTGGTATTGGTTATTGATTGAAATGTGTTAAAATTATCTACCATTGTGGTTGGTTTCTCCATTTTTTTCCTTTTAGTTCTGTTGATTTTTTTTAATGTAGTTTTAACTTACTATGGGAAGTTTCAAGCATCTACAGAAGAAGAGAGAATAGTATAATCAACCTCTATCACCCTTATATCTTTAACCATTATGAAAAAATATATATGGCCAATCTTATTTCATATATTCTCTCTACCTCCTTTTTTATGTCGTCAGTATTTAAGCAAATTTTACACATAACGATTACTTTTTATAGACCCAGTGTTTAGTTTTATTCATACATTTATCACAATATTTGCTCACCATTAACTTTTACAGCCTGTCTGGAAGCATTTTCCTTCTGCCCAAAAAATACAGATTATAGTATCCTCTAGAAATCTTAGTAGTAAAATTTGTTTTTGTTTGTTTGACAATCTTTCTAATCTTAAGCATTTTCTAGAAAATTAGTGCAGAACTCAAGTTGACAGTTATTTTACCCTGAGCATTTTGAAGGTAGTATTCCAGTGTCTTTTACCTGCCATAATTGCTATTGATAAGTTAATAGGAAATCTAATTTTTGGTTCATTGTAGGTATTTCATTGGCTACTTTAAAGACTACCTTTTTTTGCCCTTTAGTATTCTCTAATTTAACCATATTATATGACAAATAAAAGTAGTTCATACTTGAATGGTAGTAATTTTGAGTTATTAGCTGTAAAGTTTTTAATATTATATTTCTAAATGGTGATCAGTGGTCTATAAACAGTTAAGTGCATAAGAGAATACTTACTATTTTTAATAACCCTATGGTGAATATTTTTAGAGTACATGATTCTTAGTTTGTCAACTTTATAACTTTCTTCTCAAGATCATGTGTATGTACTTGGATGTAATCAGGCATAGTATGCTTTCTGTATCTTTCTACAGCACTATTGGAAATAATTATGAAAAATGGAAGCACAGCTGGAAATACCCCTCATTGCCGAAAACCATCAGGCAGTGGTGACCAAAGCAAGCCTAATTGCACGAAAGACGGCACATCTGGTGGTGGTGAAAGTGGAAAAGGCTACACCAAAGACCAAGTAGATGGAGTTCTCAGGTAGGAATAAATTATTTATATCTCAACTACAGTTGATACTAATGTAATTTTCAAATGTTATAACACATAAGTGTTTGAATTATAAGTCAGTAAAAGAATAGACGTAGACATCAAGGAATTGAACTCTGAGTGTCTTATGCTTTATATTCTTTATAAAATCAGTCTGTAAAATTCCAACTCCATGGAAGTTTCCATCTTTTAAAGTAACTAAAAACCATAAAATTCCAGATCATTATTTTTAAGAAAAATTATTTCAAATTTTTGGTATAGAACAATGTTTAGATAATAACATTGAAAGAGGATAAAGAATTGTTTTGTCTGATATATATATGAAAGCAGGAGAATTCCATATAAGAGATAAATTGAAGACAATACCTACAGCATTTTCAATATCCCACTTCTGTTAATGGTAGTTTTGTTTCTATTCTTTCCTAAGGCTATCTTTATACATATGCAAACTCCATAATACCCTCTCCTTATAGTTTATTCACTCTGTTAAGTACTGTCTCAGTATTTTATTTTCACCTTGTGATACACTTCTACTTAAAATAGAAGAATTAGGTAGAGTTGAAAGATTATGAACTGGGTTTTAGGGATTTGACTTTGCTAAATAACCTTATAATTAAGAAAAAAAATCTGGAAATGAACCTTTGAGTATGAAACACTAGAGAAAATAGTGTTTTAATTTCTCACTACAGCTTAAGGAAGCTGTACTGATGTTGTACAAATATTTCTCTAGGGAAACTAAAGTGTAAGGATAAAGGACTCTGAACAGTGATTAATCAGATAATTCACATGAAGAGTGAATTATGATATAGTGAATTAGCTTAAGTGAAGAGCAGGTAAAACTAGATTGTCTTTTTCTTTTGCCCTTTCTTATCCATTTATTTTACTCTTATTTGGTCTTTTCTCATCCATTTTTCTCCATTCTTGCTTTTTAGTTCATTCTTTTTTACTCACCAAAATTTGAAATTAAAATTATTTTTGATCATATAGCAATGTATTTATATTTTGCTTTTTTCTTTATATATTTAGGTACTATAGCTTGATTGTAAAAGACTCCCTTAATCTTGGTAAAGCCTTGGTCAAGAGTATTTGATTAGCATGAATGGTAGTGAAGCACTTTGAGATTATAATGTTGTTAACCACTTTTATAACTATAGTACTGTGTCAGAGGTGGCTGAATAAGTGAGATAAGTCAGTAAATGAGATTTGCTTTTGAATTTCTTTAATAAAAAGCTTTAGTTAGATAGTGTGCTGAAATGAATTCCAGGAAACCACATATATCAGGAAACAAATTTTATTTTCTTGTAGAAATTACCTTTTATTGGGAGAACATGTTTACAATGAAAGACCTAAAGTTAATTGTATGTATGTGATTTTTATTTAGAATCATTTTGTGATTTTTTTTGAAAGACTATAAATCGCCTATTTGAAAATATGATTTGACAATTTAATTGAAAATTTTGGAGAATAGGAATATCCTAAACCTTGTGTTATTTTTTAAAATATATATTTTTTAAATTTCTTCTACTGTAGCCTTGGAAGTAAAAAAGAGGAATAGCTCAAGGTTTGGTAGAATTAAGGAAAGGAAAACAGCACTTTGTTTTTCTATCTTTTTGTTTTAGTATTTAGGCAGGGGAACATATTAAGAATGGAAGAATGAAAGAGGATGGTGGGTGCAATACATTTTGTATATGGCCAGAGTTGGCCAGCTGGAAACGTAAAACATTGAGGGAGTTTCTGTCTGTTGTTGGCTTCTATATTCTGTGTGAAATTAGGGATAAAGTTATACTCTGAGAGTTATAAGAAAAAAAGTTAGATAGAAAGCTTGAGGAGAGTAGTAAACATATGAAATATTTACAGAGGGGAAAGGCAAGGGAATGGAAGGATTGCTGGTTAGCACTGGGGACCCAACCAAGTTTGAGACCATGAATTCTTATCAGGTAAAAGTTTAGTATTATATCTATATCAGAGGTTGTTTCTCTTGTCAGTAATTTTATTATGTCTTTTTATTAAATGTAGTTTTTTTCTTTTAGGGACTCAATGTGATTGGAACATTCTTTAATAGAACACCTAAGTTACTCAAAATACTTCGGTGCCTTATATAGAGCTGTTTAGCTCAATCATGTAACACTCATTTTATTAGCTTTCATAAGTGTTGCTTTAGTGTGGTAACAGATCACCAGCAAACACTTACATGCTATTATGTTTTTGTTTTTGTTTTACCTATACACAGGGGATTTTTCTGAAGAGAGCCATGTTATCTTGTTGGTTAGCACGATTATGCAAACAAGTTGCTCAGTGACAATTTGGCTCAATGGGAGAAGCCATGCAATAATACTGCATCCATTGCATAAGTAAGAGCTAGTTTACAATAAGACGAAAGAAAAAGTGTGTAACTGTAAAAATAACATTCTCTGAAATAAGCACTGTTTGTTGTCTTTGAGTTGAAATATATTGAAAAATTATTGAGAAAAAGGAATCATGGATCTAATTTGCAAAGGTTTTTAATATCTCATTGAAAAGAAGCCTCCTTTTTTAGAAAAAAAGTTTACAAGACCAATGTAAAATCATTAACTGGGCCATATTATATTTATCAAGTCAGAACATTTCTGTACAGCTATTAAGTCATTTAAATTGTGGGGATTTTATTAGGATTGGATCTAAGTTGTAGTTCTTTAAATGAAAAGATTATTTTGCTAAACTTATAAAATAAGTAATCTTTTACCTCAAGAATAAACAAATATTTCCTTAAATGACAAACTTGGAATCTATTTAAATAATCAGCTATAACATATGAAAAAAAGAATTGAAAGAGAACCGTTCTCCCCTGCCCACTGTGCTTTCATGCACATAAAGGAAGACACATAGACTGAACCAGACATCCTTCTCCGTTGTTGAGCTACCAGACAGCTTTTTCTGGCCTTGTTGTATAATATTTCCTTGCTGAGTAGATAATGGGTCACCTCTTTTTAATTTATTTTCTTTTTCTTTTTTTTAATTCTTTGGTGAGGGTGGTAAAGGTTTGAATCTTTCAATAAGGAGAAAATTATAAAAAGTGTGACAAATATATTTTAGCTGGTATAAAGGAGCGTTAATGAACAAAAATATAAACTAAAATAAATATATGAATGGTTATTTCTCATTCAGACATGAAAAATTAGGTGAATGAGTATATTTGGAGCATTACCTGAAATGTGTATTATTCAACTTGTCCTCTGGTGCTGTTGACTTTATACCTTCCTGCTGGTTTTTCAAACAGTTTCTCCTCTACTATGTGATGGAAAATTTCGTGCAGGGAAGATATGGCAGAGCTAGATACAGCTAAGAATTAGTGAAATAATCGTTTTTCTACCTTTTTTTTTTTCTCATTGTGGCAATTCTTAGCTTTATGATATCTACCTCTAGAGGACTGTGAATTCCAACCTAATATCTCTGTATTCTCCGGCAGCTCTTTCCTGCCTTTTTCTATTACCTAGCTTTCTGTGCTCAAGAAATATCAACAAAATGAACTTAGAGGATTAATCTGGTATATAATTAAACATCTTATGCATTCAAACCAAATAGTAATGACTTTAGGATTGTTCAGTATTTCATTTATTACTACCTTTTGTTTTCTGTATTCAGGTAGTGTCATAATGTTAGCTCTATTTCTCATTTCATAGTCAGTTCTCTTCTATTCCAAGTTGATTTTTGGTGCCAACTATGTTTTCATTATAGCTCTTATCACCTTTAGTCCAAAAATGACTTTTAGATCCTTCCCATTTCATCCCGCAAATTGAATCAGTCATCAGTCTGTCTGTCCATCCATCCATTCACCACATATGGTGAACAAGACACATTCCCTGCCTTCAATGGATTTATTGTCTAGAAAGAGTGATCAGACAAATAAACAGGTAGTTATAGTACAGCTTTGAGAGGATATAAGATCACCAAACCTAGTCTTGAAGAATTTGAACTCTTGAGAAGAGAAAAATTTAAGGTGAGATCTGAAAAAGTTGTGGAAACCATAAGCAAGAAGGGAGGCAGAAAAGGCATGTTCTGGACACCAAAACTAACATTTGAAAATATCTATGAGAAAAGAGAATCTATTTAAGCACTCATTGGAAAAGCAAATAGGAAGAGGATTGTTCTGGAGTCTTAAGAGGGTCCTTTTCTTCTTTATTCTGGTTCTGTACAGGATTTTAAGTCAGACAAACTGAGGTGTGAATCCTTCCTCATGGTGTCTTTCCTCATCATCCTCGCAGGCCTCCTCTTCCTTTTTCTGTTTTCCTTTGGCATTTTGTTTTGCTTTACATATTTATCACCATATACTTTATGTATATACTTTATGTTATATACTTTATGTTTACTTGTATATTTGTTCATTGCCCCTTTCCACTTGTAAATTTCATGTGAGCTGGGATACTTTTGACTTTATTTACTACTATAACATCTGAAACAGTGTCTAGCAGAAAGTAGATGTTCAGTAGATTTTTGTTGAAATAAATTCTGTTTCCCATCTACTATTTGGTTATATGACTTTCAGCAATTTACATAACCATTCAAAGCCTTGGTTTTCTCATTGGCTAAATAGGAATAATATCTACTTAATGAATAAATGAGATAATTTGTGTAAAATAATCAGCATAATAAGATTCTGTGATTCTCTGTGTGAAAACTTTGTGGACCAGATGTAGTTTGGATTTCAGAATTCATATTTTAGACAGGTAACAAGGAACATATATTATACATTACATAGGGTCTCATAGAGTCTGGTTAGCAGTCCAGAACCTAATGGTAACATTTTGTACAAATATTCACACTTAGGTGGGATAAATGAAGGCGATAAAATTTCAGGTCAAATTTTGCCTCTAAAAGAGCTGAAATCAGGTTTTTGCAGTCACATTAGTTATAGAGTAACTTAATGTTTTTCAGAGCTTAATGGTTATTGGAATTTGGATTGGGATTGTGGACCTGTGCCTGACACACAGTAGGTGTTCTGTAAATGTTCCCCTTCCTTGTTTTTTTTCTATTGCATAGTTTCTCAACATGTTTAGGGGAATGGGTCTCTACAAAGACAGGGATCGTTTTGTTCACTGATATATTTCACGTGCCCAAACACTGTATGAGACGTGGTTGGTGCTCAATAAATATTACTCACTAAATAAAGAAAATGTCATGTTTATGAAATAAAATGGACTTGTATTAATATTTGTTATCTGAAGTAGAACAATCCAATTTTAATTATTATTACTATAAAGAGGACTGCATAACATATTTTTATTGAAGTGATCACAAGATTTCTATAATCTTAAACAATGTCTTCTCTTTTTTTTCTATTTCCTATACCAAATAATGAATGTTTTTATTATAAAAGGAGAGCTGAGACTCATTCATTCCAGAAATATTTACTGAGAACCTATCATGTACCAGTGCAGTGGTCATTAATAGGATAAATAGTAAAATAAAAAAGATCAATATTGTCTCTTTTTTTAAAAAAACTTTAAGTATTTGCAGTTCTGTAGCTATCAGTGAACAGTTATGCCTCAGATCGTTTTACCTGTTACTACCTTGGTCATGAAGCCACTTCCATATGGAATGTGTCTAAACTCATAAAATATGCCACCAAAAAATGAGTAAGATGTACCTGGATTTTAGTGAAGAAAAATTATTAGGTCGTGGGAGAATATTAGCAACCAAAAGTATTAATGTTCTTTGTTCCATTTAGAGTATTTCTTTTCCTAATATGTTTTAAAAATTTCAGGCTTAAATCGGTTACATATTTAAGATTATAAACTATTTAAGTACAGTAGGTCCTCGAATAATAATGTTTCAACGTTGTTTTGTTATAATGTTGATGAGATGCTGTAGGAACTTCAACTTTATTTATATTAATTAGCCTGTGGTAAAATTAGTTTTATTATATGTCATTTTGCTTAAAATCACAGAATCAACGACATTGAAGACTTACTATAATCTTTAAGAGTATGCTCATCACAATGAAAATAGGGTGTAACTAACATTTTTGATTCCCATGATATACTTTATTAGGACATTTTATTTTTCTCAGAGAGTGACACAAATGAATTCTCTTTAGCATAGCCATGCTGACTTAACTTGCCTTGACATTTAAACCATAGTGTACTATAATTGTTTTACATGAACTGAACCGTTGCCTTGATATTTGGTTAGATCTGCATTACGTGACAACTGAAGTGCAATGCATACTAATCTTCAGCTGTGACATTACTTGGGAAGAGTATTGGAATTTCTTTATGCTCTTAAAAGTACTATAAAATTGCTCTTTTCCTCTCAGTTTAGTTACAGTGTATGCTCTGTCTTTCATCCACAGTTGTTATGGGTTTTGCTTTACTTCTGTAGTTGTGATTAATTGTACCAAAGACATTCTCATAGCCAACTCTCCTTAAACTGAGAAGAGGTTGAAAAACAGAATGAGACAGTAACCCTTAACAGGATAAGCTATCATTTGAAACTGAAATAATAATCCATAGGCAGTCTTTATACTATTCTAATAAATAAAAAATCAGAGGTAGTACATGAACTTCTTCCTTGAAATTTACCTTGTAACATACTTTCTTGTTCACAGCATAAACAAATGTAAAAATTACTATGAAGTACTTGGAGTTACCAAAGATGCTGGTGATGAAGATTTGAAAAAAGCTTATAGAAAGCTTGCTTTGAAGTTTCATCCAGACAAAAACCATGCACCTGGAGCAACAGATGCTTTTAAAAGTAAAGTAAACCTTTTAAAGCAGTTTTACTAAGCACCTTTTAGAATCTGCCTGCAGTGTTTCAGAAGTTGAACTCTGCCTTTAGAAGCCAGCATAAGCGAGGGTCCTCAAAATCTTAACTTTAAACCTCACCATTAACTTGTTGAACCAAGAGCCAAACAAATGCAGTTTGGCTTCACAAACGCAACCTACCAGTTTTAGCAAAGTCCTAAGTAACTTATGGATACTCATGCATGCTTTCTACTTTACCACACACAAGGAGTTTGATGACTATGCATGAGCTTCTAGTATATTACCATCTAGTTCTTCAGGAACTAAAGACAACATATGTTTTTGTGAAATTAATTGAAATTGCTATCTTCTCTGTTCTTATATTTCTATTAACTCTGGCCAGTTTTTGCATTTTTTAAATGTAGTTCTAACTAATGTGACTTCTTTTTAATAATTATTTTAATTTCTCTTACCTACTACTCACGCCTTCATTTTTTTCCTCAATATCATTTCCATTTTTGCCAATTTAGTAAATACATATCCAAGAACTTATTTTGTAATTCATATTGTGTTACATACAATTTATTCATAAATGTTAACTTCTAATTCATAGGAAAAGGCTTAAATGTGTGATTTTTTTGTTCTTGTGAATTTGTCATTCATAGGTATAATGTTTACAGTAGAATGCTGCGGTCTTGGAATAACTGATAGGAGATACTTAGTTTTCAAATGTTCCTTAACTGATGACTCAATTGGTCTTTCATATAAAAGTTTCCAAACAGTTTTATTTCTTGGAGGAAGTCGCCAAGCAAAATACATTGGGGATTGTTAAAATAATTCAATAAAAGCAGCTGCCAAAGTGGTACTGGTGAAAATAAAATATTACCGTGACAGAACCTTCTCTGTTTCCTAAATTAAAAGTGGCATGTTGACAGTACAGGAAGTTTTTTTACTCAAAAGCACTTACTTTATCATAAAGTCCCTTAAAAGTTAAAGCAAATTTTTCACATTATTAATTAAAATTATTTAATTTAAAATTCTTGTTGGTTTTAAAACATTGGAAAAGATTTTGGCAATGAGTTATTTGCATGTTTGTGATCTGCTAGGGTGATATCAGTATTCATTCTTTATTAATGTTAAGAATGTTCATCTGTTTCTCCCAATTCTGCATTGAAGTCATGTTAGTATTATTGGTTTTTGAGTTTCAGTAAGTGGATCTACCAATGTTTTCACAGCCTGTGTTGCATTTTGAAGAGGTGAGCAGCATAATTGTCACCCCGGCTATACAAAACTAGAAACTTAATATTTATCAACATGCTGGGAATGAATTCATCTCTAGAGGAGAGGTTCACATTATTCAATACACAGAGGATTATCTGGAAATCAGAATGCCAATTTATTAATCCCAAAGAGGATCAGAATGGGGAGTTGGTTGATGAGCCCATTTTTCATTGAGTTGAAACTGTATAGAAAACCCAGGTTGTAATCCACACTTGATGAGCAAAGGTAGTTAATGAGAAAATATTACATCTAGTGTCATCATACAGAAATGTCAGGTTTCATTCATTCAGCACACAGGATCTTTTCATTACCTTCTGGGCAATCTTACTTTAATTTTAACCAATCAACTTTAACTTCTGTTTTTGGTATATTGTGCAAAGACTATAGTTTTTTCTTAAAGGTAAATACAGATCGATTGCTCTGTAATTACCAAAACATGGAATTTTATAAAACATAGAAAAGATTTGCTTTGTATTTCCTCATAGAAAAAGAAGGAGTAATTGGTTTAGGGAATTAAATTAGAAGAGATATTTTTTAAATATGTAATTGAAATGGATCCCTTTCCTTCTCTCTGATATGAATGTTTTCAGAACAGTCTACGTTATCTTCAGAGACTATTTGACTAGTACCTGTGTTTGTTGACATATACATGAATGTAATAACAAGGGACATAGATTAGCTGTATATATGTTTGCTTGATAAATAATAATAGGTCAGGTGCTATTGCTTGTGTTAGGTCTGGTAGTTCAACATTCTTAATTTCTAATGTCTGTCTCTAAGAACAAAGAATTTAGCTCTACCCTGTAGAGAAATCCAATAAGAGAATGTGAGATATCCTTTTACTCAAATAATTTGTAATTCACAAAGGGGAGAGAAGTCTCATACAGAACATTTGGAGTAATAATAATACCTAACATTTGATAAGCATTTTATAGTTTTTCATTCTTATTTTTTATTTAATGCGTATTAAAAATCTTATGAAATAGGGGACCAATGCCATCTTTCTTTCACAAATGAGAAAATTGAGGCTCAGGATCTTCCAGAATACTAAATATAATTAAATACCAAAACAGAATAAAGATGTCCAAAGAAAAATTAGAAATATAAAGTAGCATTATAATCAAAGTAATTGGAGAAGCCTTCATATAATAAGTGATAATTAAGACTTTTCTCAAGATGATTATGATTCCTGTGGTTAGGGAAGAGAGATGATATACTTGGGTGTGAGAATGAGACAAACAATATAATAACTAGAACTTCTGTTTTCAAAAAGATGAAGATGTACTTTTTCATTCTTTACATCAAGTACAACTGAGTCTTATATATAAAACAAAACAAATATAAGAAAACTCTGAAAGATTGAGAGAAGATTGACTGGCTTAGGGACCTTGGGACCCAAAGAACAATATGGCAGTGAGTTGCTTGGGTTTTCATTTTGCCTTTTTTATCTTAGACTGGATGCTGGAGATGCAAACAACTCAGAAACACCAACAAGCACAGGCAAACAATTCCCAGGAAAAGCCTGGTCTCTCTAGCCAGTAAACAGGAAAGGGGTGACCTAGCAAGACAGAAAATTTTAAGCCATAGCCATTCTGCTACAGCCATATGTCACAGAAAAAACTGTGGTCCCACCCACACCCATACCAGCAAAGGCTGAGTAGAGAACCTAGACTGCCACCTTCTCCAGGCTGTAATAAGATGCTGTAAACTCTCTCCCCTGGGGTGGTAACAGAGAGGATTGAGTGAGAGTTGATACTTCTACCTGGCAATAACAAGGTGTCCTTTTCCCTCCCCACAGGGATAGTATAATAAGTGGTCTAGTGGAGAGTCAGGGCTTTCACTACCATCCAGAGGCAAAGCTATATCCCTGTAGTTAAGCCATCTGGAGAGCAGTAATGAGGAAGTCCTATTCTTTCTAGCTAAGTAGATATCAGTCAAGGCTTGATGGGTAACTGGAAATTCCATCCCATCCTGCCCATCAGTAATGAGGAGCCCCCATTTTAGATGTCATCAGAGGCCAAGGGGGAAACCTGGACTTCTACTCTTACCTGGGAAATAACAAGGTGCTATATACCCTCTATACCAGAATAGTGTCAGAGGAAGATAGTTAAAACAAATTTTAGATAAGGTTAAGAGTCTCATAAGATAATACCTCAGATGATCACATTTCAATAAAAAATACTAAGAACCAGAAAAACCTCAAACTGATTTTAAAGTCAGTCAATAGATACCCACATGGAGATGGCAGAGAAGTTAGGATTGCCCAACAAAGATTTTAAAGCATTCATCATAAAAATATTTCAGTAAACAGTTGCTTTTCTCGCAGCAATTGATAGAACAACTAGACAGAAAATAAGAATACAGAATAATTAAACACCATCACGTATCCAACAAGATATAATAATCATTTTTAGAACAGTCCGCCTGGTAACCATAGACTATACATTCTTTGAATTCACTCAGCAAGTGCGTACAGAATAATATTCCAAGATAAAGCATATTCTGGGTCATAAAATAAACCCCCAATAAGTTAAAAGGCTGGAATCATACAGTATATGTTTTCTCACAATGAAATTAAACTAGAAATCAATAACAGATAATTGCAAAATATCCAATCAGTTGGAAACTGGACAGCACACTTCTAAATGATCTATGGGTCAAGGAAGTCACAAGAGAATTTTTAAAATAGATAAAATTGAATAAAAGTTTACTATCACAGTTTGAGGGGACCAGCTAAAGCAATGCCAAGAAGAAACTTATAGCCCCTAATGTATATATTAGAATAGAGAAACAACCTCAGATAAGTCTTCCACCTCATGAACCTACAAAAAAAAAAAAAAGAAAAGAAACCAAAAGCAAGAAGAAAGAAAGGTTAGAGTGGAAATCAATAAAATTGAAAACAAAAACAATAGTGAAGATCAATGAAACAAAAGAATTCTTTGAAAAGATAGATATAATTGATAGACTGACAAAGGGAAAAAAAGAAATGACCATTATCTATGATAGAAGTCTATCATAGAAGTGATGTAAAATTCAAATAATTTAAAATATGTTAGAGAATGCATCCTTTGCTAATAGTTACATTAATGGTAAAAGTTGAGGTCAACTCGAAAATGCATTGAATATAAAAAATCATAGTTTAGGAGAAAAGGAATAAAAGGAATTGAAAATTTTAAAAAAGAAAAAAAGAAAAGAAGTACTATCAGAAACAAAGATACTGACCCTGCAGACCTCAGAAGGATAAGGAGAATACTATGAACAGGTCCACACACATAAATTTATAACTTAGATTAAATGAACCAATTCTTTGAAAAATAAAAATAAGAACTCAATCTGAAGTAGATAATGAAGCAGCCGTATAACTATTAAGTAAATTAAATTTGTAATTAACAAACTCTATAAAAGAAATCTTCATGTTCAGATGCCTTTACTGGAGAATTCTACCAAACTTTTAAGAATTAAAACCAATTGTACACATTCTTTTTCTGAAAATAGAAGAGAAGGAAACATCCTAATTTATTTTACAAATTAAGTGTTACCCTATATTAAAACTAGACACTACATACAAAAATACAGACCAGTATTCATGGAATAAACCCAATTATCCTTTTAAAAATATTAGAATTAGCAATATATAAAAAGGATTATACTCCCTGACCAACTGGAGTTTATTCCAGAGTTGCCAAGCTGGTTCACTATTTGAATATCAATCAGTGTGATCCACTGTATTAATAGGCTGAAGAACAATCTCATGATTATATCAATCAGTGCAGTAAAAGCATTTGAAAAATTTCCCCCACTGACTCATGATAAAAACTTACCGAAAAATAGGAATCGAAGGGAATTGCCTCAAAATGTTAAAAGAGCAACTACAAAAACTTACAGATAACATTATAGTTAGTGATGAAAGACTGAATGCTTTCCCAAGATGAGAAACAAAGCAAGAGTGTCTGCTTTCAACACTCTTATTCAACATAGCATTGGAAATTCTAGTCAATGCATTAGGATGAGAAAAGGAAAAAAAGGCTCACCAATTGGAAAGGAAAAGATCAAACTGTCTCTCTTTGCAAATGGCATGATTATATATAAAATCTCAAGGAATATAACCCCTCTCCCCCAAAAAATTCCAGAACTAATAAGTGAATTCTGAAGTTTTGAGATACAAGATAAATATACAAAAGTCAATTTCTGTATTTAAAAGTAGTACATTTCTATATACTAGCAGTGAACATGTAGACACTGAAATTAAAAATATATTATTGTTTATAATCATACATAAAATACTTGGATGTAAATTTAACAAAACTTGTATAGAATATGTATGCTGAAAACTATATAGTACTAATGAAAGAAATCAAAGAAGATCTAAATAAATGGAATGATATAATAATTAGAATGGTATATCATGGTCATAGATTGGAAGATTCAACATAGTAAAGATGCCAGGTCTCTCTAAATTGATATATATATCAAAACTTTTTTTGTAAATAAAAGCAAATTTATTCTTAAACCCACATAGAAAGACAACCTGAATAAATAAAAATGATTTATTGAAAGAATGGAGTAGTAGCAATCAGTGTACCTGATTTTAGGACTTACTTTGCAGTTGCAGATATTAACACTGTGGTATTATTAGAGAGAGAGACACGTAGATCACAGGATAGAGAACCCAGATATAAACCTATACAAATATATCCCAACTTATTTTTTTAATTTCAGTTGACATTCAGTATTATTTTATATTAGTTTCAAGTGTACAGCGTAGTGGTTGGACATTTATAGAATTTACAGATAAGTCTAGTATCTACCTGGTGTAGTTACTACAGTATTATTAATGACTATATTTCCTATTCTGTACTTCACATCCCTGTGACTATTTAATGACTATCAAATTATACTTCTCAATTTTGTCACCTTTGACAGAGATGGAAAAGCAATATAAAGGAGGAAAGCCAGCCTTTTCAGCAGATGGTTTTGGAGCAGATGTTTATAGGCAAAAAAAAAAAAAAATCTTGTCCTAAATCTTAACACTTTATACAATAAACTCGAGATGAATCATGAGTGTAAATGTAGAACAACACTTTTGAACTGTTAGCAAAAAATCATGGGAGCAAATCTTAGGATCTTGGGTTAGGCAATGATTTCTTAGATTTAACACAAAAAGCAGTCTATAAAAGGAAAAATTATTAAGTTAGACTTCATCAAAACTTGTGCAAAGTTTGCTCTGCAAAGACCCTATGAAGAGGATGAAAAGACAGGCAACAGGATGGGAGAAAACATTTGCCAAGCAAATATCTAGCAAGAGACTAGTATCTAGAATATATAAAGAACTCCCCAAACTCAAAATTAAAAAAAAAAAGACAGTCCAGTTAGAAAATTAGTAAGACTTTTCACTGAAGATGGTATACTAATGGCAAATAAGCATATGAAAATATTCTTAACATCCATTCATTAATCATTAGAGATAATGCAAAATAAAACCTAAATGAGGTTATCACTACACATCTATTAGAATGGCTAATATAAAACAGCAACAATACCAACTACTGGTATGGATGCAGAAAAACTGAATCACTCAACATTGATAATGGGATATAAAATGATGCAGTCACTCTGGAAAACAGGTTGGCGGTTTCTCAAAAAACAATTCAGTTACCATATAACCCAGCAGTTGCATTCCTGAGCATTTATTGCATAGAAATGAAAATTTATGTTTACATATAAATGTATACATGAGTGTATAAAGCAGTTTTATCCATAATAGCCCCAAAATAGAAACAACCCTGATGACATTTACTGGGAGAATGGTGAAATAAACGGTGGTATGTCCATACTGTGGAATACTCCTCAGCAATAAAAAGGAATGTACATAACATTCTGAATCAATCTTCAAAGAATTATGCTGATTGAAAAAAGCCAATCCCCAAAGGTTCTATACCATTTATATACTATATTATTTCATTTATATAACACTTTTGAAATGCCCAAATTATAGAAATAGGGAATAAATAGTGGTTGTCAGGGTTTATAGAGAGGGCATGGAAAGAAAAGAAGTCAGTCTGGTTATAAAAGGGCATCATGAGGATGGTGATAGAAATGTTCTGTGTCTTCATTGTATCAATGTCAGCATCATATCTGTGATACTGTACTCTAATTTTGTAAGGTATACTGAGGGGAAATCAGATAACAGGTACAGGGGATCTCTTTTATTTCTTACAATTTCATTGTGAATCTAAAATTCCTTCAAAATGAAAAGTTTAAAGAAAAATGAATAAAGTGGAAGGTATCTTTTGGTGAAACAAGTGAGACTAAGGTGGAAAATGTATTTTGTAAGTCTTTTGAACATCAAAATGGATTTTGGATTTAATTTTTTAGAGAATAAGGAACTGAAAAACAAATCTTGATTGTGTGTATAGCACAAAGTGAATAGAAAATTACTCTAGCCACAGTGGATAGAATAAATTATCTTAATAGTCAACTATGGATTATTACAGTATTTTATCTTAACATTTGGAAATTATTTTTTTTTAAGCAGAGACTTGGAAATAGAATTACGTTACCAATATAGTAATAGTTTAAAAAGTAATATCATTATGAAATTACCTGAAATGACAATTTAGTGAATAGAGATCAAATCCTTAAATTGATATTATTACTGGAAGTACAACTTTGGCAGATATTGATAGACATGCTTCTTTTTTAGGTATAGGTTAATACCTTGGTGTAGTTTCTAAGTACATTGCTTGGATCTCTGATTATGCTCCCCCATTGGAGCAACATTATAAACGATGGCTGTATTTCTGGGTCATAGATCTATTTGAGAATCTGTAGAAAGTTTGGACCATCTCCTCAGATAAATGGACCTGCCACATAACTTTTCGTACAATAGGGTTCACAACATCTAAGACTTATCTCTGAATCCCAATTTTAATAAGTCCTATCAAAAGAAAAATTCCAGAATATATATAATTAATTTTAGTGTGATATGTAATCAGCCAAAAACAACTACCTAATGAGCATCTATTTGCTTACGCAGTACCTATGGCAGCCACCACATGGGATCCAAAAAGTATTTTTAAAATATCCCATATTGCAAGAAGGTTATGATCTAGTTTAAGATGCAAGCTGTATTTATAAAATGATTAATTATTAGAAATATCACCATGAGAATAGGGTAGTTCCTGCTTTTAGATGAAATCATTACAGCTTTTGTAAATTACCTCAAGAAGACATTTTGATAATCAATGTACTATTGCCTTTTATGTATATATATAATTTTTTCTCAGTTACAGTTGACATACAATATTATATTAGTTTCAGATGTACAACATAATAATTACACATTTATATAACTTACAGGTGAAGTAATCATCTGATACCATTACCTCTTTTAGACATGGAAGTATGAGATGGGAAATAGAATCCTTTATGAGTAAATATGATGAAAGTAGCAAAGTGAGATGGGAAAACTGGACACTATCTAGATTCAGACTTTATATTGAACCATGGGGATAATGCAGTGAAAACAGAAACAGTCCTTACCTTTATAAAGCTTAGTTTTAAGAAGAATAAATTATTCAGGAATAGAATGTAGAATAACTAACTCTGGCCTGGAGTGTACAAAAAGTGGTTTATGGTGTAGGCTGCATAGAGTATACTTGCTATACTAAAAAAAAAAAAAAAAAAAATTAACAAGTTTTCTAATGTTTTGAGCTTGAGTGGAAATAGTAATGGATAATATAATAAGATGCTATATTCAGAGCCTGGCATTTGATAGCTACTGCTATTATTATTGGTTTGAATGATACTAATGAATGACTAGATTTAGATAGTCAAAAATGAAGAAGCATGATATTAGTGGATAGAGTTCAGTAGTAAGAAACTTAAGATAGACATTTCTTTCTGTTTAAGGCAATTGTCTAGTATAAAAAAAATTATGTTGGGAGGTAATAATATGTGTAATCGCAAGCAAGTATAATAACTTTAAAGGAAATTGTTACTGTTTTACTATTTTCTTGATAGCCTTAAGTAGTTTTTGTTGTTAACATGACAGCAGTTTTTATAGGGGCAGTCTTATTATTATAATATAAAAACTTTGCCAATTTTTACTCATTACTTTTTCAGAAATTGGAAACGCTTATGCTGTTTTAAGCAATCCAGAAAAACGAAAACAGTATGACCTCACAGGCAATGAAGAACAAGCATGTAATCACCAAAACAATGGTAGATTTAATTTCCATAGAGGTTGTGAAGCTGATATAACTCCAGAAGACTTGTTTAATATATTCTTTGGTGGTGGATTTCCTTCAGGTATTTTAATGGGAATTATAAATATTATATTTTATGAAGCTAGATATCCTTACCTCCAGTTGGCTATTTAGAGATTTATCTACCTTCTCCCCTACGTTTATTATAGTATTATAATCCTGTGCTGGTTCTTCATGAAGGTACAAGAAACATATTAGAGTTACTGCTTTTACTAAGTCTGCCTTTTTCCAAGAACACATTTTAATTTAAAAAATTAAAAGAAATGAAAAGTACAGATACTCTACATTTTGTATAAAGCTGAAGGAAGGATGGGTAAGTGGGAAATCCAGTGGCAGCATCTTAGCTAAGTGCTGTTACAGCTGTGGACCACTGTTTGGCATTGATCCTCTGCAGATCTTTATGGGTGTTTTACTAATAACATTCTACATTGCCAGTTTGGGTGTATGTGGTGGTACTTCCCACCAAAATATTAAAATGTCTGGTTTATAAGTTGCATAAAAAATGAGTTTTAAAAATTACTTTGAGATAGAAATAATTACTTGAACTAGGCTATTGAAGTAAAATATTGTAGACACCACTAAATGAATGGATTTTATAGTTCCAGCATAAGTAATATTAAATTCTACTTATATTTACTGTTGTTAGGGTAGAACTAATTTTTTTTAAGAGCAGCTCCTCTAAGGTGTTTAAAATTATAGCCTGTCTCATTTACAACATTTCCTTAAAGTGCTAAGTTAAACATTAGGAGAATCTTTATGAACGTAGCACTATAATTTGGCCTTGGTGGCTCTGTCTAAGGATAATTGAGAGATTGCAATATCGATAGGGCATTTTGCAAAGTATCCTTGAAGGAAAGAGAATGTGTAAATACAAATTAATGATTAAAACTATAACCTGTATTTTGACATATTAGGATATATAATTACCTCTCACAGAAAAATTATTGAGACTAATAATTTTGACTAGAACAATCAGAAATTTTTCAGGTAATAGTGACTTTTCCGTAGTTGATTCAGAGTTCTTTGCTTTTATAACACAGCTTATTTTGTGGTAGCCATTTCTCATTGTTCACCTTACTTGAAAACAACTTCAGTGTCTACCACCAAGAGAATATTTGAATAAGTTGTGGTCCACATATACTGTAGTATATCAATACAGCTGTTTTCTAAAAATCACTGCCATTTGATTTTTATAAATATTTGTGATATGTTGATAAATGTAGAAAGTAGAGTTTCAGAGTAATGATCCAAAGTTTGTAAAAGCAGCCAACCACAACAAAAATATTCTCTTTCTGTGCAGTTTTAGGGAGGAACTTGTATTCAAGTTTTCATAAAGAACTACTTTACTTTAAAGGGAGCAAAGTCTGGGAGGAATCATTCCTGTTTCCATCTACCCTTTCCTTATAAGTTGAGATGGCAAGAAGCATTCACTACTCAAGCATGCATTATTTTAAGTAATTTTTAAAAATTAAAGAAAACAAATCATTGATCTCCCTAATTTAACCTTGCTTTTAATTTCCTAGGTAGTGTGCATTCATTTTCAAATGGACGAGCTGGTTATAGCCATCAACATCAACATCGACATAGTGGACACGAAAGAGAAGAAGAAAGAGGAGATGTATGTTTATGATATGATTAGAAATTGTAAAATGGCAAATTTCAGCTTAGGAAAAGCAATTAGAATTGTCTGAAAATAGGGCCAGTTGTTTCAAAAGAAAATAATAAGTTTTCTCTAATTAGAGGTGTTCAATAGACTAGAATATCCCTTACATATTGGGGGAACAGGAGTAGAAGTCAAAGTAGAGGGTAGTTGGACAATAGAACACCTTCAGATTTGATATTCTGTGATTATAATGAAGATAACCTTCAGTGTGCATGTTTTGCAGGTAACTTCTTATTGTTGGTCCGTAAGAATTTAGAATTTATACTGAAAACCTTAAATAGGATGATGTAACTTTCCTTGTTCTAATGTAGTTATACCTAATTATACACAGCAATTAAATTGCATAAGGTAGAAAGGTAAGTGGAAGGAGCACTAGACTGAAAATCAAAAGGCTTGGGCTCCCCCACTCTGCCACTCATCAGCTTTCTCCATGTTTCACCTTCAATCCAAAGTAAAAATAGTTTTACAACCTGATGCATATAGAATCTCTGTGAGAGAAAGAGCTTCACATCTTTAAAATAACATCAGGTTGTATCACTGTTTCCAAATCAGAATCACTGGATAAAGTACCTGGAAAGCTCTTTTTTAAGAATCAACCTAGGAAGTTGGTATGTTCAGGCAAATTTGAAAGCACTGAACCAGCTATTCTTTCTGCCCCTAAGAATGTATGACAGCTGTTGGATTATTTACAACTACAGTTATATTACAGTTTAGTTTTTTTATGATTTTTCTTATAGGGAGGTTTTTCTGTGTTCATCCAGCTGATGCCCATTATTGTATTGATCCTCGTGTCATTGCTAAGCCAGTTGATGGTCTCTAATCCTCCTTATTCCTTATATCCCAGATCGTAAGTAGCTAAGTGAACTGTTGCAAAAAAGAATTATTGTTTCTTATCTGGCTTTCTTTAAAGGGCCTTGTTCTTTTTTAAACTTTTAAGTGCCAAATCTTTTATAACTACAAGTATTCCAGATTTTAAAATGTCTAATTTTTAAAATAGTTATTCAACCGATAAATTTATGTTGTTTACATCACTTCCATTGTAAAGACAGAAGTGCTACATTTGAAATTGATGGCAATTTAATGTGATAGATAATGTGTTGACATTAAAAACCAAAAGACAAGTATAGAACTTTCATTGAACTGATATAGATTTCTGTTATTAAGGAGAAAATTATTAAGTGACTTCACCGCTTCTTTTTATAGAATATTGATTAAATAAAAACAAATATTTCTTTCTGTTATATGAGGTATTTTTCCACAATATACTGTATATATAAGAGGTCAGGACACAAAAGAAAGTTAATGCAACATCAATTACAGTAAACATATAGGAAACTTCATAAAATCATACTGCCAGTGATTTTACAGTATTAAAATAATGGTCTAAAAATAAGAAATAACTCTTTATTTCTTCCAAATAAGGTTTTTATTAACTAAAAATTAGAGAACTTATAAGAACATATTAGTATAGTATATTAAAATGACTACTTTTTTATGAATGACAGTGGTTTGCAACTTGAGATAATGTAAATAAATGATAACCAATAATCTATAAATTTTTCATTGCTAGCTTGCTTTATAGTAGATCAGAATGTACAATTTTAATTTTAAAAATAATAATCAAGCATTTCTTTTACAGTGGATCAGGGCAGACTATTAAAATGCAGACAGAAAACTTGGGTGTCATTTATTATGTCAACAAGGACTTTAAAAATGAATATAAAGGAATATTATTACAAAAGGTAGAAAAGAGTGTGGAAGAAGATTATGTGACTAACATTCGAAATAATTGCTGGAAAGAAAGACAACAGAGTAAGTTTATCAAATGTTTTACATTTAAAAACTTATTCAAAGTCTTGGGAAGTGATTACTGTATATTTCCCCACTCAAGGATTGTTCTAGAATACTTAGCACAAATTAGAGCTCGGTACTTAAATGAGAGTTAAGTTTTAAGGTACATGTGGCCTATACTGGTATTTGGCATATAGCAAGGACTTAAATGGCTTTTATGTTACTATTATCAATATATATTTGATTGAATAAGTGAATAATACCATCATTGGGGACAACTGGTGAAATTTGAATGTGCAATACATATTAGATATTATTGTTAATTTTCTGAATTTGAAAATTATATAGGAATGCACTTGTTTTTAAGAAAAACTTGCTGAAGTAATTAGGAATGAAAGGTTTTAATGTCTGTAACTTATTCTCAAATGGTTCTACAAAATAATAACCACAACAATAACATCAGCCCTTTTTATAGAGAGAGCTAAAACAAATTTGACAAAAGGTGAAAAAATTGATCAAAGTAAAGGTTTTTAGGGTATTCATTGAAATATTCTTAACTTTTGTGTAGATTAGAAATTTTCTAAATAAAATTCAACAAATTCACATCTATGGGTTGGGTTAGTGGTTTTGAATTAAGATGGAAATGAGAGGGGCTCAGTATAACATTAGTTAATTCATTGAATGTTTCACTTGTTGATTGGGATGAGATGATCTTGTTTTATAAAAATTTTTTTAAAATTACTGGCCAATGTATATATAGTCTTTTGCTAGGGTTTTCTATTTTGGAGTCACTTTTAATACTTTAATGTCTAGATTGTTAAAATAGTAATTTGAAATTATGGAAAGGATATTAGGCTGGGAGTTAGAGACTCTGCCATATACTAGGCCTGTGCACTTTGGTTTTTCTACCTTATTCGGGAAGAATCAGCCACAAAGGGGTTTTCCAAGTGCCTCATTTGTAAATAAAAGTGGTGGAGTGATTTTGATTTAGTTGTTAAATTCAAGCCTGATTGACTGAATAAAGATCATTCCTGAAGATCTTTTTACAATTAGGATATACTCATACTTTATTGAGTATGTTTTATATGTGATCTTGACTGACATCCCTAATTTAGTCAGTGTTTTGCAGAAAGTAACCAGTTTTTTCTCCTTTTTTGTTACATCTTCTCTAAGTGCTGCCACCCTTTAGAAGTATTAACAAACAGTGAAATAGCTGAGATTAACAGTAAAATAAGAAAGAAAACTTCCCTGAAGAATGTTTGATTTCTAGTTCATTTATTTTTCTTTGGTAATGCTCTCCACATACTGAAGAAAGCCTCAGAAGTACTTACTTACTAGTCGAATATCACTACTTTGATTGTGGAGTAAGCTTTTGTTTCTCATTTGTGTTCCTTCATTAAGATCATTATATATCATTTTAACTCAAGCAAACTCAGAACAAGGTTTTAAATTTGTCTACTTCCAAGTTTTAAAATAAGTAATCTGAAACCTTAATAAAAGTTAAGGTCACAGCAAAAACAACCAGAAGCATTATCGAAGAACATATATCTTTCCGCTAAGGAGTCAAGGCAATACTTTAAAGCAGTAGTTCTAAACCATCAGGGACCAAAGTAGAAGGGAAGGGTTGATAGGATTCTATTCGTTTCTCTTCCAGAGCAGTTCCTTCTTCTTTTATATGCTAGGCTTCTATATGGCTTTTAGGAGTAGCACTTGGATTTTTTTAAGTCAATAATAGAAATATATTGAAGGGCTTCTTCTGTGAAACATCATTTGATTTTAAACAACTAGGTGATCTAAATTATTTACTTAGCAAAATATTTTTGTTTGTTAACAGAAACAGATATGCAATATGCAGCAAAAGTATACCGTGATGATCGACTCCGAAGGAAGGCGGATGCCTTGAGCATGGACAACTGTAAAGAACTGGAGCGGCTGACCAGTATATATAAAGGAGGATGAACTGGAATTTTATTTATATCTTTTAGCATACTCTTTATTTTTCCTGTGAGTTTAGTTTTATCATGACAGCTAAAGAAAAAAATATTGATGTTAAAAACTAAACTGAATTGTTGGTTCCTGAAATCTTGGACTGTTTATGACCTACTGACTCCTTTAAATAATAAGAAACTGAAAACTAAAATTAACATTTTAGTTATGCTTCTGCAGTTATTTTCACTTTAAAAGCTTATATGATTACTAAAAATGTTTCGAGAAAGAATATCACATCTGTAGCAGTTTCCAGTTTTAGTGATTCTCCTTTTTTTCCCATGTCATGTAAATACTTATGGAATGATCATTTTGTGTATGTTCAGTTATTGTCTTTTAATTCTTTTAGTGTTTAGCTCCATGAGACACTTCAGTTTAAGTCTATGGAATAAATGTTCTATGACAAAATTATATTTTCCTTGTCAGATGTCAGATATGTGGAGTTTAAAACAATGAAACTTTCAAAAAGAAAGAAACAAAAGCTATTTAACTTTGTTTAAAGTCTTGTAGCATTATCAGCTTAGAGGGAATTTATATTTTTAATATTGCCATTATATTCCAAAATATATATCAAGATAAATGAACTGGTGTAGAATATCAGTTTGCTATTTATTTAGTTTTATGAATTGCTAAGCCATGTGTAGAAATGAAATGCTATACTGATAAGTTTTGAAGAAAATATGGGGAAATGGCTATATAGATAATAAAGTCTTCAACAGTGAATTACAGTAAATTTGCAATCGCAATACCTAAAGGGTCCCCAAATGTTCATACATATCTATCTTTGAAGACTGATAAGATTTATGAAAAAAAGGATCTACCTGTTTTTCCCCCATGGAAATTTGCTGTTTCTTCTTAGTGATCATTTAAGCAGGATGCAAAGTAAATGGGTTCTTATTACTTATTAAAAATAAGTAATAAGAAAAATTACCACTTTGCTATGTGCCTTTTAACCTGATTGCCAACTCTTAAACATATAAATAGATTACAGTACACTTCTTTGATCAGAGCATGATCTGTTTGGCCATATGCAACAGTGAGCAGAAATACAGCAGCAGATAGAATAGTGATTTATAGCAAGTTATCCTTACAAAATTCTGAGCTCAAATCTATTTACCATTGAATAATTCAATTAATCCTGTAGGAATAAGTTCTTTATAGTTAAATTCATAATATAAATTTGAAAAATCAGCTGGAAATTGAAGTTTTGGTGCCTGTATATTGGGAATGAAATTATTTGATTTCTAATTTCCTATGTTTCACAATTCTAATATTTTAATGATTTTGCTTTATACTCAGTTACTAGAACATGAACACATTTTTGGTAGTATTTTTGTGTGTGTGTGAGAGAATGCTATTGAGAGTGTATTTTGTTTAAAGATATTTTTCTGAATTTACAACATCTGTTGAAACTGTTCAAATGACTAACTTTTTAAAAATGTTCTCTTATATCCCCTTTCCAGGTGAGTCAATAGAAATAACTGAGTGAATCAGTAGGGTAAAGTAAACAACATATTATTCTAGGAAAAGCAGACAGCTAAGCTTAACCAACTTTCTTTTAGAAATGCTACTTTTAAAAAATAGCAGTGCTTAAAAGAAAATACAATTTTAAATATTTTCTTGAGCCTGGAGAATTAATTGTTTAAAAAAGTAATAGCATTCTAATTAACTTTGGAAGTTCATATGCATCAGAAAACTTAAAAAATTGAAATGAAAAATTTCATCCATTTATTTTTCCAAATAATGGAAATTTACACAATTGTGATTGATGCTTCTGTGAATTGAACTCTTGTTGACTGATTCTTTTTCCCTTAATCTTGGCTGTAAGGAGTTAGATAAAGTTATCAAATTAAGTGAAATTATATATTATGAAGTCATACATGGCTTTTGGACAGTATTATATTTCAGTTGCATTGCTACATTCCATTCCACTTCATGAAACGTTTGGGGAAATGTGTTTGATAAAATAAAATTTTCAAACACCTGTGGGAAACAACTGAGTGCCTGACAACTTAAGCTGCAAATAAAGATTAAGTTCTTAATGTCACCTATATCATGGTGTAAGGCCCAACCAAGTGAGGTAGAATTTGGGGTTATTACCTACAAAGTAAGAAGACTTTAGCTATATTGAGATGTAAGATTTTCATTTTGCCACTCTTAAAAATACCAACATTTTGTTCTTGTTTTTAGGTACGTGAGCTTTACAATATTATTCAAAAACTTGCACTGTTCATTTTAAGGATTGCCGTCACTCTTTAAGTATTGCTTTGCTAGCTTCTTTTACTGGTATTTTAGAAGTTTGGCAGTGATTATATTTATTAATGCTTTACATTTTTATTCCTTTTTACATACATACACAAACATCATTGTCTTTGTAAGGATTTGGGGGGAAAATAATAATACCTTTTCCTCTGCTTTTTTGATTCCTTGGTTTCCAAATTGGTGCTAGTAAGTTTCAGAAGTAATTTTGATCAAATTGAGGAATTTGTAAGTTTCAGATTTTATTTTTATCAGATCCGAGAATTCTCAACAATGAGAAATTTCAAATTATAGTTCATCTAATAAGTGAAAACACTATATTTTGGAAACATTGAGTTTGAATGTTTAAATTAGTATTTCTTTCAGAATTATTACATGTTTGTTTATGATTTACAGAGATTTGACAGAGAAAAGGAAGTCCTTAAGGCATATATGTATGCCAGTGCATTAAGCCAGTCTGCTTCTGTGTCAACTCAGGCAATCGCAGGAAGAGTAATGTGGAATTCCAGTCCTTTATTTAATTGCACTTTTATGTTTAAGTTTTCTCCCTGTTAAATCTTCAGTTACACTAGTATGTATAATAGTTACCAAGAGAAATGATTAACATGTTGAGTTCCCTTCGTGGATCTGCAATATTCAAAATATAACTGTCATTTAACTAATGTGGCATATAAATATTAGTTAATAGTATATTCCTTCATATTCATAAAAAAATAAATCTCCCCCTGTGCTAAGGCAGTGAAATATTTCTTGATGTTGGCCTGAGGACCAAATAAGCCATCTTTCCAAATGGTTCAAATGAAGAATTTGTGCATTTATTTAGCTTCCCCATATGAAGCTTGGGTTTAGTACTACTCATATTACTACTGTCTTTATACTGAGCTAAGCAAACTAAAAGGACATTCATAATTTTTCTCCACTGAACTGAACAGTAAATTTCCAAAAATGAACAATAAATCAGAATTTTAATCTTTATTGGCCACATTGGACCACTGCCTAGTTAAAATCCATAAAATTCTCTATAAACTGGTAAAGAAAATAGTCATCTGATTATAACTTCCAATTTTTTTATTCTAATTTTTAATTACACAGAAAAAGTACTAAAATAAGGATCTTCAAGGAATTCTTGTACATCCCTTCAATAATCTGGCAGGCAGCACAGTCCTAGAATTCAGGCTTCCTTTTTGTTTTCATTACTATCAAATAGATACTTTCATATAAGTAGAAACATTTCATTTTCCCTCAAAACATATTCAAAATTACTCCTTATATTAAGGACTATGTAGCCACGTTTTTTTGTAAATTCACTGTGTAACTTTTTTCCTGTTGGTACGTGATTACTTATTTAATTTTATTATCTGCTGGTTTGGGGGGGCCAATAGACTTGTGAATATTCTGTGGATGTGTCCGTGTATAGCTGTATATATATAACTCTATATATTTTTTCCAGCTATTACCTCAAATGTGTGATTGTTTAATGTATACAACACAATGTTTGCACAGAGCAGGGCTTCCATTATCAGTGGATATTCTTATTGCTAACTTTGAAAATCACACCACAGAATTTCATTGACATGAATTCTTTCTGTGATATTTTTCATATTTTAAAACATTCCTATTATAAGGCCCATACTTCAAATATAATTGTACCTCTCTATATTTAGCAATCTGGAAATATGTATGGGTAAGAAGTGTTTATTGAAATGTCTTAGTTTAGTATGTTACCATTGAAAATTGGGATTACTGGTTGCGAGGCTGTCTAGAAACTGCATAGCTGATGATAGACAACTGGCATGAATGTAACAAGGCTCATTCACTTAAGCACAGGAATTGGGACAGTCCACTCTAATATCCTGTTTGCCATTTAAGAGCACCACTAAAATAATACGGATTTTTCAGTGACATTGGGTATTTAAAATACCCAATTTCAAAATGAATTCTTTTGGAGTTGGATGACTATGCCAATGAGAAGAAAGAAAGTCACATGTGAATATTTTATAATTTATTTGTATTAAGAAATGCTTCTTACCATTTTTTTTTTTTTGGATTGCTACATAAGAATTTTCATTTAGAGTTTAAATCATGTTTTTAAAAGCTAAAGGTAATTTTCAAGGTGTGATGGAATTTTAATGGAAGCCTTGTATAAAAGTTAAATGAAGTGAAACTGGTAAAGGACATCTTAACTTTGTTTCTAGTGCATTCAAGATTATATAATTAGATTTTAAAATGAAATGTCTGATTTGTAAAATATTTAATGTTATATCAGACTTATATAAAATAAAGTTTTCTGTGTGAGAACTCTGTTAAAGAAAATGATTTTGATTTTTAATGAATGTTCTGCTGAATGATATATGATGAATTTTTGTCTTTCAGTCTCTGCAGTTTATCTTAAATATGAATAAAAAGGTCTGTTCTCACTGTAAAGGATTTGTTTTTATCATGTTTTATATTCTTAATATGCCCTTTCATTTATTCATTTAACCACTTAATAAATATATGAATTCCTAATATATCCCAGTGAGCTGAGTATTGAACCAGACACGGAACAAGACAAAAACAAAAAAAAAAACTTATGAAATTTACATTTAGCAAGGAAGATAAATGTCAAGTAAATAATTATAATGATGATGAATGGTACAAATAAAATTACATAGTCAGTATAGTCAGAGCATATAGAAGACTTAACCTGCTCTGGGAGGACTAGGGAAGTTTTCTCTGAGAAAGTGCCCAAAAGCTGAAACCCAAAAGATAAGCATGCTGGAAAAATGTTTCAGGCAAAGTATGCTTAGTTGATAAAGGCATAGAAACTTTATGGACATTAAAACAGACTTGTATGATTATGTCATAAAAAAGCCAGGATAAATTAGAATTAAAATAGGGGCCTGATCCCATAAGATCATATATAAAACATGATGATGATAATTGCACTTTATTCTAAGTAAGTAGAAAACCTCTGTGATTTTTTAAGGAAGAAGTTAACATGATAAGATTTGAGTTTTCAAAATATTTTCGTTGCTGTGCAGAGAAGACTGGAAGGTGAAAGTGAATGTAGGAAGGGTAGGAAGTTACTGTCCAAGGATAGATGATCATATCTTAGACCAGAGTAAAAACATGGGTAAGTGAATTTGAGGGATATACAAGAGGCAGAATCAAGAGAAATGTGATTACATTTGGGATAAATGGAGGCAGCAATTAAAAATGTCTCAAAAATTTGGCTGTAAAGTGAGTAGAGAAAAATGGTGGTAACTGTAAAAGGAGGTGATGTCTAAGGAAGGCTGTTTTTTTTTTCAATTATTAATTTTATGAGACCTTTCTATTTATTACAGGAGAGACCTTACCAGTTTTTCTTATTCTGATGGAAAGGGGCAAGTAGAAAGTGAAAGAATAAAGATAGAGAAAAAGAGAGATAATAGCATTAAATACCTATTATGTTGAGAGGATAAAGGATCCACTCCAAAAATGTAAGAATTACTTGAGCTAAAAGACAACCACCAGCATTTTTTTTTTTTTTTCAGAAAGGAATGCATGGAAGATAATAGGTACAGATGCAGGTAGATTTGTAGTGTTAGTGGGATGATGTTATAGTTTGCATTTTCTTTGTGAAATAGGCAGTTTATACAAAGTGGACAGCGGGAAGAATGATAAACAGAGGCTTAGAATGAAGATAATTTGAAGGAATCATTTTCACCGATTCAGCTGACAAGTGAAAAAGTAGGATTTCCATAGATTCTAGGTTGGTGACAGAATTTGCAACCTGTTTAGTTTTACATTTTCCAGCTTAACCCAGCAGCTTAAGCATAGACATGGAGAATACTACTCATTTAATTCATTCAAAGTTGGGGTTCTGTTCAGGCACTAAAGTTGGTAGGGGAGTTTGAGATGTTGACAAGTGTATTCCACTGATTGACTATTCGATGTAAGCTAGAGATCAGGGGAACTAGTGATTTCTGAGGTGACAGCTTAAGTCCAGCATGTGATGACAATGGATGGTAGCACAGAAGAGCAAGTTATTGCCTGTGACCTTATAATGGTATTCTCAATGGGCCAAATCCTGAACCACAGCCTGAATCAAAATGAGTGGATATCCAACTTGGATAGTCTGTGATAAAATTTTTATTTTTGTATGTTGGAGAATCTCCAACCCTCTTCTCCCCATGTGAGTTTGAATACCAACTAGAATTTTCACACAGTGAAGCCAGCCTAAATCCATATGATTGTTGATTTTTTAGTAGGAAAGCAGAATTAAAAAAAAAAAAGTAGAGATCTGCTGTATGCAACGGCTAAGAGAAATTCAAGCTAAAGAGAAGCAGAAACAAAGGCTTTGATAGAAACAATAAAATTAGAACTTTAATGTGTATGTTTATTAATTATATACTAGTGTGAAATGTACATAGTAAAATAGAAAATTTGAGAGAAAAAGTGTGTGCATGTATGTGTACAATTTCCATTAGTTTCTCCCTGAACCGCGGGGATCATCTGGTATACCCACTTTGGCAAACTAGTACATAGTGCTGATCATCTTTTAGAACAGTAAATATTTCCCTTAGTCCTAAACTAACAGCAGTGGTATTAATGAGTAAATGCAAACAGATCAATCTGAGTACATAAGGAACTCTCCCATTAACATGCTATAATTCAGAAACCATCACACTAGGAAATTAGAAATCATTAGTTCTTTCTATTTGAGGACATAGTGATATTTGGAGATTTTGGAAAGCTATGCCCTCCCTTTTGGGGGAGGAAGAAAGGAAGAGGGGAAGAAAAAAATGTTTTCAAGGTCAACTACCATTTATTAAGGTAATTAAGGTGGAGAATTTTGTAAAAATGAAAAGTAGCATTTCCAGAGGTTAAAAAAACTCTTGCTAGAGTTCATATTTTTACTTGTTTCTAAATTTGGGTGGAGGCGAGGAAGTGGGGGAAGGGTGAAGGTCAGGGCCAAGATTAATGGTTTCTTTTAATCACTTTTATTCCACAAATGTCAAATGAGTGCCTGCTGAGTGCAAGAAACTTACACAAGAAACGGGGCGGAAAAAAGTAAATCATGCCCCAGCCTTCTAGACTTTATGGTTTCATTGGGGAAACCGAAACTGTGACATCTATGCACAAATAAATATTGATTATTCTTGGTAGTATAGAGTGATAGGTGAGAAAGTGTTACAAGGAAATGAGATTTAAATAGTGAAGAGGTTCAGCACTTAGCCACCGCTAAATACGCAACTTTGGCATATCGACTCTTGAGCTAAAAGCACTAAGAAATAGATGTAGGAAGGGCTCTCTGACCTCTTTTCTACCTAACACTGGTCATTAAATTTTCCATAAGAAAGATGCCTTCCCTCTACCAGGAAGAGAACATTCCTATCACTAGAGACAGAGAATTAATGCCAACATGGACCTGTACAAAGAAATCTAATAAAATAAACTTTATCTCCCATTAGTTTCCCCAGCATAGTCATCACTGTCCCACAATTTACTACCCTGAATCTAAGCCCTTTTGTCTTGTCACATCCCCACAATGTATCGTCTTTGTGTAAAAATGTATATAAACTTTTGGGCCTAACAGCTTGTTCGGATTTTCATTTCCCTCTGAAGACTCTTACGTACACATAAATATGCTATATAAATTTGTATGATTTTCCTCCTGTTGTCTGTCAGTTGTCCTCCCCTACAAGAAAAGTATTCATGCCAGATGAAAGGAACCTCCTGAACCAGTGTGGGAAAAGTCATGTTGATGGAAGGGTGAGGTAATCAATTTGGCTGGAGTATGACTCATATCAAAATGTGTTCAGAAGTAAAACAATGATATGTCAAGTACTGGATTAAAGACTGTCAACTTTATTGTCTGCAATGGTACATAGCTAAAGATTTGTTTGAGCAGCAGTAATGTGTATGGTTCTAGGAACGTTTATCTGGCCATCAAGTGGCTGTTGATATAGTCTTGCTGAATAGAATAATGGTTTGAACAAAGAACTGAAAAAATACAGATGACATGAGCACACATGACATCTGACTAGTAGAATCATGAAACCAACACAGACATACATCAGGAGAAACCTATTTATTGGAGAACCTTTTAGAGCTTTTGAGTTAGAGCTGACAATAAGGCATGTATGTAGAAATATCTATCCAGTATCCAACAAGCAGCGGAAAATGTGAACCTAGAACTCAGATGAAAGTTGGATTTAAGACTCACACTCTTAGTACACCATGAAAAGAGAAAAACAGCAGAGAAACCAAAGGCAAGCTTTAAATGCCATCATTTAAAAGTTTGAAGACTAGAGTAGATGAGGATCTAAAATAGAGTTGTGTCACAGAAGCTAAGAAAACAAAAGGTTTAAATGAGGAAAAAAGTGATCTTCAATGATGTCAATTGCTATGGAACTGTTAAATTCACTTGTAATAAGTCATTTGTAACATTTGGGAGCTTTGTCGTTTACCATTTCATTTCATCTTCCAGGAATAACTGGGAAGTATCCAATTCTTATCACTACGTTTGGACTCAAGTTAATTCTTGCTCTCCTGTTAAGGATTGGAGTTGAAGATAAATCATAAGTTCCCGCAGACCTCATTTTCCTGCCATCTAGAGCGAGAATTGTTAAATGCGCAAACAAGCAAGGCACCAAACAAAAAAATGATATGGGCAGTTCTTACATGCACAGCCTTCTAATTCAAGAGCCAGTGAAGGTTATCCAATGTCTGCCTATGTTGAGGTGCACCCATAATCGTGAGAAGTCCAGAAAGCCCACGGCTCAATTCAACCTAGACAAGATCTTGAGTAGATTTTGGGTGGTGGTAAACAGCGGAAAGCCAAAACAAACTAAGAAACTGGGGTCTGAAACCTGTGGACGTGGGAACAACAATCACGGGCAATCAGCTTGCTGTTCAGTTTGCGACACCATCTCTTCAAATTTTTCATCTAAAATAACAGGTTTTAAGGTAACGGACCCTGCAAAACTAATGAAATTTATACACCCTAACCGCACAAAAATGTCTTCTAGCATGCTTTCCCAGGAGGGAGTTAGGAAGTAACAATCTCACACCAACCAGCCCTTGTACAGCCGGTGTCCCCACGTCCCGGGGTCTGCGCAGGCGCAGAAGGCAGCCGCGGAGGGCCGGAGTGGGGCGGGGCGGGGTGCACGGCCGCGCGCTCCCAGTTGCCGCTGAACCTCCCCGGAAGTCCCGTGTCACTAGGCGTCGGAGGCGTAGGAAGTGCTTCCTGGAGCATAGAGGATGTCACGAGTCATGTGAGGGTGGCTTTCTGAGGAACCTGCCTCTGAAGTTGTCTCTGAAGGACAGCAGGCAGCCCAGACCCTTGCTGCCCAGAGAACCAGGCGGCCCAGAAACCGGGTAACTGGAGCCACTTTGCCCAGTGTTCAGACCTGAGCTCGCGAGTGGTGCGGGCGGTGAGCTGGAAGAGGAGAGGACTACCCTTGCCCTTTATTTTGGGCCTTAGAACTTGGGGGCTGGGGAGGCCGAGTTGGCGGAGGTAAGGCATCCCGGCTACCCGTGTGGGCATCTGGGAACCCCGTTTCCCATCGATCTCCTTGCGCCCAGTCCTAGAGCCGCGGACTCATGCCTGACCCTGATGAGAGGGTGGTATTGGGAAGGGCGAGGAAGCCTTGAGCGGAGAGTCACTAGAAGTTTCTTTTTCAGGCGTGGATATTGAACCTGCGGGAGAAAGGGTTTCGTCATGGCGGATGTGAGTTAACACCCCAGCACAAGAGAAAAGAGAGGGTGGGGAGTTTGGAGGAGGCTACTGGGCGGCCAGAGTGAGTGCTTCCCAAGTAGAAATCCGTTTTCGTTTTGGCCCTCCAACCCTTTAATTTCTCTAGTATCTGAAGTTAGAGATTAATGTGAATGAATTCTCTGGGGCCCTGAGTTTCTGCCTGGAATTGGCCTGTGGACACTTAGGTGCCTCCTCCCACAACACAACCCTGCGGGCATAGAGAGGATCTGAATATTTATCATTTCAATTTTAAATGTTGGTTTGCTACTTGGAATCCTTTTTTTTTTTCTTCCCAGCCAGTGGTCATGATGTTTTTCTGGGTTCATTGTAGCATTTTTAGATGATTTCCAACTGATACCTCTTCACAGCTGTGAAAGCCAAATTCTGAGTTTAGGTAGCTTAATTGTGCTAGTTAATAGAAACAACAGGAAATTAATACTAGTATTAATGTTTATATTTTATATCTTGTTACTTTGCTTACATACATCCTGGTTCTAAATATTGAACATGTACTTGTTTCTAAAAACAACTTAAGGAGGTAAGCAGATTTATCCCAGTGTTAATAGATGAGACTGCTGAGGCACAGAAAGATCAAGTAACTTGCCACAGGTTACACAGCTAGTACTTGTGGAGTCAAGATACCAACCCAAGCAGTTTGGCTCCAGAGTCCATGCGCTCATTCGGTCATTCAGCATTAATAGGAGTTTGATTTTTCTTTTTAGGTTGCAAAATTATGTGTTTCAACATTAAACAACTTTTTATGCCTGTATCACTCCATTTTGGGGTTTCTCATATTTTCGAGACATTATGCAGGCATAATGAAATCACTAAATATCTATTGAGCGTCTGCCTTGCAGTCGTTGCTGTAATAAGGGCTGTGAGTGAAATAAAGATGATCACTTTAAAAACATTTGACTTCTCAAATGATTTAAAAGTGACAAATTTGAGATAAGGGTTAAATATTACTCTTATTGTCACCTGAATAAACAGGCTTGGTAGTGCCATTAGTGGAAACAAGAGATTGAGGAAATCTGAATTTCTGGTGAAACATGATGAATTGAGATTTTTTGTGTGTGTTTAAAATGAGAGCAAAGGTAAACTTCAGGTTGGAAGAATAGTAGGGATTCGAGGTTCAAAGCAGTAGATCTAATTTATCTATGTAGAACTCATAATTGACACCTGGTTGATCAGTGAAATCCCTTAAATGAATAAAATAAAATAGTTTTCTATTTCTTTCATCCTAATTATGTTCCATGCTAAACCCTTGTCATACATTGTTATATCTTTAGTCATGTGAGGAAATTGAATTTTAGAGAAGATAATCAACTTACCAAAGATTGTTAAGGTGATATGAGAAAGTCTGTATGTAGACGTGGAAAGATTCATAATATATTCTCAATGAACACAACAGTAGCAGCAGGGTGTGAAATAGGAAAAGTATAATCCAGTTTTATAGCTAATATGTATTTGTGTTTCCCATTTGCAGATATGCTAATCACTTTATATGTATCTTCTCATAAACTTTATAAACAATATTATGACATCGATTCTATTATTATCCCTACTTAACAAATGAAACTAAGGCTTAGAGAAAAGGATTAACTAGTTCCAAGTCACAAAACTAGTGCCAAAATTAGAAAAAGTAAAACACAAGAAAGGTTATGAATTATGATTTAAGGTACCTGAAATGTGGCTAGGACATGATATAAAGAGCTAGTGCAAGGCGTATTATTATTATGTGATTTATTTTTATATTCTCTTTCAGGACCTAAAGCGATTCCTGTATAAAAAATTACCAAGGTAAAAAATTGCTAATTTGTTACAATATAAATTCTGTATAACATTTTGTGTAGTATTTTATTTCTAGCTATTTTAGACTAACACTATGTATATATTATGCAATTACTTAGCACTTTCAAATACCTAACATAACATAATTTGCAGATAAATAACATGGGACCTAGAGAAGTTACAAGACTTATCCCAGCTTAAATGTCAAGTGGATGCCAGAGGACTAGAAAGTAGATTTCTTACCACTTTAGAGTTCTTTCAAATATACTATCATAGCAGTTTACTGGATTATACTTTGAAGTAGAGTAATTTGGAAGGGGAAAAACCCTAAGAACTTGTCTTTATTTTTAATAATGCCTTTAAGACCTAATTGTTGAGTCTGCAAAACCCAAAATGCTAGATTTAGACAGCATTTTATACCTGAAAAACTCATAAGGCTTTCTTTTGCCTGCACACAGTCCATTTGATGTAACATTTAATAAATTAGGCTTTTGTATCAAGGACAGGAAACTTCATATTAGAAATTTTACTGATGAAAATGACGTTGCTTTAGTTTAATTAAAATTCGCTTTTAGTGTAGTGTAAAATGATACTTTGGAGTTAAGGACATGAAAGGGAAGAATATAATTTGAGACATTCATTTCCACATTCCAGAATAACTGAATCAAACTGGTGAGAGAATACAGTAGAATATATGCTGAGGTCTTTTTATTTCTTTTTTAAATTTTTATCTTCCAAATCTGTTTGAAGTTTAAAAAGATTTGAGACGTCAGTTTATTTCTGTAGGTATGGGAAAAAACCATGTTTGGATTTTTTCTTGAATTGTTTGGTGTGGCTTTTCCTGTTGACTTGTGCCTTTACTCTGATTACAGACCACTAGTGATTAATGATTTTATCTTTTATTTTTAATTTATCTGTATATTTTTTCCATATTCAGGAATAAAACACTGTGCGGTATTAAATAATTACCATTGGTTTTATGTTAATGCAATACTAAATTTAATTTTACTTTTTTCCTCTTAGTATTGGCAAACTAAAGACCAGCTGCTGATTTCTGTTCTTGACCTTATGATTAGCAATACAGGCGGTCCTACCTTTGCATAGTACTGCAGGGCCATAACAATGACTACACAAGCTGAAATGTCCAAAGCAATTTTTGTAATCAATTGGAAAAATTAACTTTTTTGTGTGACCTTTAAAAGTTTTTGTCAAAACATTAAAATCTCTCTTCTTTGTTATATTTAGAGGACTGGAAACAAATACTAAAAACTAGTATTTGCTTAATTCACTATAACTTAAAACAGTAGAAACATTGAGAATTAGAGTGTTTCTTTGTAAAAAAACTTACCAAGAGTAGTTTGAACAGTGTTTGCCTACTTCTTTTCGTATACCTTAAGATATATGAAAGCTGTATCTTTAAGGTAAAGAGCAGGCATCTTTTCTATGCTTTGGTAAATTGGCATACTCCTTTTTAAGTTTGGATCAATGTACAACTTTTTGTCCGTTAGGCTTTCAATGTTGTAAAATGTCTCAAGAGTTCTTTAATGTGAGATTTTTTGCCAGTGTCACTTCTTCTGGGATATCTTCATCCTTTTCATCACAACCACTTTCCTCATTTATGTCAATAAGTCTACCTTCACTAAGTTCCTCCGACTGCACATCTCGTTCACAGCAGTGATGATGTCAATATTCCCTTAGCCAGCTATTTCTTTAACTCTGCTTTCTATTTAGATTTTACTTTCAGTATTATCACTTTTTATTTCTTTGCTGTATTTCATCTTTATTGGCCTTATTTCAGTTATTTTTTAAATATCACTGAAAGATGAACTAAAACTATATACTTTGCTCTCACGTAAACTGAGTAACAGATGCTCAGTGACCAGTCACCAGTATACTTTAAAAGAAGTGATGTGACTGGTTAATGATCACAATGCCTGTCTGTTATTACATAGTAACTTGTGACCTGAAGAGTTAGAAGTTTGTACTTTATACACTTATTCAGTTAATATACCATACTTATTGAAATTTGACCTGGGCTGTTGAGGGGGAGTGGTGTTATTTAATTAAACTGACAACTGAAATGTGTTCAAATTAGAAGTACAAAAATGAGAGCTTTCTATGTTCTGTATTTACCTTGTTGAGCATAGTATATTAAAAGGCTGCTAAAATTGGTGATGGTGGAGAAGGAGAGAAATACCACACTGGAGATAAAATAGAGAAATAGAAGCATAGTTGATAATTATTAAAATGATATTTGTAAAAACATAATGAAAATCTTTTCATAAAAGAAGGAAAGAGATTACTACCATGTGGTTGTTTTTTTTTTTTTTTTCATGACTGAGACCAGTTTAATTTCCTATTCATGCCCATTTTTTAAAAGTCGGCTTATTGAATTCTAAAAGAATGAAAAAATAATGATGTCAAATACTTATAAAGAAAAGTAGTAGAATATACACTTTGATTTGTTGCTATATATATGTAAAGTTAAATGATTAGGATGCAGGCAGCCTGGCTTCAGAGCTTGTGGGTCTATGCTTTTCTAATCGTTTGACTGCTGTGCCTCTTAACAACCAACTCAGACAGCTACAGATGTTAATGTATCGTGGTTTTGTGTTTTTTTTCTGGCAAGTTTAATTTTTAGACTTGTATTTTAAAATCTAGTTGTGACTCAAAGCAGTCTTAGGCTTTAATAGTTACAACTTATGTGTTTTAAATAGCCAAATGTTTCATCGTTACCTGACAAGAACTAAGTATGATGTCTTTGAATACTAATATAACATTTACCTTTTTTGGAATAAAAACATTTGTTTTAGCAAGCTTTAAGGTTTAGATTTCTGCAGACTTTCACAAATTTTAATTTATTCCATCTTAAAGTGTAGCGTACCTATTAATGCATCATAGTTTTTCAGTTACTACTAAAATGTATTCATGTTGTTCTTTGTTGACTGTGTAAAATTAGAAATGCCTTTTATGTTTGTGACCTGATTTCTTTAATTGGGTATTTTAAGTATGTGTGTATTTTTTCTACTTTGTTGGACATTTATCTTTTTGAATTTGCAATCCATTGAAAAGAAAGTCTTTCTGTTTCTACCTCCTGTTGGTGCATTAGTTAGCACCAACTATGGAAAGAAAAAAGAAGCTGCCTATGGTGACACAGATATTTTTAAACATTTTCATAGTACTCTTTACCTGTTTTTTAATTTGCTTATTTTCTGAGTAATACTTTTATAAAGTTTACTATTCAGAAATTAACTGAAGGACATAGAGTGAGAAGGTTCCCATCCCTGCCTTCCATCCATACAGTTCCCTTCTCATAAACACATGTCGTTACCTTCAGAGACATTTTATGCACCTACAAACAAACGCATATATTTACACATATATACAGAAGTCTTAGTGTATGTTGCTATAACAAAATACCATAGGTTAGATTTCTTATAAATAACTAAAATTTACTTCTCGCAGTTCTGGAGGATGGAAGTCTGCTAACAGGGTGCCAGCATGGTCAGGTCCTGATGCAGGTCCTCTTCTGGGCTGCAGGTTGCAGACTACTCATAGCCTCACAAAGGGAGAGGGGTACGTAGGTAGTTCTCTGGCCTCTTGTAAGGGCACTAATTCCATTCATGAGGTCTTCACCCTCATGGCCTAATTACCCAAAAGGCCCCACCTTCAATTAACACCACAGTTGGGATTAGCATTTCAACATGAATTTTAAGAGAGGTGACACAAACATTTAGTCCATTGCTACATATACACACCTATCCCTACATATGTTATTACATAAGTTGCTTCTTATATATACTATTCAGAACTGTTTTTTCATGTAATATGTCTTAACTTTAAGATCAGTTCTTCCCAGCACATAAAGAACTGCTGCATTATTTTTGTCTGCAGAGTATCTCACTGTATATATGTGTCATAGTTTATTTAACCTATTCTTCTTGATGGACAGTTAGGCTTCCAGTCTTTTTCTATTTCGAGCAATGTTGCTATTAACTGCACAAAGTGATTTGTGGGTATGCAAGTATCTGTAGGATATATTTTTATATAACCTAGTTTTCAACTTAGAAGAATATATTTATGTATTAATCTTACAGGGTATGTCTTAATCCATAGATAGTTTTAGAATTGAATGATAATAGAAAATAATGCCAGTAAATATTTATACACAGTGTATTTATTATTATTATTTTTAATGTAGGGTGGATAAATAGCTTTGTTTTAACATTTTCTTCTCAACTTTTAATAACCATTCTCTGATTTAAAAGTTTTTGACAGTGGAATTAATAGAATTTTAATTTCAGTATCTTAATATGAATTTTAATCATCCCTAAATTAAAATATTAAGGTTAACACAATAAGGAGTGGATAATTCTGGGTTATAGTAGGAATATTGAACATATTTCTGAGTTGCAATCTACAGATATTACAAGATAATTACAAGGCTATAATTTGTGTGTGTGTACATGTGTCCTGTTATAAATTTGTCACTGCTTTTGTGCTCTAGTGATTCTCACTAATAATTAAATATTTAAACTGCCTTGATAAATTGTTATTGTCAGATGACACCCCGACGTTAACTAATGATAATTAATATAACTGTGCTCTAGCCTCTACTTTACATATATTACTTTATTAAATTTCACATAGCCAAATAGATATAGTTATTCCTATCTTCAGATTGTTCACTGAGGCGTAGGTTTCATATCTGGCCCAAGGAAGCATAAATAGTAAGCAGGAGAGCCCTGATGGAACCCAGGTCTAACTTCAGAGCTATTGTCTCAATCATTCTGCTTATTGCTGCTGATGTGGGCATGGCTGACAGGGTTGCTGCATGACCTTCATCCTTCCCGTTTTGTTCCTTCAGCCTAGAAGGAACAATCTTTTTGCACGTCTTCTCTTAATCAGTGCCATAACACCCCAGCCAATCTATCACTTCCTTAGGGAAACCTTCCCTGACCCAAATGTCTCAATCAAGCCCTGCTTTGATTTGATAGGCTCTCATGTCCCCGCAGATCTCTTATGGCAATTGTCACAGTTATAATTTTATATTTGTTAGTGTGGGATTATTTGATTGATAGCCACTCTCCTTTTAGATTGTTAAGTTTTGTGAGGGCAGCGACTTTTTTTTATTTTTGCTTAGCCCTTGTATAAGTATTAAGTGCTACAAATACTGGGCACTTGATATTGGAATTAATGAGAGAGAGTCTTTTTGTCACTATAACCGCTACTGATAACCTGTCATACTTTTGTAATGATAATTAGCAATTTAAGGAGAATCAGCTGTATTTTAGATTTTTTTATTGATAAAACTACACAAATTTATAAAGGTTAAGAACATGTCAGAAATACACATTTAATTTCTGGAATAGTTTTGGCAAACAGGAGCTTATGCTATCAATAATTGAGTTTCCATGGTTTTTCAGAAATACGCTTGAAAATTACCATTATAACTTTAAGGTACATATTTTGAGAAAATGAAATGTTTTATAATATTTTAACCTTTTTTTCCTTCTAGTGTTGAAGGGCTCCATGCTATTGTTGTGTCAGATAGAGATGGAGTGCCTGTTATAAAAGGTAAAACTGAGCACTTACATGCCAGTGTCATGTTTCTTTTATAATAAAATTATTTATATATGAGTAGTACAGAGGCAAGCATATAAAACTCATTTCAATAAATTCAGGAGATGGTCTTAATTGGGGGGGGACATATTTGTTTTTGTATATTGAAAGCTGTGTTGGAACATAAGTTATTAGATGTTAAATATATCATGTTACCATCCAGAGTTTAAGGATGGATTTATCACAGGCCCAGTTTCCTGTTAAAGACATTCTATGGTATAATATAGACCATTAGTAAGTCTAAGTGTTGACACTGGGTTTATATGCAGCTACATATGTTATATACACAGACTCCCCCTAGTATATATATTTTTTTATCATATTGCTGATAGTTTTAGGTAAATGTGCATACATTTGAATCAGTACATATTTATTGCGTTGTTTAATCTTTCTTGATTTTTCTACTTGTTTACTGGAAATGAACTTTTTAAAAACTTTTATGTCATAATTACTTTAGTTAACTAGAATCTAACAAGAATTTTTCACCTAAAGAAGAGCTTGTTCACCTTAAAATGTTTTTTTCACCTGATTTTCAGCCCCCCTTTTTTTTAATATATGCATTATCACAGAATCCGTATGTGTTAAGATCATTTTTACTACTTCTGTCTGGTATCAGAATGGATGTGTATACTTATACTGGGAAACCAATAACTTTACCAAAGAAAGATTAAATAATGTTCTGTACATTTTGTTTCCAATCTGTTTTCCACCTGCCGTTATCATATGTGTCAGGTAATTTTAGATTTTAGAATTGAAAAGAAGTTTAGAAATCACTTAATTTATAAGCAAAGATGGTCAAGTGGAAAGAGTACATCATCAGTACTAAGTTGTACATGGGAGTAACAAGATTCAGTAGAAACCACCATCTCCAATGTGCTTTATAAACCATAAAACATACGTGGACATGGGCAAGTCACTTGCCTTTTCTTAGTTCTATAAGAAGGGCTTTGAACAAAATAATCTCAGATTTTTCCAGCTCATATGTTTTTTCTGAGGATTTTGTGTTAAAGCCTTAAGCTTGTACTTAACTGGTACAGCTACATGACTTTAATAAAGTGAAAGAAAACGAATAGCCAACTGCAGAATTACTATCTATAAGCAACATTACTGTTGATTTTATGAGAGCAAAGTTTTCTAAAACTTTTTTTCATTATTCTAGCTTGTCTCTCAGTTAACCAGAATATTCAATTTGTTAAATATACTGATTAATCTGTCTTAGAGTTGATATTAAGAAAATATCAACATTTAGTATTCTTTTCAAAATAAAAAAAAATACTTTGAGAATCATCATTCTTTCCCTTAGTTATGTTCACTCACCTTCTGATTAAGCAGTATTTTCCACCTAAATTGATGAGACCCAATTAACATTAAGATTTTAAATATTGTAAAGTAGAACTTTGTGCTTGATATTTTTATGAATATATGTTTTATATCTGTGAGTGTGTGTATATATACATTATATATACATTATATATATATATACGCGCGCGCACACACACACACACACACACACACACACACACACATACATGTGGTACTGTAAATCTTTTTCCTACCATATTCAATGCATAAGTTTTGATTAAATCATTTGTATTTCCAGTGGCTAATGATAATGCTCCAGAGCATGCTTTGAGACCTGGCTTCTTATCTACTTTTGCCCTTGCAACAGATCAAGGGAGCAAACTTGGACTTTCAAAAAATAAAAGTATCATCTGTTACTATAATACCTACCAGGTAAGTTCATAACTAATTAATGGTTTGCTGATTTCAACTATTATTGTTATGTCTTCTATAGAAAATAGCTTGTGTTATCATTCTAATTTTTAATTTTGAATGGGATGGAATTTTAAAATCTTAGCTTTCAAATTGGTTACATTAAACTATAGTACTTTTTTTCATATTTTATGCTGGGAATTATTCCTAAATTACCTGAAAAGGTAATTTAGGTCACTGTTACCTCCAGTAGATGGTGCCCTTAGCTTAACAACTGACTTCTCAAATGACACACTTTTTGTTGTTATGACAGATAAAGAATTATTCTGGAAAGTCAAATGATAAGTTATTTAAATTTGTTACTGCTGCTAATACCTTCATTTGATTTGGAATATATATATAATAAGTGAGGTTATTAATTGTGGGAAAGAAATTACTTGCTACATACCTCTCGATCTCCAGCTGTAATTTTTTTTTTAGAGTAAATTAATTGCTTGTGTTTTAGAGCAGTGTTTCTCAGAGTATGATTTATGTATCACTGATGTTAAGCAACTGATATCTTTTTATTTTAAAAGTTATATATTCTAATGTGTATTAGGCAGAAGATAACAGATCCATCTGACCTTTAATTTCAGTGGTAAAGATTAGGTTGAAGCCAAGTGTTTTAAAAAGATAGTTATTTTAAAATTAATTTGAATTCATTTAAATTATAATGGTACATAGGAGGCAGAAAAATCATGAAGGTGTAACTACTTGCATGAGAAATAACTGCTTTTAGCCATTTGATTATCAATATTTATTGAGCCCATACTATGTAATTGACATTCGGCTGGGCTTTAGAGGCAAAAAGATGAATAAGACGCAGTCTCACCTTAAAAACTTATCAAGCTAAGTGTGGTAATGTCTTTAAGAGAAAATAAGTAACCATTTTATGAAAATATTTAATTTCGGCTCTTTTCATATTTCATGATGTAATGCCATGATGTTGGGTTAGCATTACACATTGACTATTTAAAATGTTTTGAAAGATTAGGATATTTCATTTGAATTATGCTACCTTTTCACAATACAGCATATTATTTAGATCTTATTTTCTTTTTAGGTGGTTCAGTTTAATCGTTTACCTTTGGTGGTGAGTTTCATAGCCAGCAGCAATGCCAATACAGGTGTGTTTTAATTACCTTAAATACATCTTTTACTTCTCTATAATAGTTATCTGAACAGTCTAATATGATAGGAATAGTATATTTAGAGTTGAAAAATCTGAGCTTATGGTCTGGTTCCACCATGTGTTCCTTGCTCTCTCGAGAAGTACTTTCTCCGAATTCGTTTTCTGTAGAATGAGCTTATATCTGCTTTCTCTATCTTCTGGAGTTATTTTCTAGTTCAAATGAGATAGTATATGGGTAAGTGATCCTTTAAAATAGAAAGAGAAAATTAAACTTTATCTTTAACTCTTGAATGCTACATCTTTCTCACTTTAGAACAGCTTAAGAAAACAAAAAGAAGATAACCAAACAAAACACATAAATTGGGTAGGGATGAGTTAAATTCTTTATAGACCAATCTATTAGAATTTTAAAAATCTTGAATGATGGCAAGATGAATGCAGGTGGGAATTTAACGAGTACAAATAGGATGAACATAATTCATGTTCTTCTTGAGTGTTCTTCTCAAGTGTTAAAGAGTTTGAGAACAACCACTAGGAAGCTGTACCTTCTATAGAAGATAGTAAGATCTCATTATATCCAGTAGCCTTCTCTGGTATTTATGTGTAAAATGATAATATTCAGTTGAATTGTAATTTTTGTTTTTTTTACTCCTTTTAAAGTAGGATTTAAAAGGTCTGTCTCCTTAGGATTAGACTGCTGTTTAAAACTGTTATACATTCTTTCTCTGTTTTTTTCTTTCCCAGTTGTTTGATCTAGTTCTATTCCTATCCGTGTCACTGAAGCCAGTCCCTAGATCCCTTGTCTTTAAAATGAGGGGTTTAGATTTGATGATCTATTAGGTTTCTTCCATTTCTAAATATTTTAAAGCTGTACAATACTAAATGTGAAAACACTTTGTAAATTATATACGATTGTAGTGGTGTTAGTATTTTAAGTATGTTAAACCTGTTGTGATAAATCTCTATAACTATAATACTAAATCATCAGTTTGTATTATAAATTATGATAATGTACAGAATTATATTTTAGTACTTAGAACATTTCCTTGGCAACCCCAGATGCTTTTAATATTTTTTGAGACAGAGGAAGATGCTTATTTGTTTGAACATAAAATAATAGCATCTAAGGTGTATAGCTTTTCACTCTGGTAAACTAAGAAGGATAGATATCCTAATTTCCAGACTTGGTTGTCTTCTAGATTCATCATTAAACTTCCTTTTAAACGTGAAAGTATATGTAAACTTCATAATGAATGTGGGTTTTTTGGTTACCTAGAATATTTGTTTTATTTATGGGAAATAAGCTATGTCTTATTTACTCTTTAGCAACCAAATTTTGACAAGAGGGAATTTAAGTCAAAGACTTTTTTTCTCACACACATTTTTTTTCTGATGTTCTAATTTTTTTAATCTCTTTGTTTTAGGACTAATTGTCAGCCTAGAAAAGGAACTTGCTCCATTATTTGAAGAATTGAGACAAGTTGTGGAGGTTTCTTAATCTCACAGTGGTTTTGATGTCTAGCATATCTTGATTTTAATTGACAACGATGTCATACGCAGCAATCTTTAGACCACACCAGTACCTGTATCCATGTACTCAAGAAAGGGCCCCTTCTTCCACCTTACACTAGAGAAAGAGCCTGTTGATATAATTTATGGATAGATTGATTGTTATCCTTTCTTGTATAGAGTCTTATTTACTGAGATCTGGGGATACCACAGAAATGGTTCAGTCTGTCACAACTCCCATGGAGTTCGTCCAGTCACCAAATCTGCATGAAATTCTATTCAGTGGGTCAGAATCAAAATGGTACTTTGATCCACTTGAGCCATGAAATGTCCCTACTGTATAGTATACTTAGGCCTGCAGAATGAAGCAGACCCTTTTTTATTGTGAATAAATATTGTTTTAGTTCTTGCATTGAGTGTGAGGAAGATAAAATGGCTTAGTAAAAGTAATAAAATCAGTACAATCACTAACTTTTCTATGTATATTATTTTGCATTATAGATGAATATTACTAATCGATATGATTCTTCTCAGAAGGTGCTGCTCTTTAATGAACATGAAAATGATAGCTAATGATTTTTTCCTCCACTCTGCTTCCTATAACCAATCAGTGTTTTAATGTTTGTGTGTTCTTTATAAAATTTGTTTTTTTGTTTCTTTATAAAATTTAGATGTGATTTATTATCAAACTTTCCAATATTGGTATGTAAACATGATAGTACAGCCATTTTTTCATACGTGGGTATAAATAAAATAGTATTTTTAAAAGTATAGTTTGATTACTATATAGTTTTTTTTCTCCTGACTTCTTTTAAAAGTTTAAAGAGTATAATTCATTCCTTTCAGTCACATGAGTGAGTAATGAGTGTTTTTTGTAGATATTGGTTTAGAGACTTTATTTTCAGTTGGAAAATAAACCTTATCCATGAGCCTAATTTAATCTCTGAAATTGCTAACACACTTCTAGAATATGCCCTTTATATTCAGAAATACAATCCATCATTAAAAATTATTAATTTCCTCCTAGGGTCTTTCACAGTCACTGGTACAGTGACTGAACACCTAGTATGTACCATTCACTGGAATTACTGCAGTGCAGAATTCTAAGGAGCACATTTCACATCATATTTCTGTACTCCAGGAGTGCATTTTACATGGAATATACGTTGATGCACTTTGTGGAGTTGTAGCGTGAGGTAGTTGGCCAGGCACTGTGCCTGCATCATTTCCTCACTCCCTCTCTCCCTCCTTCCATCCTGTGTAAATATGAAACTAAATTGTGGTAACCCACCTCTTAAAGAATTTACAGTTCAGTAAATGAAATATGTATATGAAATTCTGTGATGATGCTATAAAAACAGAATAGAGGCATTTAAATTGGGCCAGACCAACAGCCTTTACAGTGAAATAGATGCAAGAGATATAGTTTAGCTATAGGGAACAATAGTTCTTACAACCTAATGAAGCATTAGACACACCCATTAAAATATAGAATTTCCATTATCTAGGTGATTATTTAGTAGCATCTAGGAAGTTTTTGCCAATGCAATGATTCATGAAAAAACTCTTATAATTGAGGTGACCAAAATTTTCATGGTGGTGGGGAAGGCTAGGACAGTAGCTGCAGGTGTGGAGGTTGGCTCAGACCAGTAGTTTGAGGAGCTTCTGTATTTCAGAGCCAAGTCCCTCGTCCATTTTTGGGCACTATGGGTTCTATAGTGTTCAGATGAACAACGTGATGGCAGTTAACCAAAGAACACCCCCAAGTTTTATTTAAGTCTTAAGTAGAAGCTGTTCCTGAAGTATCTGAAAAATATGAATTTAGTTCTGTTCTACCTTTCCGTTTTTCAAGAATTCACAGAAAATTTACTAATTAGATGGTGCACATGCCCCAGAGTTGCCCAGAAAAGTTCAGTGACACACATCTGTGGGCTCCCTCCCACTGCCAGTAATGAGCACCTTAAAGAAGACATGAGCCTGTACCTAAAGAAGTCCTCAGGATGCTCCGGTGTGCTGTTTATGAAAGGGACTCCACAGGAGCTGCTGTGGTTTTAGCAAACATGGTGGAAATTCTTAAAGAATATTCAGTTTTAGCAGTTTTGATACCTTCTCAGATGAAGAAGTTCATAAAGGCCTCAAAACCTATTCCAGTTGGCCCACCTGTCTCCAACTCTCCAGAGAGCTCATAGGAGGACTTGATATAATTAAGGAATTAGAAGCATCTGAAGAACTAGATAAACTTTGCCCCAGAGCTCCTAAATTAGAGGAATGGCTCAAAGTACTGACAAATAAAGCTTCTGTGATGCTATTTATGAAAGGAAACAGGAAGCTAATTGTGGATTCAGCAAACAAATTGGGAAATACTAAATAGTACTGTTTAATATGAGACATTTGGTATATTGGAGGATGAAGAAGTTTGGCAAGGATTAAAAATACTCCAATTGGCCAGTATACCCTTAGCTGTATGTGAAAGGGGAGTTTGTTGGAGGATTGGATATTGTGAAATAACTGAAAGAAAATGGTGAATTGTTGCCTGTATTGGAATGAGTAAATGTTAAGATTGGTGCCCAACTATTGCAAGAAATACTTAATTACAGTGGAACCATTCATGAGTTAGTCCTCAGAAAAGGACTAGGAGAGGCAAAATGCTTCTTTCCTAGTTTCACTTTGTGTATTTCACAAGGTTGTGTTATATAAATGTAGGTTTCATTTTTTACACCAAAAATAGAATGCAATAATCATCTTCAAATTCAATTTAAAAATTATAAAAAATTAAAAGCCTAGGGAAGAAAACTAATAAATGGAGATACTTGACTTTTATGTGGTGAATATTGTTACTATTAAAATTTCTATCCAAAGAGGTATAATAGATGAATTATTCTATAGTTCATCTACCTGAAATATCTATCTGAAGGTATAATAGACGAATTATTCTATAGAAAATATAATAAATTTTTGAAAAGGTAATATGAAACTAGATTAACTCTTTCTAAAAGATGGTATAAAACTAGATGAAGTACACAACAAGACAGATTGGTGGAACAGACTAACCCAGGAACAGATTTTAGTACGTATATGAACTTAAAACATAAAGATGACATATAGGTCAATGGGGCAATGATTAATAAGTAGGGCAAGCATTTTTGATACTCTGCGTATGGAAGTGAAAATTTTTCTACCCTTTATGAAATACAATTGGGCAATCAAACTTTTAAATATAAATAACCTTTAACCCAATGTATTAAGATCGTCCAGCGAAACAATCCACAGACAAAATAGTATTTAATTTAGGTACCTCATGGCTAGTCAAGTTGACAAAATTAACCATCACACCCAGCAATTCCACTTCTAGATATTTATTTTATGGGTGCATATGTACGTGTGCAAAATTACATATTTACAAGTCTGTTCATTGCAATTTAGTAATACTAATGGATTGGAAACAAAATATCCAGCATAGAGTGACCATATGTATTAAAAAAAAAACTACCAGTTTATACCTGCTGTTGGTATAATTATTATTGGAGCTCCTTTCAACTTTTCAAGTGTCTCACTTTAGATGCATTATATGGATACAATCATTTGCAAAATGGAAAAAAGAATGATGACTTTAGGTACTGTGATGGAATGATCCCTAAGACAATATTCAATGAAAAAAAGCATGGTATGAAACTGGGTGTAGTATGCTGCAATTATGTAGAAAATAAAATATATGCATGGGTGTTTATATTTGCTTATATATGATAGACTATCTCTAGATACACAGAACCTAGGCATGTTGGTAGCCTCCAAGGAGTAGACTAGGTACCTGGGAGAACAGGGATCCCGAATGAGGCTTTCACTGTAAATTTCATTACACTTGAATTTTTATTCAAAAATTATAAAAAAGTATTTCAGCAAAAAAAAAATTGTAATAAAATGATGATGAGATATTTGAGGTAAAATGTTTTAACAGGGTTAACCAAAGAAATGGGTAGTAAGATGAAATCTATAAAATTTATTTTAAAGAACTCGTTTATGTGATTGTGGGAACTGGCAAGTCCAGAATCTATAAGGCAGGCTAAAAGGCTTGAAAATCTCAGGCAGGAGCTGGTGCTGTCATCCTAAAGCAGAATTTCTTCCCCTTGGAAACCTGTATTGCCTTAAGGCCTTTTACCTGCTGTGTGAGGCCCAGCCACATTATGGAGGATCAGTGGATTGTAGATATTAAACACATCCACAGAATACCTTTATAGCAAGAGCTAGATTCATGTTCAAATGAGTAACTGGGTAGACCAGCCAAGATGACACATATAACTAACCTTCGCAGTCTACCCGTCAGCTTAGCACCTGTACGCATCTTCAATATTTAATCTCCAAATAAAGACAAAAACCAAGTCGTACTTCTGTCTAACGTGATATAACTATCCTGCATATAACTGAGAACATGTTAACCTTTTTTCTAGAAGACGATGCAAAGTCCTTGGGTATTGTTCACTTTTGTCCCTGTAATACCTTAGCTTAAATATATAATGTAACCATTTTTGATGCACCTATGATAGAGGATAAAAGAAAAGATATTTGCTTTATATATATATATGTGTGTGTGTGTGTGTGTGTGTGTGTGTGTGTGTGTGTGTGTGTTTATAATATATACATATTTGATATATGTACATGAAAACATTCATTACAAAATAAAGAAGAAACAATAATCAGTCCTTGCTTCTCCCACTGGGTATGTTGTCATAGCTGGTATTTATAACTTATCTTTCATTATTCATTTCATATTTCCTCTGCCTTCAGGGAGCTCTTCAGCTGGTCATGGCTATTTGCCCAATGGGGTGACCCAAACCTTCATTCCTGAAGAATGAGCCATTAGTTATCCTGCCTGGATTGAATTTTGTAGTTTTCCATTGACTTTAGTCACAGGGCTTGGTGGTACTAAAATCTCTAAAGAGGTCTTATTTTGTATATACTCTTCCTGACTCCCACTGTGCTGTAGCAGGCATTTTCTCTTGGTAATCAGCATCAATCACCCCAGCCGGGACAGTAATCCCTTTTCTGCCTGTTGATTCAGAGGCACAAAAAGCCCAAAGTAATTAGAGGCATTCTTCCTTTTGAAACAAAGACCTCAAGACCAGCACAGCCTAAGTACATGGAGACAGGAAGTCAAATTGTGTCAGAAGGTCACTAGGGTTACTAGTGAGTGGTGTTATGTACATTTCCACCCCTAGATTCTTGGACCTGTGCATCCTGGCTATGGGAGAGGTAGCACCATGTCCTGAGTGCTGATTTAGATCATATGCAGCTTCCTGGAAAACACTGCCCCAGCCCTGCAAAGTACTGCCATCTAGGTAGTGCCATCAACTGAGTCTTCAAAGGCTATTCCATCATTCTGTCAGGCCAGATGCTTCAGGATGGTGGGGAACATGGTAAGACCAATGAATTCCATGAGCAATATGAGAAATATATTTTCTCCAATCCAGAGTTTCATTAGACACTGTGCCTTTTTGTTGGTTTGGTTGGTTGATTGTGGGAGAAGCCACAACCAACAACTTAATCTTTATTTAGAAAAGATACCTTGACCTGTCCCACACCACTGGACCCCCAAAATTTCAGTGAAGTGGAAGGCCGTTAATTTTTTGCTGGATTTATTTCCCACCCTCAGACATACAAATGTATTACAAATAAGGTTAAAGTAGTTAGTTGTTAATGGCTTGTTCACTCCGTCTAATTAGCATAACATCATTAGCGCAGTGAACCAGGGTGAGAATGTCTTGTGAAAGATGATCATGGTCTGTGTGGATGATATATGACATGGGGCTGGAGAACTGATATACCTCTGAGGTAGGATGGTGAAAGGTGTATTTCTGGCCTTGCCAGATAAACTTTCTGGTTCTCTTGACTAACAAAGTATCAAGAAAAAAGAAAAACACATTTTCCAGATCAATAGCCACATACGAGGTAGCAGGGCATGTGTTAATTTGTTCAAGCAATAGAATCACATCTGTAGCTGCAATTGAAGTCACCACCTGATTACATTTGTGATAATCCACTGTCATTCTCCAAGATTCATCTATTTTCTGCGCAGGCCAAATAGGTGGGCTGAGCGAGATGTGAGAATGGCTGCCCTTGCATCCTTTTAGCCTTCCATGGTAGCACTAATCTCTGAAATCCCTCCAGAAATGTGCTACTGCTTTTGGTTTTACTTTCTTCCTAGGCAGATGCAGTTCTAGTGACTTTTACATTTGTCCTTTTTTTTTTTTTTTTACCGTAATAGCCCTCACTCCATGAGTCAGAAAATGAATGTAGGTATTTTGTCAGTTGCTGAGTGTGTCTATACCAATATTGCATTCTGGAACTGGGGAAATGACCAGTTTCAGGAGTCCACTGGATCACTGGATCACTTGTCTGGTTTCATCCTTGCTGCTTCTGTGCAAAATCCAATCCCGCTCAAATGCCTTCCAGATATTTCTGGGAGTCCCCATAAAGCCCTTTAAATGTACTCCTGAAACCAGTTTCCAATTGCTCTTCTATTCTCCTGGATGAGCTCTGCCCCCAAACCCTGGCCATGGCTGCTGCTCCTGACTGAGAATATGGGTGTCTAGAGCCTGCTGAAGACTAAGGGCACTATCTTCACAGTTGTAAATGTGACACAACTTATAATATCAGTGTCTGTTCCTTGAGAGTCTAGTGAAAGAACTTCTTTAGGTTTTACTGAGCAGCTGAAGAAGAATGTGTTCAGAATCATGCTATAACCGATGTCCATAATCAGTAGAACACGCACCTCAATCCTCTCTACCTTCAGATGAATTCTTTCTCAAGAAGATTCTTGGTCCCTTTTACCTGCCAGTCCATCAGACCAGAGTTCCTCAGAATGTGGTCCACAAACTGGGCTGTTCTGTCCATCCATAGTACATGACAAGTGAAATACAGAAATTGAGAGCAAAGGGTTTAAAATCTTACAGCAATATGACATAGTAACTTTAGGTCTGCAGAGTCTGATTTAAAAATGTGATATTTATATTTTTTTATTTCATTTTTCAGCTGTTAAAAAATCTCAGTCTGAAATTTTTTTAAAAAGGAAAATCTGATCCTTCACCACAGATGATTTAAAGAAATGGCCCGACATCATATCCAGACAGCCTGAATCTGTAGTGAGGATAGGCTCAAGCCTGGAACTCTGCTAGATACAGTATTTATCTGGGAAGAGTTTGACAAAAATGGGTTTGCTGCTGCTAACTTAAAGTAGTAGAGGGGGTGGGAGGTAGGACTGACAATCACTCTGTAATTATCTTCTTGCTCTCTATCTCAAACAGGGACACAGCGTTAACTAGCTGACCTGCATGCCTCACATTTTTGAGAGGTGATTACCTAAGAGCCCGCTCTCTCGGATGCTACATGGGTGAGAAGAGAAGAGCTTTGGCTGTCCAGTAGTTCTGGAATAGGGAGCAGCTATTCCAGGGGTAGGATTAGCCATCCCCACCACAGGGGTGACTCTTCTGGTCCAGAAGGAATGGTGCTTTTGTGGGGCAAGACATTCTTTGTGGGAATTCTGATACTACAGTAGTCACCCCTTACATGTGGTCTTGCTTTCCATGGTTTTATTTACTTGTAGTCAACCATGTTCTGAAAATATTAAATGAAAAATTGCAGCTATTTTGAGAGAGACCATATTTATGTAACTTCTATTACACTATATTGTTATAATTACTCTTTTGTTATTAGTTATTCCTAATTTATAAACTTTACCATAGTTATGTATGTTTTTGGAAAATACATAGTTTATATAGGGTCTGATACTATCTGTGGTTTCAGGCATCCACTGGGGGTCTTAGATCATATACCCTATGGATAAGGGGGACTACTAGCAGAAATGGTCTGACACAGATATCCTACCGTCTATATTCCCAAATAACCCTACTTGCATTGGCCATTGGCACAAAACATTTTCTCTCATCTTGAGCTTATAGAAAAAGCTGAGGGTCCTTCACCAGGCTCCTCTCAGGAGGTGAAATCATGACCACTTTCAGGGCTGTGAGAGCAGGTAAAGCCTAGTACTAATTGCATAGTGGATATATGTTAGCTTGCCCTTTTCATGTCAAACCCTTTAAAAAGTGATTTTATCTCCACTGCAGCACACTCTCCATCATATAGCTTTGTGTACCTCACTGGCAATATTTATCTTTACTTCTATACATTATTATGTATTTTTATTGTCTTTTCCATGTTCAACTAAGAAATCCTTGACAATGAGACTACTTCTTCAACTCCAAATCTTCATAGCTCATAGTCTAACCTACCTGTATTCTTTACTGCTATTTATGATATTAATCAATTGTGTTTCTTTTAAAGATATTAAATATATTTTAATAGTAAAATATTACAGACACAGAAAAAAAACATGCTTTTTTAATGAACATAACCAAAGACTAGTATAAATAAACATGACATACTTCACAAAAGGTAAAAACAATATTACCTACACAAAGAAACACCCATGGTTCTAAGAAAACAGAACATAAAACCAGACAGCTCAATAAGGCTTCATTTGTAACTCCTTACTTTTCAGACTTTACATAATACATTTTAACTTGACATTTGCTTTATCCATATGATAAGAACATAACAAAACACATTAAAACCTTTTTGAAATACACAAAAATTTAATGCAATTTCTGAATCCAAGATATTTAAATAACAGAAAAAAATTTATTTAACAAGGTATCACTTTGGACTGCAAGAACAGTGTCCTATCATAGCTTTATGCCATAATCTTTTTATTTTGGGGTTCCTGCTCCACTTTCTCTCCCTTCAAACTATCTTAAAAAACCAGTATTAATAAAGGTAATAGAACCTACTTATGAGCTCTGGATGACAGTTTCTCATTCCCCTATTTCAATCCCCTTATTCTAGTTTAAGAATGCTGTGTAACAAATGCAGGGGCAGTAGTAGCTATCCCACTTCATGTGGATTTAGTGTTGCTCCCTCAACCGGCAACAGAAGTTGCTCTTGAATGAGGTGCAGGGTGCTCAGCCATCTCAGTGCCAGGTGGTTCTTACTTCTCTCGGGCCAACACCTACAGCCCACTCTCAGAAAGGGATTGTTATAATAATACACTCTCCTTGAGAAAGCTCTTTCAGTCTGTTTGGAGAAATGTTAGATGAAGATAACTTAGTGCTTACAAGTGATCGATTATTGTTACCTACAAGTCATCTACAATTTTATTACCCTTCCTCAATTTATGTTTTCTCACTTTATAAAGCATTTCTTCCAAAACGACTAAAAAAGACATTTTTTTAGATTATACCTTCTTTTATCTGTATCATCCTACTTAATCACCCATAAGACATTTAGTTCTCACAGGTTCATCATTAGAAGAGAAAGAAGGCTCCACTAGATTTCTGAGCCTTTTACAAAGAGAAAATAAATACTGCAAACATTTTCCATTTTAGTTTTGGAAATTATTTTGTTCTTTGTATAAAGGGGTAAAAAAAGCAAAAAAACCTCTGCCCTCCCAATCTTTGTTGTTTGCTGTCTCAATATATTTTCTGAAGTGGCAGCCTAAGCCTCAAAGTACACAGCTGCTTCCTTCTTGGTTCATAGCACAACCTGGATGTCAGACAACATGACCAGGACACAGAGCGGGACTCCAGGACAAAAACGTCCACAAGCCTGGGGACCACAATGTGGGAAAACACAAACCCTTCATCTTACGTTGTGTGCTCTAAGAGTGAGCACACTGGGCATGGTGGTTTCATCGGTTTCCATCAGAACGACAACTACTGCGTATTCTCAAGGACATGACAATAGCTTGAAGGGCAGCGGTTTTCCATGAGTCAGCAAATGTGGTATGTTCCGAAAGATCCAAATCAGCATCTGCCTTTGATATTTTTTCTTTTTTTTTTTTTTAAAGAAAACTGAAGCCTGCTATGGATCACAGCATCAGGGAGAATGCTGCCCGCTCCGGGGCCACGGCATTCCTGTCAGGCAAGGTCTATTTAAAGATGAATGACCGAGACCGGATTGTGCCTTCTCCTTGCTCGAGCTGTTTTCTTATCTGAGACTGTAATAAAACACACATACATGTGTATGTATTATTAAGCATTTTTAAGACAAAAAAACTCTGACTTTAACAAATATTAAATAAGACCTGCTGATTAGTAAGGAAACTATACAACTATAAATTAATTATCATACCCCAATTTTAATGTGTTTTTATATTTTTCTCAGGAGAAATACAATAAAGTGATTGCTAACACATGTACAAATTTGGAATTGGCCTAATACCTATAGTAATCAATAAAATGCAATGTTATTCAATGAATCAAAGTGAAGATATAGATCTAAATGTGTTGGTATGGAAAGATGTCCATAATAGGTTGTTAAGTGGAGTGAGCAGGTAAAGAACACTAGAGAATGATTATATTTTCTTTTAAAGTATTTATTTGCACAGGAAAAAGTCTGAAAGTGTGTGCATTTGATATATGGTTACCTAAATTTTTATATGCCACTTGCATAAGTACAAAAAGGAAAGAATAAAAAAATTGATTCATATCTGAGCAAAAGCTTCATAAGCAAAGTATTTCCCATCAAATATCAAATACATTGGAACCATCTCAAAATGAGTGGTATATATATTTGCATGTCAAGCTATAAAGAGAGCCAAAAGCAAAGGTTTCAGTCTCTAGACAGGAACATTCAACAAGATGCTCTATATCAGCTACTTTCATAAAAATAATTAAGAAAATTGTTTACTTTTAAAAACATCAAGGGTTTCAAGATGATATCTATAGGAAATTTTATAAAGCTTTAAAGACAAGCTCTTGGCTCACAACTCCCTAACTTGCAAACATATTTTTAAAAAGTATGAGACTGGTAAATTTGTTTAAGCATTCTGTCTTCCCCCCTGGGAGGTATGTAGAAAGCAGATAAAATAAACCACCTTTAGTCCTTGACCCGCACAAAGTAATGCTTACACTGGAAACTAAGTTCCTCTGGCAAGCTTCCTCCTCTGACAATTTTAAAGGATTCCCTATTATAGAAATGTATCAACTTTTCTCTGTCCGACCTTCTTTCTGGTCCTACATACCCTCCTCCAGGCAAATTTGGGCTAGCCTGCACACTTAACGGAAAGCTGATAGCAGCAAGGCTAAGGCTCTGTGGTGAAACCCCGGTGCAGGTCCATCTTTTCTCTCTTTACCCCAGTCTCCATCCCTTCTATGTCCCAGAAGAATGAACAGACTATTCCACAAGCCTGCAAGTAGACATCCCAGTGATTCTCAGGGAGAGTCTGACTCATTCAACAGAAATAAGTGTCAAATCATCAGCATATTATGTCTGAGGACTAGGCATCCATCTGGAAGACTCGTATAACTCACCAATTTCCAGCGTAATATCTTGATCCACTCATCAGCTTCTACTCCTGTCTTTGCACAGAGATAAAATGTCCTGAATGGAAATACTAAGCTGATAAGACACAAGAAAGACAAGAAAGAAAGTAAGATACTCCAGATGGTTAGTCGAATACATATTAGTTGAACACTAATCAGAGTATCCCAAGGAAACAAAAACTGACAACGGGCCTGGGAAAACAACGTGTAGAACTGGTATGCATGGAGCTGTTTCCTGCCAGCACACTGTGCAGAAGTGTTGAGGGCGCTGTAGATTCATACTTTTGTTACAGGCCAGATTTATATTTTCTAACAAGAATTCAAAGAAGAAAAAACGATGTTCAGGATTCCCTCACCCCCACCCCAGATCCCTTTGCAAGGGTTGAATCCATGCACATCAGATCAAAACATTTGCACACATTAAGCAATAGTTTTTTGTCTCCCAGGTGGTCTCCCATCCAAGTGCTAACCAGGTCCGACCCTGCTTAGCTTCCGAGATCAGTGGAGATCGAGCATGCTGGGGGTGGTGTGGCCGCAGATGACACATGTAAATTTTTATTCCTCAGCTAAAGTGTCTGAAAAGACGACTTTAAAAACATTTTCTTTATAAAACAACTCACCAAAAGCAGTTGACCCTTTCCTGTGAGTAATCGAACTGCACAGCTGAACATTCTGTTAGGTCCAGGGTCCGAATTGGCTCTGGTGACTTAAAACAAACAAACAAACAAACAAAACCCATGTTATCACAAAACACACACATAATTTTTTTCATCACGTATTCCCCTAGCAAATCTTTTGCTATGAGAAACTGTCAATTTTCCTTTTACCAAGGGCACAGAAAACCTACACAGGCAGTCACACACACGCCCCTGGTTTGGAAGTTGGCCTTTCATGAAACTAGGCACTAAGTCATCTATTTATCAAGTTAAATTTGGTGGAGGTAGATTTTAACACACGGGAGTCATTTTTCTCTTACGTTTTTAAACTTCTGCTTTCTCGGAAATTTTGTATAGGGAAAATAAGAAGAAACAAAATAAATTTAAACTGGCTTAATGAAATGGACATAAGAAATGAACATGTTTTTAACACACAGGGAAATTGCTGCAAGAGACAGCCAAATACATTGTGGCAAGTGAGCAATTCCATGGCCCTAGTTTAGCAGTCCAAGAGAGAAGTTCGTGGGATACACATCTCGTCTTTGCAAAATATCAGGAACCAAGCTCATATCAGGAACCAAGAAAGAACTCACGTCTCCACTCATTATTTGGGTGTTTCAGGTGCTCATAAGGAAAAGTATAGGGATTTTAAAGGCAGATGTTCCTTTCATCTAGGGAGCTGACTAGGGAGCTGATTTTTAAAGGGAAAATGTATGACCATGTTTCTCACCATCTGGTCTTTGAAGTATTTCAGTTCATTCCTGTGTAAAGTGAACCATCTTGTTTTCCAGGTCTGAGAAGAAAATAATTAGAACATGTAGGTTATGAATGCAGGGATGCAATATGGGAATTAAATATTGTCGTTTAGTTTTAAAAGTATCTAAAAAATTAGATTCAATAAAATATTCTTGTGGTGTCATTTCTGAAGAAAAAGTTTCAAAATATCTACAAAAATGAAAGTGATTTGTGCATTAGGTCATCATGAAGGTAAAGGTAAATGATATACTAATAGATCATTAGTATATTTAAACAAATAAAAAGAAGTAGCCTATCATAAATATTCAAGGTGTTTTATAACAAACCACTAAAATTTCCATCTTATTAACTCTATAATAAGAACAAGTAGCATTTTTTCAGTACCTACTATGAGCTACATACTATACTTGGAGGTTTTTATATGTTATAGCCAATCCTCATATAATGTCAAATATTATCATTCTTGTTTTATAAATAGGCAAATTGAGGTTTAAGAACCTCAAACTACATGATCTTCTAAAACTTGCCTAAGAATTCCATAGCACTGGTGGCAAAAACTGTTGTTTCTCACTTTCTCTTTCTTATTTATTAATAGAACCTTCATCCTGTCCCAGGTGGCAAGGTTCTCAGTTAAAATAAATAACAAAGGATTTAAAAATAAATAAGCTATGAATATGAAAACTTCCTGTCCTTAGGAAGCATCCAGTCTAGTAGGGACCCAAATAACTAAATATTTAGGTTCAATACAAGCAGGCCAGTACCTGCTAGAGAGGTTAAGTGCCCTGCACTTAGGAAGGAGTAGAGATATTTCACAAAGGTCTTCTTGCCATAGTAAAATGACATAGAGTGACTTTAAAGGTAAGATCACATAAATGGAGAGACAATTAAACACCTCCTAGACTAGTCAAGTACTAAATTGTGTTAATTTTTTTAACATAGTTACATTGCCAGTGATGTTTTTTGGCCTACTTTTGGGTAACATTTTACACAATTTTGACTTCTTCGTTAAAGAAAAAATTTTTTTATAATGTGCTAGAGTTCACTTGCTTCTTTCATCCTCAATCATTCCATTAAAAGACTGTATTTTTTCCTTGGGTATTAAGCATAGGCTACTCTCATACATATGGCTTTCCCAAAGAATAGTCAGGTAATTTTACAGAATTTTAAGGAATATTAGCCAATAAAATGAACTATTGAAACAGGTAAATATCATAATTAGGGAATTATGCTTTAAAAAGTGTCAGATTTGAGTGCCATTGATGTGCTCCCTTTCTTCATGGCTGGCATCAGCAAACACATGCCTCCTTACCTTGACCAAGCCCCCTTGTTTGGTGAGGTAACCTTCCTTGGTGCCCAGCTGAAAAAGAAAGAAGCACCAAGTGAAGCCAACAACCATGACGACATGATTTTTGTCTTTCTGTTTCTGTCCTGTTTTTAAATGAAACACAAGTTTGCCTTTGGTCTTCAAATAATCACCTTTCATTCTTTATCTAGGCACTTGAAAATCCTCCCTGTGGTGTCAGAGACTATAAGACTGGACAGTCTGGCATAATTCTGTAGCAACAGGCAACAACTGAAATACTCTCTTCTAACTGTTAGCTATTTGTAAATAATAAACCATTTTGTATCCCTTATAAAGATTAGTGTTGGGCAAAGTGTGTCACGTGAAACCCCGCAGCTTGGATTATCAGGGGCATTAGGCACATACACATGCACATGAACGTTGACACTGGGTCTATACATTTGGGGAAAACCAGCTTAAGCAAAGTAAGGGATTTCTTTACTTCGGGGTTTTCTAGAATCTATATTATCCTAATATGCTTTGTGAATTTTAAAGAGGAAACATTATAAATCATATTTTCAACATTCATTTTATCACATAATCCTCCACTTCTCCCTCCCCCTCTCTATTTTTTCATAGGCCATCTCTTGAGATCTATATTCCAAGGGAAAGACTTCCAAGAGTGCAAATTTATTTACACTTGATTCATCCAAAAGGGATCTGAAGTGAGAACGAATCGTTTCTTTTAACTCACACATCATTTGTTCCAGAGTAACAACACCACAAACTTTGCTAGCACCTAGGAAATCTGAGAAATGGTGGAAACCTGTGCTCATAGAAATTTGTATAAAACAAGGACCCTAAAATGATGAAATGTATAATTTCATAAATTTCTGTAGAAATTGAATTTCTGGTAGTACATTTTGTTCTAATATGGTGTTATAATATATTAATAAGAAAAAATTTTAAAAAATTAGGAAATAACTTGTTTGATGTCAAGGTTATTTCTGTGGGAGTTTCCAGATGATTTTTTCATGAGGTGAATTCTCCCTATCAAACAAAAAGAGGAACAACTACCACCACAGTAAAAAGAGTTAAAACAAGAAATAGTATACAACCACTTCTTTAAAAATTCTTAAGGTATTAAAGATGTAAAAAGAGTTAAAGCAAGTATACGACCACTTCTTTTAAAATTCTTAAGATATTAAAGATGAATTTCCCAAGTATTCATTTAAATATTATTAAACAATATTAGTGAATTTAATTTCACATTTAATTTCACATTTATTTTGTTATTAAAAGAAATTGAACTGACTGAACTGAGTTTGGTTATTATATTATGGAAATGGCAAAAATTAATATTTTGGGTTGTTGTAGGTTAATATCTGCTGAGGCAAAATACTTAAGGGTAAATTCTTATGTAGAATACCCTCACAGAATTGTTTCTTGAAATTGAGCTAAGAAATTATGCTACTGACTCCATCTTACCTCCATCCAAACAATATGATTAGTAATTTTCTAAGTTTTTAGAAATAAGTGGAAGGCTGTAGTGGAAAGAGCTGAAAATATTAATTTTATTCATGGGCTCAGAAGGTAAGAAAGGAAATAACTATGTAGCATATTTATCTTTAAAAAAAAAAATCTATGATCTGTTATAGGAAAAGTGTTTATAAGAGTCCCAAATTGGAAACAACCTAAATGTTTGAAAATAAAGTATTAGCCTTCCTTTTCCCTTTCTATCTGCCTGCCTGCCTGTTTGCCTTAAATTTAGTCAAAAGCCACCAGGTGGGGTAGAGCAAGGTAGGCATCATTGAATGCGTGCAGGGTATTCATGCATCTTAGTACAGGAGGGACCCAAGCAGGGTACAGAGATCATCTATGTGGACAATGGTGGTGGCAGCAGCTTTATGAGAGGTGTTGAAGCCTGGAAGGGTGAGGAGAACTTCTGCCTGAAGGGGTGCAGGTGGCAGTCAGAGCACAGTTTCAGAGCCAAGTCAGGCTAGATGGGCATCTATGGTGCAGGTGGGAATGGCAGTGGCCTTGGGAGCGTTTCCTGGGCAATAAGATTGCTTAAATTTGTTTGATCACAAATAAGTATTTTGAAGATAATGGAATTCATATTCTTTACTGAGGGAGAAAGGAGTTACAAATATGAAAAGCAAAAAACTACAATAAGCCTTGTGGTGTATAATTACAATTGGAATTATCAGTGTGAAGCCATAGATGAATGATAGATAGATAGATAGATAGATAGATAGATAGATAGATAGATAGATATAGAAATAGAAATAAATATAGACATCAAAATAGGTATGTGTACATATGTATATGCATATTTTTTCTGGCTCTGTTCTCAGAGTGGGCTGAGAGAGTAACATTCTGATAACAATAAGCTTGTAGCATCCAGATCTTAATTTCTAAAGTACCACTCTCTTGAAAAAAGAAACAGGATTTCTTGGAAAAATGTTCCAGGCTTATCTTGCATGTTCTTTGTGTCCAGTTGGAACACAAGAAACATGCAAGATAAGCCTGGAACATTTTGCCATACCAGAAAATAAGAAAATCTTCAAAGGATTAAGAGGCTATGGACACAGAAGTCATCTTGAGTGGTCTCTTACTGGCCAAATCTGGGAAAATTTGAAGGATCAAAATAAATAATGATAGTCATGATTATAACCCATTGATGTAAACATAAATAATTGAAGAAATTCAGAAAATATAAAGCTTTTTCTCATGGTAGAATGACAACCAATAAATATAAAAGGTAAAAGAATCATTATTTGGCAGCAATACAGTAGTAATTAAACAGCAAAGAAATATTAATGGATGCTAAAATTGGTTGGTAAAAGTGTAATGAGTAATAGGATATTTACTTAGTTTCAACATCTCTCCAAATATTTATTAATAACAAAGAGAATGAAGTGATTTTAGAGTAAAGAAAACTTGCAGGCACCACTTAATAAAATAATCAAACATACCATTATGAGACAAATTGAAATTATGTTCCACCTGAGATAGTGCACTGAGAAGCACAAAGCATCACCTTTGTGGTATTTCTACTAAAAATGCAAACCCTGAATCTAATCATGAGGCAACATCAGACAAATCAAAGCCGAGAAACAGTTCACAAATAACTGGCCTGTAATTTTTCAGAAGTGCGAGGTCATGAAATTAAGTAAAAACTGTAGAGGTGTTCTATAGTGAAGAACACTCAAGAAGTAGAGCAAATAAATGCAACTTTTGATTGCAGATTGGATACTTTTTCTCTGAAGGACCTTACTGAGAAAACTGATGACACCTGAATGAGATCTGTGGATGGGACTGTGGTTCTCTATTGATGTTAACTTCCTAATTTGAATGGTTCTATGAGGTCATGTAGGCAAATGTCCCTCTGTGTAGGAAATACACATGGAAGTATTGGAGTGATGGGGCATCATGTAAATAATTATTTGCTCTTTGTTGGCTCAGGAACAAATATATTTTTTTGTACTTAATTATTCTTGCATTTTTTTCTGCAACTTGGAAATTATTTAAAATAACACCACATGTGTATTTTCCATAAACCTTGAACAACAACAAAAACAGCATGTAAAAACATAACAGAGAATTAACTAAATAAAGTATGATAGATCAAAATAATGGAATATTAAAAAATTTGTTTTAATGATGTTTTAGAAGGCTATGTAATAACATGGAAAAATGTTTACAATATATAATTAAACAAATATTGTAACTCTATTTACAATGAAGAGCTCAGTATATATATTATATATGGATTATGTATAATATATATTTATTCAAGATGAAGCCTGAAAGAATAGATACTAAAGGTTTAACTGTGAGAAGAGCTTCAAAGAGAGCATACTAAAAAAGGCAAACATACAAGGCAAGTGTCTAAGAAGAGGAACTATAAAATGTGTTAAAGAGATAACAGAATAAAGAGAGAAAGATGTTGCAGAAGCAAAGGGAGTTGAAATTGTAGAAGGAGGGAGTTGCTAAAAATATCCACTACCATGAAAGGAAAGCTAAGGAAGCTAACATTTTAGATAGGGCATATTCTATGTCAGGCACTTGAAATATATTACCTCACTTGATGTCTACCAACATAACTAACTGGTATCTCGTATTTCCCAGGTTCAAAATAGAACTCCTCTTTCCCACCCCCAAACCCACTCTTCCTACAATCTTAGCAGTCTCAGTGAATGAAGGAGTGTTTACTCTGTTGTTCTTTCTTTTTTACCGCATTCAATCTATCGGTAAGTTTTGTCTCTTCTACTTTCAACACACATCTTGAAGTTAACTAATTATCCCTTCCTCTCGATCTAACTGTTCATTCTTATCTCTCTTTCCCAGTTTCAACTACCAACATCTTTTACCTGGACTGTGGTAAAGCTTCCTAGCTGGTCTTCTTGCCTCCAACTTTGCCCCTGCTTAACTTTCCACTCAGTAGTAAGAATGATTTTTTAAAAACTTAAAAACTTAAACAAATTATGTTACTCAAAAATCTCCAAATTTCTTGTCAACACTTAGAACAAAAATAAATTCTCCTCGTCCTATAGGTCTTTCATGTTGTGCAAAGGAAGTACAACTGACGTTTCGGGCAGGATACTTCTTCACTATATATTGCAGCATATTTTGCCTCCATGGCTCCTGCCCATTGTTGGGAAACAATTCTCCGGGTGTCTGTCATGTTTCTGTACATCTTATGAGCAATTACTAACAGCCCTTTGTCCCAGACCAAATTTTAAAGCATGTTTATATAGCAAACAGCCTCTGGAGGAAAAGGCAGACAACCGGAAGTCTGGAGCCATCTATCAGCACCCATGAAACAGTGGCAGGCTAACCTGTTAGTTTGCAAGTCAGGTAAATTCTCAGCCTCTTTACAGTTCTTGATACCCACAAATGCTAGTAGTGCCCCAAAGAACTATGACAACTAAAACAGAAGTTTTCAGACGCTCAGTTGGGTGGTACAAACCCTTGAGGACTGGCTTCATTGTTTTACATGATCTGATCCCTTGTTGCCTCAATAATCTCATCTCCTACCACTTTCCCTCTAGCTCATTTCAGGCAAGTCACAAGGATCCTCTAGCTAGTCCTTAAAACACCTCAATTTAGTTCCCACCTCAGGGCTTTTGTGCTGTTCTCTCTGCCTACAACACTTGCCCACATCTTGAAATGAGTTTCCTTCCCTTCAGAGAAGACTCTGCTCAAATGTCACCTCCTTAAAGACGCCTCCCCTGCTTCCTTCCTCCCTTATTCTACTTTTTCTTATGATGGATTACTATTGGTTTTGTATTATTTCACTGATCACTGTCTGTGATCTCCCCATTGGAACATGAGCTCAATGAAGGCAGAGACTTTGCCTAATTTACTGACAAACCCCAAGTCTTTAAAACAGTCTTGGGTGTATCATAGGCACTAAAAAAAAAGTTTGTTAAATAAGTGAATTAGTTAAATTTTATATTATCTCAGAAACCTAAACCTATGTTGTTTATAAAATATGTAATTTCCCCAAATGCAGCTGCCAAAGGATGGTAAGCAGTGTTACACAAGCATCTACATTTCTGGGCAATAGGACATCTGTTTTCATTTTCACTTCGAGGAACAAGTTCTTTTTTCTGTAAATGGGACTTAGTTCTCTTTCTCTACCGCCAGAGATGTGTAAGACCTGCATCTCCCCCGCAAAAAAGACAGAAATCTGGAAGCCCTTGGAACTCTCAGTTTGGAGAGAAAAGTGTAGGACAGCATGGGCATTGTGGGGGACAGAAAAGGCTGAGAGCCCTTGTGCTCAGTAAGGGACAAGAGCCCCCAATCAGACCAGAACTGTTGCCCCAGCCAGTGGGCCCAGTTATCAACCATTCCTTACTTAAGAGTAATAAGAGACATGTTAGTATCCACTAGAAAACCTTTATAGTTTGCTGTCTATAGTAATGCACAATAAACTTCACAGACTTCTCATGGTATAGTGTGAGTACAGTTATTCTCAACCATTCACTAACCACTGTTTCAAAAACTCCATTATACAGAATCTTCTATGTATGGTTATATTTAGATACTTGGGCAAGTGAATTCATATGATAATCTAGAGTGAGCAAAAAGGTTAAGTAATAAGTCTTTCAGAATTTGATCTAAGTATACTACATCTCACACTCACACCAACTCTACAAATTAGCAGTGACCTACATTTACTGTTGATGAAGGACACACATAGCAGGGTATGGTTCTACTGGCCTTGAGTGGAGATCTTTAGGAGAAGGGTAACAGAGGAGAGTGTGAAGTTAAACTGAGAGAACAAATAAGAGATGTTGAAGTGATCAATGGTGGGGTAAGGATGGGTAAAGAGAAAAGTTAGAAATGATGGGGTCGACTGGGAAACAAAGAATTGTTCAGAGGGTAGATCTTATTTTGTTCTTTGGTCTGTTCTGACAAATATTATTAACTTCCTTTTCAATAATGTTCTGAGATCTGATGCTTTCTCCTTCAACTCTAACAAAGCTAAACCATCTTTCTCAATCAAATTCCAGAATTTTTATTTTTTAGTAGATGTAACATAGTGACAAAAATACAGTGTGTGCCATGAACCTGGACAGGCTATAAAGCTACAAAGACAAGATGTAATCCTTGTCCTTTTAAGTGTTAGGCTGCTGGGGAGGGCAGCTTCCAGTACGACGTTTCTAGAATAAAGGTTTGCACAGGGTGCTTGGGAGCAAAGAAGAGGGGCATTTTATAGGAGAGGTCTAGGAAGGCTTCCTAGAAGATACTGATCCCTGATGCAAGTGTTGAAAAACGAGGAGATAGCATGGTATGGACAGCACTCCAGATTCAGGGAAGGGAGAGGGAGCACAGGCACAGAAATGCACATCGTTGAGGAGGCAGGTTCTACAGCATGAATGGCATGCGGTGAGGCTAGAGGGGTGTTGGGAGCCATTCTTGCTGAATGCCTTTCAGCTGAATGCCCTACAGCTGGAGGCCCTACAGACAGGGTTAAAGTTGCCTGCAAGCTAGAAGTTTGCAGAGCAGGCGGGCTCCGTGCAGATGGAGAAAGTTTGACTTAATGGATAGTCTGTGCAGATGGAGGAAGTTAGGCTTAATGGAAAACAGGTGAGAGAACTTATGTAAATGTCAAGCAATTGTTTACAGATGTGTGGGTTTTGTTTTTCATGCATTGTCAAGGGTATAAATATGCTGTGCTAAATAAACTCGGTGCCACAGTATTCACTGTGAGCCCTCCTGACTATCTTTTGTCTCTCTCTATTTCTCTCTCTCTCATCTTTTTCTCAGTCCTCACTCCCCCTCTCGGGAACTGTTCGATCTTAGCCGGTGGGGTGAGCAGAATCCAGGCCAGCTGAGAAGATCGTGGGCAGATCTTCTGGAAGGATGTTAAACAGGAAGGGCATGTGTGAATCTGCTTTTTAGGAGAGATGTTTCTGGTGACAGAGTCAAAAGAGACAGACAAGCCATTCATATTTTAATATAATTTGCAGTGGCCATCTTCAAGTGATTATTTTTCAAGTGTAATGGTTGCTGTCTAGAACTAGCTCTTGATACTCCATTTGTGTTGTCCCCTTTATCATCTGCACAAATCCAGATGTCTTATACTAGGACTATTTAGCAAACAAAGAAGAGAAAAAGAATAAAAGAGTCCTGAGCATAATGAAGGGAAGAAGATGCTGGAAAGGAGTCTGCAGGGTCACAGATCACAGAACAAACAGAAATGGACTCTGAGAAGAACAGTGAGCCCTCAGGGGTCACTGAAGCTGAACAATGGCTCGTGTTGCAAAGAAGCGCAAGTGCTTTCTGTCTGTTCCTTTCATTCAGTGAAAGAAAACAAGAGTAGGAAAAAACAACATGCCTGGGGTTTACAGCAAGGATGGAAAATATTTTCCTTCCATAGACAGTTAAAATGTAAAAGAAAATATTTTTCTTCATTTCAAAAATTTGTTGAAGAATAATAGTTTAACCAATTATGTGAACTTAAACATCCCTTCTACTATGAACTATTTGGGCTAAATAAGGATGGGAATTCTAAGTATTTAAAATCTTCTCACTATCTCATTGTACTTTTTTATGATTTACTCTAAGTTATAAGTTTCAAACCTTATGTTCCTTTATGAGTTTTGTAGCTCAAGTAGAATTTTTATGTAAACAAACATACTTTAAGAAGTATACCATTCTTATTGCACTTTTGTTTCTATTAGACAGTGAGAGAGCTGTCAGATTGATGGCCACTTACAGAAGGTGCAGTGGGCACCAGGTCGTTTTCTGTTCTTCCTGTCTGCATGGCTGTGTGAACCCGGACAGATTCATAAATGGAAGGTTCTTCCACTTTTCTTGGATAAGGATGTTTCAGAACAATCAGAGTACCTGAATGAAGGAAAAAAACCCATATTCAGAGAGTTTCCCCAGAAGGATGATCCAAATGCTAACGACCAGGTAACCGTGGCTAGATTGTAGTCTCTTGCTCTTTTCACGTGTTCACTTGTTTGTTTTTCAACAGGTATCGAGTATCAATGATGTGCCAGGCACTTAAGCTGGATACTGAGGATATAAAGGATGATGAGATGATTTTTTGCCTCCTAATATTCAGAAAGAACTATCAACCAATATAATTTGATGAGTAGTCATTTAAATGAATGGGGTAAGCAGCTGATGTCAGCGACGTGAACATAGCGTGCTCATGTGATGGTGCCTGGAGGCCCTGAAGAACCCTTCTGCACAACACTTCAGAAAAGCTTTCATAGAGGAGGCAGCACTGATCTAGACCTTAAGCAATAACTGGAAGTTTTCCAGGAAGGCTTTACAAAAACCATGAAAACAAAACCAAACAAATGCACCAGGATACAGGAGTATTACTCCATTGCCCTTATTTCTTAGTAGTTTTAAAAACACTTGTAACAAATCAGTGGATCTCAAAAAAGTGGACCCACAGTGTTTTCCCTACTGTCTCCTATCATCCGATTAACAAAATAAACTAAATGAAGCCTTTGCTTATCTTACGTGAACATGAGGTGAGTGGGCTGTGCTCATGCGTGATTGCCTACACTTCCATCTGGAGGAAGTCTGTCCAGGTGGGAAATGAGCTCTGCCCAGGGGCCTGGTTGGGGGCTTGGGTACACCGTTCAGGTGTGGTTCTGACACAATACTTCTGACATTTCCCCCTTCTGATCCTTCCCTTCCCCCAATTAATCAGTCAATCAGAAACTAGAAACTGACTATAAAAAAAAAAGTAAGTTAAGAATTTTGTCTCCCTTGCTATGGCTTCTTGCTTTTTATTTCACTAGGGTCTTTTATATAGTAGGTTTGGGATTGTCTGGGGAGATGTAAAGAATTCAATAATTCATTCAACAAATATTTAGTGAGCTTTACCATGTGCCAGACACTTGTTTAGGCACTGGGATGCACAGCAAACAGAGGAGATATAGCATCTTCTCTTGTGGCAGGGGAGACAGAAAAAAAGTTTAAAAAAATATATGTCAGGTGAGAGAAGTGTTTCGAACAAAGAGAGCAAGGTAAGGGGATACAGGGCGAGTGAAAAGGGTGCGGTTGCGTGAGAGTGGTATTTATATGAGTGGTCAGAAAGACTTCTTCGAAAAGGTAATTTGAAAGAATATAGAAAGTATGGACCTTAAACTAGAGTAAGAAAAAGACAATGAATAAGAAAAAATAGCTCCTCTGTAGCTATAAAATCCTTAATGATAATGATAAACCTACAGACAAAACAAACCTTTCTACAGTGCTTGAGTACACATAGTATACTAACTGCACAAACACAACCGTGGCTTCTGATACCTGGGCCCACATAGTGGACTGCTGTGAAATGAAAGGGGCATTGAGAAAAGCCAAAAGAGGATCTCTGAACTTGGCCCCAGAAAAGAATGAGAGACTCTGGTCTCTTCCTCTTTCTGCATCCGACTCACGTCAGTAGCACTGGAATCACAATGAAAAAGCGCTTTTGTAGTTATCAGAAGCCCCAGCCCCGCTTTTGCAGATTGTCTGTGCTCTCTTTTATCAATGTGATTCTTTCATGAGAACAGAACTAGTCATATCAGGAAAAGGGGGCGGTTACAGTTTTACAGTCATAATGAAAGCAGCGCCACCTAAATCAAGAGCAGCCATTGTGCAGGCTCAGGGCTGCGTGAACAGTCGTAACATGGCAGATGCTTGGTGAATTTGGGGCTGGCGCCTCTGTGACCTACCATAGAGAAACACCTCCAGTGATGTGCCTAGCATCACCATGGCGTCACTTGGTACCTGCTGATCTTGGACAATCATTCTAGCTTTTGTTTTCTCCTCTGACAAGTGAGAATAACTACCCTTCCTTCACAAGGCTGTTTTAAGCACCAAAAAGAAGTGTTTGTGAAAGAATTTTAGAATGTTAGGTGTTATTATGCTTTGATATAGATATTTTTAAATTCTTAAATAAAAGTCCAATAATCACATCTTTGGGAACATGAATTTTTAAATATGAAGTTAAAAAAGACCAGTGTGTAACATTCTGTTAAGAGTGAAAATGGCATTAGTCTAGTAGTCACTGACCACACTTCTAAGACATATCAGTGTCTCTTGGACACTTCTGTCAGACAGTGGAGGAACCCAAGGATCAACGCAGCTCATTAATGAGAAAGAATGTAAAACTTTGTGCTTTTCCTTCAAATTTTCATCCTATTCCACATGCTCAGTATGAAAATAGTTTTTAAGTGATGCTCTGGAAAGATACACCTAGCCAATCTTCTTTTTGCATATAACTAGGCTCACCCCTAGGAATACTCCGACTGCACTAGTTTCTAATTGCTGCTATAACAAATCACTACAAACATGGTGACCAAAATGGGTCTCACTAATCTAAAATCAAGGTTTTGTCATGGCTGCTTTGTTTCCTTCTGGAGGCTCTAGAGGAGAGCCTCTATAAAAGAGGCTTTTCTAGCTTCTAGAGGCTGCCTGCATTCCTTGACTGATGGCCCCATTCCTCCATCTTCCAAGCCTGCAGCAACAGCAAGTCAAGTCTTTCTCATGCTGCCATTTCTTTGGTTCTCCCTTTTCTGCCTTTGGCTATTACTTATAAGAATGCTATAATCACACAGGGCCCACCTGGATGATCCAGGATCATCTTCCCTTCTCAAGGTCAGCTGATTAGTAGCATTAATTCCACCTGCAAGCTTAATTCCTTTTTGTCATGTAACATAACATATTCACAGATCCAGAGAGAGATGTGGGCATTTTTAGGCAGGGGTATTATCCTGCCTACCACAATATCAGTCCATGGGGAGACAAGAAGAGCCTTAGAGGCCAGTTGTGCTTCCATGTAAGGATCTCAGGGCCAGTGTTGCTCCCTAGGCCTGTGGTGCTATAACCACTTGGTATTACAAAGTGATTGCCTTTCCAACCAGCTTAGCCCTTTGAGCCCCTTCAGAGCAGGTATGGCTCTAAATTTATCTTTGTATTCCCACCTCTTGATAGAGTTTCTGACAAAATGAAGTCTTGATGAGTGTTTAGATGGCTAGCTGGCTGGATGGCTGGATGTCACAATAATTCAGATTTAAGACAGGGAAGAACATGAGGTGAACCAGCCTCCCAAGGTCCACAACTGCCCTGGCCAAGGGCAAGGACAGGGCAACAACTTCAAGTTTAGCTCTCCAGATCTCCATTGCAGGCATCCAAATTTTATTTTGAAAGCCTCCTCTAAACTTTAATCAACAAAAGCTAAACTGAGGGACATAACTATGGATTGACTTTAACTAGTAAGACTGTGAATGAAGCTAAATCAAATGGTGAAATGAAGAAAATGACAAGCTACTTATAAAATGATAACTTTCATTGATAAAAATCTAGCCTCCTAAACAACAGGTCTCCTTAATTGACCTTTCTGTCCAAGGACGGGCCAATATACAGACTTCCTGATATGGACGCTAGGCTGACAATGATGTCTCCTTCTGTAAAGACTGTCCAATCCCAGTAAAGAGGTAGATCCCCACAGACCCTGGCCATCCTTCCAAACTCCTCACCTGGGCCACACTCATTGGATTTACTTCCCAGGGATCTGTTCAGTTACTTCTATGGAGAGAAGGTCCACTATCTTCAGCTTTTGAACTATGTGAAGGAAACTGGTGTTTCCTGTCTTTTGACTGAAACCTGGTTTCAGAAACACACAGTGGAGGTACATTTTGAAGTGATCAGAACAAGACCAAGGCAGACATTTTAATTTGCTGAAAGCTTCAGTTTTCATGATCAGTGGGTTAATTTCTTATTGTGTCTTGTTGTTCAGTTTGACATTAGATTCTAGGAGGGAATACTACTACTCTTCCAAAATAATTCTGCTTCTCTCCCTGCACCCCTCAAATAAATAAATAAATAAATAAATAAATAAATAAATAAATAATAACACAAACAGCTACTCAAGGTTGGTTTCTGTGATTTGCAATCAAAAGAAACTTACCTAATGTAGCCACTACAGACTCATAATTTCTACCCAAGGTCCAAGATAGTGCCTTGGCTCCATAGGAGAGAAACTCTGGGTTAGTGATATTCAAATCAGATTAATTCTAGGACTTAGCTGGATGATTCAGATAAAAAGCAACAAGAGGCAGAGCTACTAGAGGGATAAGAGAAAGGAAGATTAGCAACCACAGGTCTTGGAAATGTGGCTGCAAGTTTCACTGTAGTTTCTGAACTACATAAAAGAGACTGTTTCCTGCCTTTGACTGAGACCAGGTTTCAGAAACACTCAGCGGAGGTTCATTTTTGAGGTAATCAGAGCAGGACCAAAGCAGGCATTTCAGTTTGCTTTGACTGAACTGTAACTTTTAGGACACCTACTCTGTATGTAATACTGTGAAATTGCATTGAAGGACCCATCTTGTATTCCAGCAGAAAGAGTAAGAACAGTCTCAAGCCCCAGGCATTGGTTTGATACCTGAAATAGAGTGTAGTGCAAGAGCACACATCACTCCTGAAAGGGGAAATTTTGTTTTGAATAACAAAATCTAATGCTTACCCATCAGTTTCCCCAGCTGGACTATAAGGTGTTTGAAGGTGAAGATGATATCTGATTCATCACTATATTGTCAATGGCTAATAGTGCTCATAGTTAGCACTCAGTATCTCTTTGATAAATTAAATTAAAATAAGACCACACCTATTCATGTTTCATTATCGCCCCAAGTTCAGAAAATAAGCATTGCAACTGGCTTATGCATGTGGGTTCCTCTGTCTCTTCCTGCCAATGTGAAGTGGCTCTTTTTGGAGGTGGGGTTAACAGAAATATTCAAGATTTTTCTACTTTCTTCTTTGCGACCTGCTTTGTAAATGGACTTTATTTAACCTATCATAAAATGGTGCTAGTTAAACCACATTCATTTATATACAAAAAGGATTTAATGTTCATTTTCTAGTTTCACAGAGAGAAATATACTGAGGTAATAGAAACAGACCAGTCAACCAGGACAAGAGAAAATATATAATATTCTGTTAACATAACCAAGCCAAGTCAGATCACTCTTTTTGGAGCGGTCAAAAGGTTGATTCTACCTTTCATATAAATCCACTATGGAAATGGCTTAAAATTTGAAGAAGATAAAAACATTTTATAAATACAAATTCAGTCATCCCTAAACAAACTCTTCATGATATACCAAAGAATGTACAGCTCTTATGTATAATATGATGAAATAACTTACCATAAAAGGGCTTCATTAAATTACAATAATGATGACTGATTAATTATGCCATGCGAAGAATCATTCTAAATGTCTTACATACCTAATTTTATTCAATCTTCACAGCAAGTCATAAACTTTTAAGGTATAAACTATTATACCATCAGATCAATCATATAACACGATGACACTGAAACTCAGACAGGTTACATAAATTGCCTGAGGATACATAGCTGGTGAATGGCAGAGACCAGAGCTGACCTGGGAATATTTACTCATTATACCTTATATTGTTCTCAGCCTTGGTGTGATCACCACTAAGGAAACTTTCTATGGTGCAATGTTGCACTCTGTCTATTGTGAGCAAGAGAGCATATGTATAAATCAATATTCAAAGAAATGGATTCTTTAAGAGGCGGCTTCAGGGAAGGAGATGAGAGTTTTTGCCTCAACATTTCTCACTAGGGCTTAATTTCTTCATTTTTAAGAAGGAATTACATGATCTGAGATCCCTGTGTATTCTAACATTCATAAATCTAGTTAAACACAGAAGGGGCAAGAAATATTAGCATGCTTTGTAACCAAATATGTGTCCTATTTCCTGTAGGCATGTCATATTCATCTGAAATACTTTACTCCTGATGTCATTTTGTCTTTGCGTCTCATTTTTCTTTTTCTCCATCAAACTTGACATTTTATTTTACCTTCTTATATTTACATAGGCTGTTTTATATCCTTTCAGGGGAGACATAAATGAAATGAGTTAAAGTATTTGGATGTTTTCTAGTCCATTTCTTCATGTTTTAAGATCCTCTAGAACACTTTCTTAAATGGCAACTTATGTAAATAAAATAAGAACAGCAATAAATACAAAGAAAGAAGTTCAAGTTGATTCACAATCTTTAGAGCAATGGCTTTCTATCACAACTGTAGACTAAATGTAGAAACAGAGAGATGAGTCCTCCATAGCCTACAAACATCACTGTGACAGAGATTCTTCCTATCCAAATCTATTTAAGGCTATGCTGTGCTGTAGCACTATTGTACTACAGCATCACCACGAGACTAGTTTCAGGATACAGCAAGGTGAAAGGAAAGAACTTATGCTTTAGAGCTAGATTGGTCTAGATTCCAACCTCAGCTCTGATGCTTATTAGCTGTGCAAACTTAGGCACAAAACTTAAAGACTCTGATTTTTAATTTTCCCATTTGAAAATGGGATGACTTTGCACATTTATTGTGGGTGGTTCAAAAGACTGAATAATATAATATATGTCAAAACATCTAATAGAATGCCTTGAACTTAGTAAATGCTCCACATATGTTAGCAGTTTCATTCTTTTCCTTGCATGCTTTTCCTTTTTCAAATGCACCTCATTACAAACTAAAAAAATATACATTTTTGGCAAACATAAGCTAAAGAAGTGATTCCTGGTCGTGGTTTGGCAAAATTCCACATAGTTACCAATTATTTTCAGAAATATCACATAATTCTAAAATTAAAATTAATTTTAACATAATTATTTTATAATGCCACCTGGGTAAAATGGCTGGTATCACTAAATAAAATAATAGTAACAATAGAAGTTATTGAGAGGTTGGGAATCCCCACATCAAAACAGAAAGAGATGTGGAAATTTGACATTTAAAAAGAACCAGATAGGATCTTTAAAACTGAGAACCAATTTCTATAAAGGGTAAGCACAAACACAGCACTTGACTTACATCATAATTTTTTATGCTGTTTGGCTGGTTAAAGTCACAGCACAGTAATTTCTATAATAATTACTATATATATATAATTATTTCTCTCTCTATATATATCAGTTTCATGTACATGAGTATTGCAACAGAAACAAAAGGTAATGGGAACGGTAATTTAAAAAAAATATTTGGACATTTAATCATAAAGATAAACACTTTATATTCTTAAGAGTAAATATATGAAACTTAGCTAATTTAAGGGGATACGATCAAAATTAATAATGGACCAAACATATCCATACTAATAAAAAGTCACAAATTTCTAAGTTCATTTGAATCGAATTTAGAAGCCATTTATAAATATGAAGAGTTTTATATAGCATCTTACTATTATAAATTTAAGGTAAATTCTGAATTTAATCATTACTGAGCATACATACAACACAAAACATTGTTTCAAATTATGCCTTGTATAAATTTTGGCAGTAAAAATTTATTGTCAGAAGCTTGCTGCTGCTTGTGGTGTGGCCATGCAAGCTGCATTGCAGGCATTCGTAACAGGATACTCAACATAAAATGTTCTGGATAATTATTAGCACTTATCCTTTTAGGTCCTGGGACATATCAGAGAACAAAACTGACAAAAATATCTTTTCTCAAATTTCAGATACTAGTGCAAAGATTTCTGAAAAGTGAAATATACAATATATTATAAAATAAAAGGACCATTAAGGAAAGTAAAGCAAGAGAGTACATTGTATACGATTATAATGTACTTGGGATATGACTGGGTTTTAAAGATTATAAACATTTTAAGAGTGTTTACGGGTGTGAATAAAGAGAATTTAGAGTGAACAGAAATTTTAATGGAGCTTGGCGAGATTAAATGCAGATGACAGCAAGGGAAAGGGAAAATTATAATAATGAAATCTTAAGGTTGTCAAGAGGCTTAGATCTGGACAACAAATTCCTTATTGAATAATGAATAGAACAGAAGAGATGCTGTGAAAAGGATAAAAATCTTAGTTATCTGAGTTTTTTGCAATAAATAAAATAATTATAGTAATGATATAGCAAGCTTTAGCTTTGGAGAAAACTACTAGTCAGGATTCCAAGGCATCAATCATAAACCTTCTTTAGCTAAATTAATGTATTTGCAGGGAAGCTGAACATTGTCTCAAACTCAATATCAAGGAGCCTTTACTCTGGAGCAGTCTTAGGTGATCCCATTGCCTGGTTATTAGATCAGTGCCAAAAGAGTCAACCAAAAAGCATTGTATTCACTTTGATTTTAAAGTGTTTTGAAACCCGTTGGTAGGCAGAATGTGTGCCTTTTCCCTGGCTTCAAGAAAATTGAGGAAGGAGTCCAGGGAATGATCAATGTGGTTGAAATAGAGTCTAGGGGGGAGAGTTTAAGAGAAGAAAGCTGACTTTGCTTGGAGAAAGAAGATAAGGCTGAAAGGTAATAATTATAATGGCTTTGAAGGCTACACAGTGGTCTTATTCAGAGTCATCCATTCACTTATTTGTTCATTCATTCACTCAAAGTGCCATCCACTGTACCAGGACCTGGGAGACATGCAGAAGGACAAAAACAGAGGTAGACAGAACAAAGTTCTAGGCTTCAAAAATCTCTTCTCCATTGCCAGTGACCAAGAACTGAACAAAATTGAGTGTAGGGTTGAACACACATAGTTAATAAGTCTGAAGTGAAGGGATCTGAGAAACTGAAATGCTTGCCAAAGCCAAAGTAGTAATGAAAATAAATATATGCTTGTCTGCCATTTGTTTATAACTACTGCTGATTAAATGATGAAGTAATTTTCAGGTCTGATTGGAAAAATTTCCACCAGAAAAAAATTTATAGTTTCAATTTTATAGTTTGATTATTTTATCGTAGGCTTTGTGTGGTCAGTATAAAGTAAGGCTACTATTTTATGGTTTTCATTGTACTTTTCATCTATGCTCAGCACTATATGATTCATATCAGGGTCTATCCAGGCTACAGAAATAGCTGAAAAGGAAAAAGCAATGGTGGTGTCTCTTCCTACTACACTGAAATTTTCGAAAAGCCCCCTGGACATGTTTACCAAGAAAAGAAGTATGTACAAATTCACAGTAACTAGCTGTGTTATTAAATTTTTAGTTCCTCTTCTGCCATAGGTTCTTTTTTAACTTCAATTTTCTGGTTTGATTCTAACCACTTGAACAGGAAAATTCAAATTTTTCCAGCCATACTTAAGTACAGTTTATAAACTTGGGAGAAACCGAAACAAGAGAAACATTTTATGATGAAATGAAAAACTTGCTCAGGAGAGCAATTACAAGTCAATATTTTCAATATTTAGTGATTTTTATGGAAATTTAAGTATGAATTTATTTTTAAAATGCTCAAAATTATCTTTCATGAGTATCCCTGATATGCAAACTACCTATACCTAAAATTATGAAGAATCAAAACAATGTCCTTACTTTTGTTCTTCCTTTATTTATTATATATATTATTTTTAAATGAATAGGTCATTTTAAAGAAATTGTGTACTTTTAATCGATCCTTTAAATAATATTTTTAAAAAATGATCTACTTTGTGCAAAGCAAATTTTCTTCTAAAGATATTATTGAAATAATGATATATATGATTAATGTAGGATAGGGCACAGTAATTGGAAAAAATATTTCAATTGCATGCCACATGCACATAATTCAATAGAAGTGACAGTGTTTAACTGATATCTGCCTTGCATCACCTCCATTCTGAAACACTGTTTCATAGGTTAAATTCATAGCTTACCTGTCTCACTTCCAATCAAAGGCTGATTTGCAAAATGCTTGACAAAATCTTTCAAAGATGAAAATTCATTAAAACCAAATTTAAAGGAATATCCGGTATATTCAACATGAAAGTGTTTGACAGAATCTTTGGCTCTGAAAGAGAAAAGAAATATTTAACATTATTTAATAAATAAATATCATTTTTGAAGGGAAATAATAATCTTAGGTATTAGTATCACCATTAAACTCTCTTAAAAAATGAGAATTATGACACAGTCGTTGAAACCATTAGCGTTTTAAAGCACAGTTTCTTTTGGCAGAGTGTGTTTTTCTCCATTTTTCACTAATAGAAGATGAGACAATTCTCCCTGTGCATTCCATGACTTACTGAAGGAATCCTTGAACATTAACCCCCTTAGGGAGAGTGCGTTTAAGAAACGCAGGAAAGAGAGATGACAGAAATGGCAGGTCTCACCTTCCCCAAATTCTCCTCTGGCCTTGGCCTTCCTCCTTTTCTAATCTGGGAGTCAGTCTGAATTCTGCTCTGTCACTAAATTAGTTATGTGATTCCAGCCCTTTTTCTTCCATGCCTGTTCTACTGCCTACTGACTAAAATATAAAATTTCCTACATTGTCATTTTTCACCTCACTTTTGGAATGAGGCAGAACATGAAATAAATTATAAATTATGTATAGTATATGTACCTTATTTGACTCCCACTATTCCTCCCTTCTCTATGCAAGGCACTCTCCAACTTTTGTATATATCAGAAATCAGAATCGTTTGGAGGCCTAGATAAAGCCCAGATTTCTGGGCTTTACTCCCTGATTTTATGATTTAGTAAGTCCAGGGTCGGGCCTGAGAATCTGCATTCCTACCACATTCTCAGATGATGCTACTGATCTGGGGACCACACCTTGAGAACTGCTGCTCTAGTCCAGCCAGACTTGCAATTCCCCTAGGAGTTTTACTTTGACCCTTAGCTCACACAATTCCCTTCACCTGCACCTTCCTCCCTTTGTTTCTGATCAAGTGTCCATTCACATACCACCTACTCTATCAAGTATTGCAAGATTCATCCAGCTTGTTACTCGCTTTTCTCTTCTCAACAGCCCAAGCACTTATCTTGCTTTCTTTCTGTCACTTACCACGCTCTTCTTTGTAGTGAGGTATTTGTAAATGGTCTCATTGCCCCTGCTAGGCTACACTTCCTGAAGACAAGGTCTTTGAATCTTTTACAACACGTGTCAAAGTGATTGGCACAGAGTGATACTATTAAATATTTATTCTTAAGGAGTGAATGAATGAATGAATGAATGAAAACAGTCATTCTCCTGTGCTGGTCTGTAGTTCCTGTCACCTCTGATGGTCCGTCCTTTTTAAAGGCATTTCCAAGTGCTTGTGATGAAAATTAATAATTTATATTTAAAATTTTATATGGATGCAATGTATATGCCATCTATTTGTAATGAGCTTATGATTCAATTGTTCAGATGAGACATATAGAAGTGAAAAGTTAACATTCTTTGACCCCATTATTCTACAGATTTGTTTGAGATTTTGGGGTGAGCCATGCAATAAAAGATCTGTAGCCTAACTACTTGATGAAATTTAACATTAGTTGATCAGAAAAAACACAATTCCTGCTTCCACCTAAACAGAATTCTATTTTTGGTTAATAATTTTCACACTAATGTTACTTAGAAAGTTTGTAAAGGAAATATAGCAGAGTACCATCAAATTGTTAACGTGTTGTCCCCCACCCACCCTAGTATTTACTGCACTTCCCACAGATTTCTCCCATTTCCCTTAAGGTAGCCCAGGAACCTTCCTTCCAATAATCCTGGGAATGTCAGGTGTGGCAGGCAGCATTCTAATATGGCCCCAGGGTTCTCGGCTCCTGGAGTACATAAAACTTTCCCCAATTATTCAATAAAATGTTAATGTAAATGCTCCTATGAAGGGATTTTGCAGATAATTAAGGCCCCAAATCAGTTGACCTTAAAATAGAAAGCTTGTCTGAGTGCACTTTACCTCATCATGTGAGAGTTTTGGTAAAAGCAGAGAGTTTTCTCTGGTTGTCACAGAAGAGGAGATTAGAGAGACCTGTTCTAGCTGGCCTAGAAAAAAGCAAACATTCATGTGAACTGCCTAGAGGAGCCACCGGTAAGGAACTGCAGAAACTGAGAGTGGTCCCTGGCTCATAGCTTTATGGAAAATGGGGAGCTAAGTCCAACAGCAGCAAGGAAATAAATGAAAAGGAATGAAGAGGAAAGGAGAGACTGAAGGAATCAGATGCTGAGCCCCAGATAAACCACAGCCTTGACTAAGACCTCTATCTCATCCTGGTAGAAGCCTGAGGAGAGACACCAGCCACATCATGCCTGGACTTCTGAGACACAGAAACTCTGAGAAAATAAATTTACATTGTTTTAAGACTCTAAGTTTTGGGGTTATTTGTTATGTAGCATAAAAAATATGGAAGGCCCCAAGTCTAAAGAGAATATAAGAATTAATATATTAATTCTTGGCTTTTGAGCTCATAGAGGTCTGCCATCAATTATTTAAGGAAATACATTTGTAGCCAGTGTTTTTCCCCATATTAGAGGAAGAGGAGATTAAAACAAACAAACAAACATAAAATGTTGCTGAGCTGAATAGTAGGATAGAAAAAAAAGTTCAGAGAGAAGGGAGTTGCTACTGAGTGATGAGGAGACCTGGACCACGCAGAGCAGGAAAGAAGGGAGAAAACCTTCTTATGCCCAGTCGGTGATCAGTGTGAGGGACTGCAACAGGATGGGAACCTGTGACTTTCTTTCAAGGGTACATGGGGTGACCCTCAGAACAGCAATAAAACAGTGATAATTTGAGGTTAATGGGTAGGTGGCTGAGAGCAGTTTCATGGAGTCCTCACATCCCCATCTAAGCCCAGGGCAACTACCCATGAGCTTACAAAGACTTACTACATGCCAGCAAATGCCAAAGTGATGGATCCTGAACCACCAACTTCCCCTGATTATCTCATGATATGTCAACTTCTCTGACAGGGAGTCCAGCTGGAAGGGATAGATGAGGAGAGAGACTCCAGGAGGACTGGACAATCACTGTTTTTAGCTGGGTATACCTGGCAGGGACTGGATTAATTTTGTTAATATTCAGGGGAGATGGAAGGTCAGTTTATTCACAGAAAAAAAAAAAGTTGACTTTTTGCCTGCTTGAGTTTGTGATTATGAACGTTGCACAGCTACAAATCACTCTTATTTTCCAGAGGAAGCAAGAAATATTAAAAGGGCACCAGATTGGCTTTCAGGGATCTGGTGCTGTTTCTATCACTGACGTATTGGGTTCCAGACACTTTACCACTTCAGGTTTCAGTTTCTGCACCAGTCAAGCAAGAGGCTTGGACTAAACAATTCATAGTCTCCTTCAGCACTAACATTTTCCCCCTGCCAACAGAAGGAACAAGAGTGGTTTTTTTTTTTTAATGTTATTTTTTTATAGTGTCACCACTCAGAGCTTCAAATCCTTCTGTCTGCTGGTCAAACAGGATCAAGAGAATTTTGTTACATGGCAATTTGAGTGTGATGGCCATGTAAGTAAGAGTTGGGGACTATATTGAATTTACAGAGTTCTTTAGCATCCTACCTCACGGAGAGAGAGTACAACCCGGTCCTTTCATTGCTGTCCCTCAGAAGGTAGCTCCCATCACATCCGTTTGAGAGGAGAAGAGCCTCGGCCGCATGGCGGGTAAGGTTGCTGTGATACCACCTGGGAAGGAGAGGACAGGGCTTTCACTCAGGGCAGACCACAGGGTGACCCTGCCTTCTCTGGTTATTCCCCTCAGAGATTACCTTAGCAACATTCCCCACACAGGTAGCACAGGGACCAAGCTCTCAGCCAGAACATCAGGACAAGGAAATTGCTGGGCAAAGCTGAAAATCCGTATGCTGAAGTCCTAATCCTAAGAACATCAGAATGTGATCTTATTTGGAGATGGGTTCTTAGCAAGTTATAATGAAGTCATTAGTGTTGGCCCTAATCCAAAATGACTGTGTCTTCTTGTATAAAAGACATTTTGGAGACAGACTTGCAAACAAGGAGAACGCCATGTGAATGTGGTGACGACCGTCTGCAAGTCAAGGAGGGAGGGCTGAAACAGATCTCTCCCTCACAGCCCTCAGAAAGGAAACACAGGCAATGACACAAATAATGTCAATGTTGTCAGTGAACGAAGGACTGTCAGTGGGGTGTGTAAAAGGTACAAGAACTTCCAGGAAGAGCCTGACTCTGGGGGTGAGGCGTCTTGCTGTTATGGGCCACAGTGGTATCTGCTGTGACATCCCCATGGCCTGAAACTTTAGCCTGATGATAAACAGTAAACGTAAGGCCATCTGTGGAAGGAAGTTTCTACATAGGCTTCTAAGCTCTATTCTAAATCTGCATTTCTTAATGATTTTTTTGAGCATATTTCCTTTGGAGGGTAGAGATGCCTCCATCTTGTACTGGAAATGTATTTTCTAGCTGAGAGCAATGACAAGAAAAAACAGCTAATTAGAAAACTCATTGAGTTGTTTACTCACAAAGCAGCCTCATTTATTGAATTGATTCACTGACAAGTTCAAATCTTCTCACCACAAAATGCTTTAAAAGGATAATTAGAACCTGAAACTAATGATGTATGTTAATTAAAAAAAAAAGACAATTGGAGGAATTAAAAGTGAAAAGCTATAAAACAAACAAACAAACAAACACACACACAAAACAGGTTCGGCTACAGCTAAAATTCTATTTCTTTGGATAGGTGAAATCATCATAAGGTCACTGTTCTTAAACGCCTTTTGCCAATAATTAATTTTTGAATGAATGTATCAGAATAAGATTCAGTTTGAGCCAATAGACAATATATTTGAAGCAACAAAATTTGCTCAAAAATTTTTTTAAATGTAAAACATTTAGACATTCCTTTGGATTCTTTTCAATGAGATCTGAAGTGTGTGTTTCAAGCATTTACAGAATTCTTCTGATAACTACAGATTGATGGTAGTTGTTACTAAGAAATTTTTATGGCAATTTTAAAAATAATAACTATATACCATAAACACATATGAAATACTTGAGTGTAAGGCAAGAAGAATTGCACTGTGCTCCAATATGGAACATTTCAGTAAGTGTTAATTTCTGGGTGGAGGCTTGGTTGAGTGAATCTTGATGTCTCTTGGATTTGATGGAGTCCTGGGCCCTGGCAAACCTAAGACAGAACTTGCCACATGGCCACCTACACTTCATGACGTTTAAGGGACAGTAAGGATTCACATTCCCCAAATAGCTCTTCCACAAATTCCTAAATTTTCTCTTTTAATTACGTTAAGCATTTCTTTCCCAGAAACTTATAATGAGTGTGTCTTCCAGGGAAGTGACTATCAATCCCAACAACACTACATATCCTTTGTAAGAAGATGTTCACCTGTGTGCATGAAGAACTAAAGGTCGAAAATATAACAGATTGAAGTTGGCAGGTTTCCCATTATCAGCTTCCCTACCTTCTATCATTCAACAGTATAAATATTTATTTATTAAGCTTCAAATCTATGCAAAGCATTATGTAAGGCACTGCACTAGGCAGATCAAAAAGGACAAAAAATTAAAGCCTCAAGGTGGGCTTCAAAAAACCATCTAGGAGGATGAGACAAATACTTTTCAAACTATATACCAGAGAAGGAAGCACTCAACAGAGTTTCCAGGAGAAAGATCAGGATCGTTCCCTAAATGAGCTGACATGTAAGTGGACCTCGAAGGACATGTAAGTTCTTTTTTTAAAATGTGTATACTTTTTTTCTGATTATAAAGTGTATGTAGGAAAAATTAAAATATATGCACATAGAAAGAGTCTTTTACAGAAGAGGAATTATGTATTTCAAATAAACTAACTCAATACTAATCATAGAAATGCAAATTAAAACAACAACGTGCTATTTTCTTTATTTACTACATTGGCTACTAGAGTTAGAAAGTATTAGGTACTGGAGAATTTGGAGACAATGGATACTATTGTCTGCTGTTGGTAGGGGTGTAAGTTGGAGGGGAATTTAGCACATGCACTGTAACTGAACACACACAGGTGACCAGCAATTCCATTTCTCATGTCTGCCTAGTGGAACACACACACACTAACAGAAGGAAAGATGAACAAAGGGGTTTGCTGCAGTCGTGTTTGTGAGAGTAAAAATTTGGAACCATGTAAATATGAAGCAACAGTGAGATGATAAAGTTGAGTGCTCATAGGATGAGATTATGTAAAGACTCATTCAAAAGTGTTTGAAAAGGCATGAGAGCATTTTTGGTTGTCAGAGGATGAGGGCAGGGGATTGGGTGCTATCAGCATTAGGTGAGGAAGAGTAACATCATTTCAAGAATGATACAGTTTTGAGCAACCAAGACTTGTCCTACTCAGAATGCCAGCTGCACCCCCACTGAGAAACACTGAGGGTGTTACACACACACACACACACACACACACAGCTGATGGATCCTGAGAGGAGAAAAAAATGGCATAGATGATAGAGGCTCTGTTCATTTCTCTGGCAACCAAATCAAAGTTGTGACAGTAATAAGGAGCAGCAGCAAGAAAAAATTGCCATACAACTAGGGAGAAGTCACCCTGCAACGGCAGAAGGTAAGACGGGGTGAGGATGCAGGGCTGCCACATCCTGGTACATCCCCAGAGAGCCAGGTGCTCCTTGCTGGGCAGCGCCTAGACTCACACTAGAGGCAGCTGGCCTCAGTTCCTGGTGTGGCCTTTTGAGGTAACTATAAGCACAGCATCTGTGGATTGCTTGCTCAATCTTAACAGGTGGCCCCAGAGAGGTAGAGGCTTGGGCTAAGTTTGGCCTTCAGCTAAACCCTTCTCAGGACTGTGCCACTGGACATCTGCTTCACAAATCCACAGTAATAAGACCCAGAGACTTAGGAGCTTGGCTTAGTACATGGAAACAGACATGGAAAGGTAGCCAAAATGGGAAGACAAAGAATCAGAAACCGTATAACAAAAGAGAACAGAGATCTAGATATAATGGAGTCAAGTAACCTAACAGATGCAGAGTTTGAAACACTGGTTATAAAGATGCTCAATGAACTTTTGGGAAGTGTAGATAAATTCAGTGAGAACATCAACAAAGAGATAAAAAACATAAAAATGAAAAAGGAAATTATAAAAGGGAACCAGTCTTAAATGAAGAACATTATCTTAGATGAGAAGTATATTAAATGGAATAAACAAAGGAATAAACAAAGTGAATAAAGAAAAGGATCACATGTCCTATCTAGAAGACAGGAAAGCCAAGGACATTCAATCAGAATGGCAAGAGATGAGATGCCAAGACTATAAAAATAATTTAAGGAGGATATGGGACACTATTAAGGCTCTATATATCCATCTGATTGGTGTAACTGAAGAAAATTAAGATATTGAACAGCTGTTTGAAGAAAAAATGATGGAAAGCTTCCCTAACCTAGTGAAGGAAATAGATATATAACCCCAGGAAGATCAGAGAATTCCAAAAATCAGGGTTCCAAAGAGGCCCACACCAAGACACATCATAATTAAAATGCCAAAGATTGAATACAAAGAAAGAATGTTAAAAGCAGCAAGAAAAAAACAAATAATTACATATAAGGGAACACGCATAAGACTGGCAGCTGATTTCTCAAAAGAAACTATGTAGGACAGAAGGGCTTGGCAAAAAATATTCAATAGGATGAAGACCCAGGATCTACAACCAAGAATACTTTATTCAGTAAAGCTATCATTTAGAGTTGAAGGACAGATAAAGAGCTTCCCAGACAAAAATATGCTAAAGGTATTTATCACCACCAAGCCGGTATTACAGGAAATTTTGGAGGAATTTCTTTAAGAAGAAAAAACATGTATTAAAAACAGGAATAAAGAATGGTAACAACTACCTTCATGTCAATAAGTACCTTAAATGGAAAAGAATTAAGTGCTCCAACCAAAAGATAGAGTGGCTGAAAGAATAAGAAAACAAGACCCATACATATGAAAAGGAAAGAGATAGAAAAAGATATTGCTTTGATGGACTTAGAAAGTATTTAAGTCAGAGAGAGAAAGATAAACACTATATAATTTCACTTATATGCGGAATTTAAGGAATAAAAGGAACAAACTAATTAAAAACAGAGTCACAAATGTAGTGGACATTTTGGTGATGGACAGAGGGAAGGGGGCTTGAGGGAGCTGGAAGAATGGGGTGGAGGAATAAAGAAGTACAAATTAGTAATTGATAGATGGTCACGGGGATGGGGAGCATGGCAGAGGGAATGCTGTTAGCATTAACACATTGGCTAGGTGGAGAATCAGGGGTGTGAGGGTGCGATTGGGGGGATCGTTTTATGATCTATATAGATGTCTAACCAATGTACTGTATACTTGAAACTAAATTAAAAAATAAAATAAAATAAAAACATTGCTATTGCAACTTGCAAAAAAGAAGTTGAAAGATCCCAAAACATACTGGTAAATTAGAGGAACAAGTGGCAGGTGCAGTATAATACCACTTAATTTTTGAAAAAGACCCCTTCTCCCCCAAAACTGTATAACACATATATGTGTACATATAAAGAATTGCAAAAACATAAAATAAAAAAAAATACACATCAAACTCATAAGTATGTTCCTTTTAATGGAAGGAACCAGGATTGACAGTGTTAAAGGAGATTTTAGTCTGATCACATTTTCCTAATGTATCTGTTCTAATGAAAAAAACAATAATAAAATCAAGTAATATATTTATTGGGTAACTAAAATTTGAAAAAAAGAAAAGTTAATTTCTCCCTAAATATAACCTTCAGAGATAAACTTGTTAATTTGCTTTATTTTTTCACTTATTCATCTATAGTTTATTGAATGTTGGAATTGACCTGGCACTTGGGTGGAGGAGGTGGGTTTGGGGGTGGGGGAGAGAGAAAAAGAGAGCGCATGAGCATGTTCATGTGTGAGTGACAGAAGTTTTTTCTATTTAATGTCTGGTGGGTTTTGGAGAGAGGACCATTCAGGGAGCTATTTGATGAGAAGGAAATAACCAGAGCAAGGGCTTGAATCAAGAGAATGCCAGGTGTGCATAGGGTCATACCACTACATGGTGGTGTGAGTAATTCAGGGTCAGTGTCCAAAGAGTTAGTGTCGTGTCTGGTGACATGAAGCCAAAAGGAGATTGATGCTGGTTGCACAGGGCTTGGATACCTACAGATCCTTGGCTGTTACAGAGGCTTTATTTAAAGGGCTTTTTATGGCTTAATACGCACGTCCAACAGCTCATTACATAGAACCTTAATTGCATGGACCTAAATTTCCTGTAATTGGAACTGTTGTTTAAAAGTTTTTGTTTTGTTATGCTGATTTTTAGGAGGAAGAGTCAGATTTTAAGGGGCTCTAAACTTGTAAAACTTGGAAGTCTCATTAACAAATTTAATATAAAATTACAAAAAATAAGAAAACATTAATTATTTAGAATATAAAATCACAAAAACAAATTTAAAAAGCTGAAGATCACAAACATCACAAATGTGAGAAAAATAATTTATTTTCATTTATTGTTTAACACATCCCAATACTTTTTCCCTTTATATTTTTGGTTGTATTATCTTTGATTATTTCTTCACGTAATAATAATTTTATAATATAATTTTCTAGAGAAAAAAAGAACAGTAATTCAATCTTTCACTTCAAATATTTAAAAAAATTATTTATAGTGTAGAAAAGTTATTTTCAACTTTATTGGTAATGAAGTTTTTAAGACTGTTGGCAAATTTAGGGACTTCTATCAAATTTCTCTCAAATATGAATTGTAAGATTCCAGGACATTTTAAATATTCTTGTACAGGGACTAATATTAAATGCTCTTCAACATGACAACATTTATTAATTACATTGCTAGGGAGGGGCCTTGAGGCTGAAACTTCATTGTCTTCATAGTAAATTTACCTCTGGTGATTATAAAGTTATATGTGCTTTTTTTTATTTAAAAAAACATTAAAAATGTTTAACTTAATAAATAAAAGCTACATAGAATCCCCCAACACAACCATCAGCTTGGTTTATAATTCTTTTAATTTTTGTAAAGTGTATGAATAAAATTAAAACCCTAATATGACTCTCATCTAATCTTTGCCCACTATTGTATAGGTAAGTTCATTCCCCACTTCTATGACTGATGCCAGAAAACTCTTACCTGTATTGAAATGCTATTTTCTGCTTTCACCAGATGGTCCAAGAACTACTTTTTGGAGTTATACTTAAACTTAAAAAAAAAAAAAAAAGATACTTAAATAGTTAAAAGCATTTATAATGCACTTTCTTCTCTTTCCATCATCTTCAACTTTTCCATTTATGACAAGCTATCAGTCCTTTTAGGATGCAGGGATCTTATCACCCAGAAGCCTTATCTTCTTTGAATACCTTCCAAATTTTTCTAATCTATTTTAACACTAATGTCTGGTGATCAAAACAAATCCTCACAGGTCTCCCTCATTCTAGCTGCTTGATAAGGCAACCCAAGATTACATTAGTTTCTTGGCAGTTGCATCCTGCTGCCGATTTGCCCTAAACTGAACGTTGATTTAATCTCCCTAGTAAGCCATTTTCTTCTGCTGCTCTGTCAGGTCTCCCCAGTTGATTAGAAGGATGATAATTTAAAAATTAAGTGCAATAAGAAACTTGTTCCTATGGGTGAGGGTGGGGGGAGAAATGCCAAGTGAAAAGGAATGCTAATGAGGAGCTAACTTGGATCCCAAACATTCAAATAGCATCAGTGAGAAGTTTGGGGAGGAAAGACCACGCCTTTGTCTCAGGTTATTTCCTCTGCTAGTCTCTCCCCTCCAACTCCTTCTACTTAGTGATGCAATCCCACTAAAGTATCAACCTCAGTTTTCTCATCTGCGAAGGTGACTTATAACACCGAGTAAGAAAAACCTCTTATTTTTATATGTTGGAACATTGTCTTCTTTTATAAACTTTTTATATGATTCTTTCACTTTTGCAGAAGAGAATAAGATACAAGATTTGCTGATTTATACAACATATTATGAATATGCCAGACATTGTGCTAGGTGCTGGGAATAATTTGGGATAAGTTTCATTGTCCTAAAACTTAAAATTCTTTTGGTCTTGTTTTCCCTGAAGAAATAATAAAAAGATCAAGAAACTACTATTTATAAAAACACATTAAAAGCAATGTTATATTCTTCTTTTCTGCCATGGCCCACACATTGCCATTATTATGTCCAAAAGCTAATAGAGGCAACAGAGCAGAGACTTATCAAGCTTCAAAAGAACATTTGTACCAGTTTTTTGAGATTATCAAAACCAGCAGTTGACCTTGAAGGAAACGGTGGTATTATCCCTTCAATGATACAGTAGCAAATTAGGAAACACCCACCCACCAAAGGATTTTCCTAGCTGCTCTCAGTTAGGCACAGGAAATAAGCGCAACCACAGAGAAAGCAGACAAGCTAGATCCAGAGAGCTGGTCCCCAAATGCAGCCTCTTCTCCAGTCTTCTCAGTGCCCCTTCATGCTAGACCCTTCTGGGAAATTTTCCGAGCATATTGGAAACTTCATAGATTCTTATCCCATCAGGTTTTACTTGTCTTAATTTACTGATACAAATTTATATCTCATTTTGCACTGTCCTTTAAAGGAGAGGCTTTTAAAATTTTTGAATTAGCTCATGATATAAACTACATTTCTCTCTCTCAATCTCGCAATCTCTATAGATAGATAGATAGGTAGATAGATAGATAGATATAGATACACACAGATATATATTATAAACATACAGAGAAAGCCAAAAAGTGTAATAGGAAACACTATTCTATATGCAGTTTATTCTTCTCTTTCCTATTTCTTTTTAACATATACTGATTGTGACTCACTAAATTGACTGTAAGAACATTAATGGGTTGAACACAGTGTTTGAAAACAGTGCAAAGCCTTGGTACTCCAAGTCCTGGGATCTTGTTAGCAATTCATATTCTCAGGCCCCCTACACCTGCTGAGTTTTAATCTGTATTTATCAACAGCCTCCTGTGATTGATATGCAGTTTAAAGTTTGGGAAGTATAGAGGTGAAGGACTCTTGGTCCTGAAAACTTTAATTTGTTTCAATAAACTTGATGGTTTCAGTTCACAGTGTGTGGCATCTGAAGCAAAGAACAAAGAGGACAAAGCAAAGTACTAAGTGTCTTTACAGTACCAATAGGGAGGAAAAGAGAAGGACTTACAGGCTAATATTATCAGAAAATCCCCAAATAGTTGCCTTCTTAGTGATGTAGACAGTAAATGGACCAGAAGAGGACCTCGCAGGGGGCTGGGATGATCAGCGAAAGCTTCATGGAGGAAGAAGATCGTGAGTTGGAGCTTGAAAAATAAATATAGGATGTATTAGGTAGTGAGAGAAAAGGAGCAATGTCATAACCAAAGGCACTGAGGCTGACATGTGCATGGCATATTCAGGAAACAGAATGTCTAGTTAAAATAGAGGGACTATGATGAGGAGTAATGCAAAATGACTAGAATAGTGAGCATGGTGGATCTTGCATATTAAGACATAAGCCATATACTCATTTAGATTATATAGTTTTGGTGAGAAATTTTCTTAGTAAACAATGTCTATAAATGATTCATATATTTAGTGACATATTTTTCTCCTTCCTGGGAAAGAGAAGTAACATAGACCCTAGATTTTGTCTCATTAGAATTATAAAGAGGACATACAAAGCAAGAACAGAAAACTCCAGATTATGTAAAAGCAGCTGAAAGGCCCTGGAGTTGAACAGTCAACAAAAGCACTCTTCTTTAGATAATTTTCTCTTTTTCTTCATTTTTATCAATGACATTCTGAATGACACAGACACACCTTCTGAACTCTAGATAATTTTTTCTCATTTTCTTCATTATTCTCAATTTTGAATGATGTGACAAACTTTCTGAATTCCCTATACCAAAGATGACAAATGCATAGCACATGATGCCACTCCCCTTTTCTAAGGACTTGGATAAAGCTCATTGATCTGTCTTCTTTTTTGCTAAGCCTATACTCAGCCTCAGAATCCTTCTGAAAATAGTGGTGACTGAACATAAGATGACTCTACTAAGCAATTCCACTCTAACTAGTGTTAACTTGGGTTAACCTGTCCTAGGCCCTTGAGTCATTCCACTGGATTGCTTAGCTGCTTATTTCATTCATGTTCATTTGTTTATAGGGTTGGTGCTAGATTCTTTGCTTTTTGTTGGGGGGGGGGACAAAAGGGTTTGGCCCTCTATGCCAACAGAAATCATGGATAAGGAATTGTCTGATTTGGTTCAAGATCTAACAATGCTGTAATTTGCATTATAGTCAGGCTGTGATATATCTAAGACAAGATAGTGGCATCCATAGATACACATTAAGTCACATATTCACAAATGTGGGCTTATCTTTCCACTGATCATAGCAGTCCAGGAGAGAAAGCCAAGCAAAGTTTTTATATTTCTAATGAGGCCTCAGAGAGGCATACTGTAATGCATGGGGGAGGCTGAAAGAAAGACTCACCAGTCTTTCAAATAAGACGGTTTCTGTGATGGAATCAGCTTGCCTGTGGCTTTCCATATTGCCATTCTAAATACCTACATTTGCATGTGCTAATAGCAGAGCTAAATGGTGAGGCCAGCTGCCTGAGGCTTTAGGAAGCATACTTGAGTGATGACAGAGGCTGACTACAGTTGAGTATCTGGTCAAACAGTGAACTAAAGGCGGGTCCCAAGTTTTTTTGGTGGCAGTCAAGGCTCAGCTAAAGATAAATAGGACTGAAAGGAAGAAGAGAATTATGTGGGAGTTGAAGGCCAGGTAAACCTGTTCTTAAAGAAGTATGAGGAATGGGGCAAGATGGAAATAGAGAGAGAGAGAAAGAGACAGAGACTCAGAGATTCAGGGACATAGAATGATACAAGGTCAGAGACATGGAAGTTAAGAACTGTTGACAGAGGCAGAAAGATAGAGATCAAAACTTGAAGACAGAGAAAGGCACACCAATGCACATAGATAACCAGAAGCACACAGGACAGACTTAAAAGCACAAACGTAGACCCAAACAGAGTGGTCAAGGAGACAGGCAGAAGCCAAAGAAAGAAAAAGATGTACATGCATAAAGAAAAATTGAAAGAGTCTGACTCAGAGGTAGATCAAGGGTGGGTTGTCAGAAATTTGCAGAGACTGGCAGAGCCACCAACTGGAGGGAGGGGTGGCAAATTGCATCTCATTCCAGCAGAGGTCCTTGGTGTAGTCCTCAGGTCAGCCTACACAGTACAAGGAGGGCATCACTGCTTATCCAGTGACTGGGGCAAGGGAATGTTTGATTTACACTAGGACCCAAAGCTCAAAGACTGACTAGAAAAAAGTATTTTATGGGCGGTTTTAGACAGGTTCACATCAAGGGCTAGGAGCCAGAAGTGTGTAGGCTCAGAATAGAATTTTTTTTTTTTCTAGGGGAGTTGGTGGGAGGAAAAAATTAACCCAGGCTTTTTTAAAAAGTGGAAGTGTATTAGAAACCAGAAGAAAAAAGCCAGGTAGAAGCTTTCTCACAGAACGTGCTAAAGATAGGAACTCTGAGAGGTGAACACCGGGACCAGAATGATTAAACGCTGGCTCTCAGAGACTGTAGGGTCTGAGTCCATGGGGCTCTTTTTATCTTCTAAATGCTCGTGTATTTTGCAACTTTACCACTTGACTTATGCCATTTTCTCTTTAGAAAATGTCTTCTTTTCTGACTTCAACTGACAAAACGCTATTGGTTACAAGGTCATCCTCTCTATGTCTAGTCACGTGCTGTGTGCCTTATCTAGGCATTGTACTGCCCTCAGCCCACTCTATTCTGCATTCTCTAACTATGTGCATGTGCAAATTCTGTCCTCTGTCTTGTAAAGTCCTCAAGGGGACAGCCATTTCTTCTTAATTTCAGTATCCCCACATTACCTTGCATGTCATCAGTAACAAATGAACCTATGAATAAATGAAAGAGTGAATGAATGAAACAAAGCGACCCTCCTCAGTGTGGAGAACTTGTGTGAACAGATTTCCACATTAAGTATTAGGAAGTCACCATCACCCACAGAGGAACAAAAAGCAAAACAACTGAAGAGGAAATTCGCTTGAGTCAAAGAGAGATCAAACTGTACACTAGTTACAAACTCTCCTACAGCCACAAGAGGCTCACCTTCCGTTTTCACTCCAAGGTTACAGAATTGTGCACAGAAGAGGAACAAGCATTATTGCTCTACCTGGCATCACGGATCTGTAACAGCTTCCTTTAAAGCTTTGACTTGACTATACTTTTCTAGCCTTGTCATTTTATGTAGCTCCCAAAAATAAAGCCTACACAAAATTTAATAAAGTTCTCATAAATTAGAATATTGACCTGGTTTTGTATGCATGTACGTGAAGTATGTGGAAGAATAATGTCTTTTGTTATAAAATTTGTTGGTCATAATAATCACAGAACTTTCTTTTTCTCCTTCAGTTTACGCCAGCACTAATATGTAGTGCTAGTATAAGAAGACGGAAGTTTATATGTAGTGCTAGTATAAGAAGATGGAAGTTTGATGGAAACTAAGAAGTTGCATTAATGGACAGACACGTGGGTTCTGGAGAAAATCACCTGCATTCGAAGGTTTTTGAGCATGTAAACTTGGGCATGAGATAAAAGCTCGGCCCTTGACGCTTCTCATTTGTAAATGAGAATGACTTCAGTGACAGTATGTACCTCACAAAGATGTGTGAATTTAATAAGTCATACATGCAAAGGGCATAAGACAGTGCCTGGCACCTGGTGAGCATCCAGTAATTACTGACTGCTGTGATTAGAACATATACCTCACTAAGTCAGCGGAAAGAGCTTCAGCTTTGGGGAAATCTAGGCATGTCCCTCAGCTGCACCACTTATGAGGTTGGTGATCTGGACAGTTTCTTTAACTTATTTGAAATCACCCTCTACATCTATGAAATGAATATACTTGTACATATGAAAAGTGTTATTGTGAAGGCTAAATGACATAATGGATGCGAATGGCAAGGTGCTGGCACAGAGTAGGAGTTCAGTAAAGAATGACCATCGATAGGAAAGAATGCTCGTTTGGTTGGATAAGCAAGAGCTTGGGACCCAGATTCCCTGGGATGTCAGGCACCCTGGTTGCTCTGCTAACGGGTCCGCTGGCAGGTAAAGCTGGAATACCAGTACCTTTTGAAGACCAGAGCGAGTGCGTGCAAAATGTCTGCCTAATAAAAACTCATTTCTGTTATTATCATTTATTCCTGAGTTAGCAAAACACTACCTGAGGTCCAGTTTTTGCCAGAGCACATGTTTTTGTATGGACTAAAAGCAAAGAATGGTTTTATGGTTTTAAATGGTTGGGGTTGGGGCGGGGGCAGGGAAATAAGAATATTACGTGACTCATGAGAATTATATAAAATTAAAGTTCTAGAAATAACATTTTATTTGAACACTGTCATTGTCATTGTTTCTGCGTTATTTCTGGCAGTTCTCACACAAAGGCAGATGCGAGTGGTTTTGACAGAGATCATAAAACCTGCAAAGCCTAAAATATTTATGACCTGGCTCTTTACAAAAAAATTTTGCCGATCCCTGATCTATGCTAACCTTCTCTTATATGTGAAGGTTATGGGACAGAGAAATGAGAGACGTTTTGATTTATTTACTTATATATCCAGAGCTTAGAGTTTTGCTTCTTGTCTCTGGCCAGCACAGCCAAACACTGACACTTCCTTAAAAATTTGAGATTTGGGAAAGTATAAAAAAAAAAAAGAGTATAGTTATTGTATTTTTCACCTGAAAAAATATGTCTGACTAGATAATCTGATTATCTAATTTAAAAATATCCTAAAATATTTGTATTTCACGGTATCCCTTTTGCTCCTACAGTTATATAGTTTTTAAAGAGGTAAGACTTTATAAACTATATAACTATACTGTTATTACATTCTCTCATAGAAAACTTTGTTATAGTCAAAAAATTTCTGAAATTTTAAATTATAATTTTAAAATTATAATTTAATTATTTTTTAAGTGAAGAAATGATTTAAACTTTACCCCCGCCATCCACCTCTCCCTGGAATTTTAAATTATTAACTGACTAGTAATTCTACACTAGTTTGTTGCTTAGGCGATGTCTCTAATATTCATTACTTGTTTCATTTCCCTATCACTTCATTTTGAAAACAACAAATAGCCTGACAGTTCCCAGCCCACTTCTCACTTCTCAAGGACTGTTCTCCACTCCCTTGCTTTGCCCCACCACTGCCTACTCCTCCCCCAGTCAAGCTGAACAACAGCTGAAGATGGTTTTATGTCCCCTTGCTACCAGACACATTAATATATTTAAGATGGAAGAAAACAAATGTTTTTAGATTGACACTTTATAAATGAGACAAAGAAATCCATCTGACTTACTTAATTTAAGTCCTTTAGAAAGAAATAAGTTTGTGCTCTTAGCAAGTCATGTGTATCCTAGATAGGCAAGAGATGGATTTGCTGCAGTTCAAGGTTTAATTTTTAGAGCTTACTTATTCCAGAGCCCGAAGAAAAATAGGGACTGAAAAAACAAAAATGCAAGTGATCTCTCTGATTTAACTGTCACATTATCTGTTTATATCTATCAAAAGTACAAACATAAGAATCTGCCTGACTAATCAAATCACATATTTAAAATAATTTAAAAATTAAGTCATTAACACCAGCTACTTTTTATCAAGTATATTATTTCATTTTGTTTTTTGGAGCTTTTTAAAAACTAAGTTAACCAGGAGTTTTGGTATAGGTCATACCTAACCCATGACTTAAAGGTTGGAAAAAACATTTTATTTATGTTTGACAATTCTGCCAGAGGAAATGGGTCATATTATGACCTGTAAAAGTTATATCGGGCATATCTTGGAGGGGCAAGTACTGGCTCCAGTCAATTATTTTTCAGGAATTTTGCAAGCTGGCTGTTAAATCCTTGGCCGCACAACATCGCCCGAGATAGGCATATTTACATCAGGGAAATAGGCAGACTATAGAAATCAGGGCTGCCCCTTGCATAGGTGGTTTACCAGCACACCACTGAACATATTTAAATAAACAATGATCCTGATGATTCTTATCAAGGGAATGAAAACGTTCTAAAATTGATTTATGGTGATGGTTGTACCACTCTTTAAAGTCACTGAAAATTATTAAATTGTGCACTTAAAACGAAGCAATTTTATCTCTAAAATATACTTATTTTATTAAAATATACTTTAATAAAATTATTCAATGAAATGCCCCTAAACCAACAAACAAGATGTCAACATGTATTAATGGCTTTAAGATTCAGGTACATACCCAATAAATAAAAATAGAGCCACATTTTCTTAGTAATGCTGATAGATTTATAGTCTATGCAGTGATTCTCAACCTTCGTCTCACTCTGGAATCACTTGGAAAGTTTAAAAAGAAAGTGCTCACCCCCAAAAGACTGAAGCCATTTGTCTGACTTGTGGCCTGGACAGGAAGTTTTAAAAACTCCTTGGGGTGGTCCTAGTGCACAGCCAAGGTTAAGAACCACAACTACGAAGCAACGTCCCCAGATATTGGTAGCTCGCCTATTGTTACAGAAACAGTATGTTTAATAAATGTTTATTAAATTCTCAGGCCTTCTGAAATAGAGAAGTCTGAACATAAACGCGCCTTTTTTTTTGCGGGGGTGGGGATTGGGGTGTTTCTGGGTTGTATTGAACATCTGTTCTTTGCACATGGGGGGAGGACACAGATCTGTTTTCTTTGTGGGCATTAAGGTGGGGAGAAGGGACATCACCTAGCTAGAAGGTAGAGTTTGATTCTGAGACCCCAAATTTAAAATCTAAAAAACTTAGAGAACTATTGAGAACTTTTACAGTGATGCTACACAAAAGACAATCTCTGCAGTCTTAGTGCAGAGTGATTTCATCCCTTCGTCAGTGTTTTTTCGAGTAAGAACATAGGCTTTGGCAGGTTGGAATCCCAGCTTTGTCATTTAATTGATGTGAGATGTGGGCAACCCCTTTGGTGCTCATTTTTTTCCTCTGTAAGATGGGGATGGTAACAGTTCCTATGTCATTGGGTTGTTGTGCAGATTAGAGCTGTTTAGTAAGACAGAGGGTGCAGGTCTTGCCCCTCATGAAGCATGGGTGTTGAAACCAGCCTCGCCAGGATATTCCCAGTGATTTCGGGTGAACTTTCAGTGTCTCTAGGAAATCCCCTCTTGTGTAATACTTATTTCTTTGATTAAATGTCCTGATAAGTTGTCTCACCTGGTCCCTTCTTAAAGATGGGACTATGATGACTTTCCCTACCCAGACCCATAACCTGTTGTTGTATCCTCTTTCTGCCTTGTTATATTTAAACTCATTCACCCCCATCTTCTATCTCACACACAGATATGCACACACACAAGAGCTCACAAATGTGGTGTCAGGAGAAAGAAGGGCATATGGGACGTTGCTGCAGACACTTCCTCATTCTTTCTCTTTTGAAAAAGTCCCTCTCCTGTACCGTAGGATAAGCTTTCTGTTTATCTTACTGACACTATGGTCCTTTTACTGTCAACAGCTTAGAACTCTTAACAGCATATTTATTCATAAACAAGAATCAATAGCAAGGAGACTAAGCAACAACAACTTGATTTTGTCCCTGGTCTCAAAGAATGTCCTACATTTGATTTTTGTCCCATTTCTGCTTCTACCTGTTCTCACATCCAGAAAAATAATATATGCTTTACAATGCAATTGTCCCCAAGCAGGGAGACACCTAACAGACACAAATGGGTAAAGTGGAAGGGATAGAAGGTTAAGGTGCAGAGTGCTAAACATAATCCTTAATCAAAGTGAGCATTTGGGTGAGGGCAGGGAGTTAATGTTCACCCAAGAAGCTTTGAAAGGAGATCTAGTCTCTTACCCCAAGTCCTGGATCAGCTCAGCTTCTCCATCTGATCTGCTCCACAGGTCTGAAGGATCCTGGGCGCTCATCTTCTCTTCTAGAGACTCTGCTCTGCCCATTCGCGCTCCTCTCGTCTGCGAAGCCCCTGCCAGGTGCTGTGGGAAGAGGCAGAGATGGGCTCTGCAGCTCCTCACGCTCTTCTCCTCTGAAAGAGAAGCCAGCTGTGGCTGTGAGTCTCCAGCCAGCAAGGAAGTGAAACTTGGTTACCCCTCCCACTGACACTCGCCACCCCAGCCCCAGGGCACTGGCAGGAGTGTGCTGTCAGTCAGGAAGTATGCAAACATAGGTAGCCACCTCTCAGGACAGGCACACTTCATCACGCAAGCTGCAGTTTCTGTCAAAGGGAATGAAAAGACAGCACTCAACTGGGATTGGACTGTTAATTCAAACTCCTCTCAGGAGGCCAGACCACAGTTTCTCCTTAGTGCTGTTGACCTCTGGTTTGTAGTTGGGGGGCGGCGGGGGAGGTGCATGCAGTCATTCACCCCCACCTTCCATCTCACACACAAAACAATGAGGAAGCTTCCATTTCAGGAACATTTTTAGAGTCGATCAAGGAATCAGAGTCAAGCCACTAGCTTCGATCCTGAAGTCTGGTTTTTAGCAGTTTCTCAATGTTTCTGCCTTAATTATCCAAGTTTTCCAACATACTCTTGACGTTCAGGTTGGCACGTTCAGAAACAATGATTCATTATTATTTCCTCCCATGGCAGGATTAAGTGGGAAGAGGATGGGAAAAGTTGGAGTGGGGCGGGCAGCCTGTTGCCAGCTGGTAGGTTGTGTTAGAACACTCGGAGTCTTTGAGTGCCACTTCCTTCTCCACCGGGCTTGCTCACAGCTGGTATTGCTTTGGGTCCCGAGCTATGGGCAGAGAATTCCATCTGTTTGGAAGTCCTAAAGGAAAACAGCCATAACTCCGAGTCTTTGGGAATCAGAAAAAATACAGTAATAAATGAGTAAAGGACATGTGTTGCTTCCTCACTCTGGGTTCACCAGAGTGCTCTGTAATTTGCTTCTTCCAGTGCCATCTGAGGATTGGTGACACTGGCATCACTGGGAGTGTATCAGAGCACAGAATTTCGGGTCATCCCAGCCCTTCTGAACTAACATCTGCATTTGAACCAGATTCCCAAGGTGAGTCCCTGCACTTTAAAGTTTAAGGAGACATCTTCACAGTATACCAAGACAGCAGGGCTGTTCCTAAGGAGAGGGTGATCTGAGCCTGACATCATTCTCTTTCCTTAAGGCCCTTCCCTGTCACCTCTGCGTGTCAGGGACTGGTGAGACCCTGGCTTCCTCTGATTGTCAGGGAGAAATTCTCGAATGTCTAAGGACAGCTGGGGAAGACTGGAGTCTGATAAAAAACACACTGACTGTATATGAGCATTTAAAATTCTCTTTATGTTCACAGAGAAAGGCAGGACCCATTTGCAAAGAAACCAGGGCAGGGAGGGGCTAAATGTGCCTGCGGTAGAGATAGGGGACCAGCTGGGCTGCAGATTCCTGTTTCTTTTCTACAGCTCTCTGTTCAATGTTTTAGGATCTATTTTGTTCTTGTTTTATCAAATTCTGGTTTTTCTTTTTTTTAGCCTTTTTTTCCCCCCAGAAAAGTAGCAGAATTTACTCAGATGACTCTTTTCCCTTTTACAGTCTTCCTGTCATTCTCTCTTTTTCATTTTGCTTTCCCATCTGTTGTTCTCTCCTGTAATGCCATTCTTTCATTCCATTTTCCCCAGGATTCTTCCCTTCCCTATCTTCCTCCTGCTCCACTAAGTACACGTTCAGCATTCTAGCGGGAGCTGTTACTGCACTGGAACTAGATGGCTTAAGCAAAATGCTGGACATTCATCAAATATCCCGTAGTATATTTTACCTGAGATTGGATGTTATTTTTTATTAAAGAAATAGCAACTTCTGCTTCCACATACCTTTCAGACGAGTACAAGGTGTATATTTAAATAACACATAATTCACTTCTTATTTATTTTGATAATCTCTTGTAAATGGCGTTGATTCATAGCACCTAATTCTTTCCGTGCTAATATTGGACATAGAAGTTGACACAATCAAGTTTATGTTAACAATTTTGGAACTTCTTGTTGTTTGTTGGAAAACATTTATCAAAAATATTAGATCTTTTTTGGAATGGCGATCACACTCAAATTATCAATTTTCTCATAAAGAGAATTCTGGGAGAACTATTGTGTCCAGATTCAAATTTCTTTATTAGAATAATGGGCTTCTAACAGTCGAGACTTCTTTAAGGAAAACTATTTAATAGAAACAACTCCATGTAGTTGAAGGCCCTTTTTGATCTTTTTTTTTTTTCTACTTTATTATCTCTACAGAAAGCTCTCATATCACGATGTCGGTTTATTGTCTGGTCATCCTGGCAGTGGCAATTTTACTCACGCCTTCCACAACAGAAGTGGTTCTCTGAGCTCCTTTTGTTACCTGTTTTCTGTTAACCAAGCATGATCTGTTCTCAATTATTTATGTTGATGGGGAGTAAAAAATACTTTCTGGAAAGGGACACTGAACCCATTCCAGGGAATGTAGAAAATCAAGAGTCCCTCACAGCAGTGGGGAAATCCTTGTCTTGCACTGAGGTTCCTTAGAACTCTTACTGTGCTATGTCATCCAGAAGAAGATCCAGTCTCGCAACATTTCCTGAAAGCCATATGTATTCCTCATCATTATGCATTTATAGTAGAGCAAAGCTCACATCCTCCATCAGCGCTACAAGAATGGAATGTCAAGGATCAAGTTCATGGCTTCTGTGAACTTTATCTCAACTCCTACCAGTACATTCAGCTGCTTTGTTATTGAAGCAAGGACAGGGTATCTTGTAGATTACAAAACAAATACATGTTTAGAACTCTCCTCCCTCTCTTCAAACTAGCCCTTCCCTTCTCCTTGCTCCTCCTTGAACTTGGCTCATTTTTGCCTCAAGCCTTTGTAATTGGTTTTCCCTTTTCCTGGCTCTCTCTCCCTCCAGATTTTACATGGTTCCTTCTTAGAATTTATTCAGATGTTTTGTTCAAAGGTCACTTTATCAGATTAAGCTTCCTAACCACTACATCTAAAATACTTCTCCTCTTGCCCAAGACCTGTCATTCTTATTCCCTTACTCTGCCTTATTGTTTTTCAAAGCATTCAGTGTTGGCTGTTAAAATACTGTAATACTTCCATACAAGTTAGGAAATAGCCACTGCCCTGAAACCCCTCAGCATCCCCCAGTCTTCTTGGCCACCCGTGTTCCTTGGACACCTAAGATTTTTTCACACTCCACTAAGTGAAGGGGCCTCCAGAGTCCTGTTTCAGCACTAGGGCCAACATTCGTGTTTATTTTGATTGCTCAGTGTCTGCAACATGCCAACTGTGTATTTCACGTGTGTTGAACTGTAATTTCCTTGAAGCATACGATTTAAAGATTTTTTTTTGTAAATTTACAGTTATACAACCATCATCACAATTCAATTTTATAATGTTTCCATTACCCCCAAAAGATCCTTCATACTCATTTGCAACCTAAATCTTTTAGATACTACTTCTGTTTACCTCTACCTAAATTAATTATATAGGACATTTGCTTAGTTGTGGTAAATAAATTATATAATATATACATATATATTACATATATAATTATGTAATCTCTCTCTCTTCCATTTGACGCAATCTGTAATGTGACCTTGTCACTTTGAATCTGGCCTTGCCTCGGTGACTTACCAGTACAATGTGGTGGAGGTGACATTGTATGACTTTTGAGGCTAGGTCATAAAAAGCCTTGCAGCTTCTGTCTGGTCTCTTGGACCACTCAATCTCCAGACAGTCCCTGTAAGGTCTTCTCTTTTAGAATCCATGCTGAGGGAGGCCCACATCACAAGGACTGTGTCATGTGTGTGCTCTGATTGACAGTCTCAAATAAGCACAGCTCAAGTTATTTCAGTGCAGGTTCCAGATGCATGATTGAAGAAGCTTCCAGATAATTCCAGCCTCCAGCCATTTAAGTCACTCCTGTTGGTTTGATTTTGGCCAACTGAGGTTTTAGACACCGAATAGTGTGCTGGCTGGAAAATAACTGTTTGGCTATCGCCTATGGGAACATAGGCTATCACCCATAGGAACATAATATTCTAACAATAAGCTTTCTGCTCTGTATCCCTGCTTGCACACCTGACCTGTGGGTCGACAGGTAGTGAATAGAAGAAAAATAGACCTTTGTGTTCAGACAGAATGAAGAATGGGATTTTAGGTTTAAAAACCCTGTACCTCTACATTTCGGGGCTGCTTAATTTGGGGTCTGCATACCCCTGGAAACCCAGCTGGCTGAATAAAGAGTGTGTTTCCTATAACTCACTGATTTCTGGTGGTCTTTGTGTCTTTCAGGGGCTGGCGGCTACATTTGGAGGCTCCAGCGAGATCTCAGAGAGTGGCCCTGGGATCTAAGACCAGACCAGCCTCTGAAGTGGTTACTGTTCCTGTTACAGATTCAAAGGGGTGGCCACCCTGAGATGTTCCAGGGCCATTGAAGGCCGAGACAGGGTCAATGCAATCATCAAGGATGCAACTTTCAGGACAGGCTCTTTGTTCCTGATCCCGATGGGAATCTGGAATCTCCGAGGCCTCGACGTCTGGATAAGAGGTACCTTTCTGTTTCTGTTAACCTGTCATTGGGGGTCCGTGGAGAGACTGGACACAGTCATATCTCCCAGACCATGGCCAGGCCGCAGGATGCCACCTCCTGTTCCCTGTTGTCGGGTTCTGTTTATTGTCTCTGGTCTTGTCTAGGTTGTAGGTGGTGAACTTCTCTGGGTCCACCTACACCTCAGTAATTGCTCCCGTCTGAGTGTCTGTTTTGTGTTTTGTGTTTTCTACGCAAGTGATGAGGGGAGGCCCGAGTTCACAGAAGACACCCTTGGGGCCAGACCTCAAAGACTCCCCTCTGCCTGAGGTGACCCTTGGGGTATCTTCTGGACATTTCAAAGAAGGATTTGTAGAGGGAGCTAACCATGGCATAAAGTTTTCCCCAGGCAGACTGAGAACATTGTGTAAAGTTGAGTGGCTGTCTTTTGATGTAAACTGGCCTCCTGAAGGTTCTTTTGACAGGGGTTTAAGGAGGAATGTTTAGAAGATTGTCTTGGGAGACCTGGGACATCCCGATCAGTTTCCCTACATTGATCAATGCTTAAACCTTGTTCGGAACTCCCCTCCTTGGCTCTGTCGATGTGCCCTTTCTCTGGAGGCACGAGCTTTAGTTGTAGGTACCCCGAAACATGCAGCAACTAAATCTCTAAGACAGTCCAGTCCCTCAGTCCTCCAATCTCCACCGGAGGACAGTGACCTTCCCCCACCCTATAATGTAGGACAACAGAGACCCAATAACACCACCTCACCTCCTCAGATGTGGGCAGGTAACCTCGATGGGCCTCCTGCTCCCATTCTGGGCGGGGCACCAGCCAATACCACCACCCCGGCCATCCTCCCCTTGCTAGAAGCACCACACCAGGGGCACCACACAGACGGGCCCTTTATGTTTTACGTGCCTTTCTCGTCTAGTGACCTGTACAACTGGAAGGCACAGAATCCACCTTTCTCTGAGAAACCCCAGGCATTAATGGGACTCTGAGAAAATGTCTTTCAGACTCACTGCCTCATCTGGGACGATTGGCAACAGTTTTTAATTATCCCCCTGGCCTCAGAAGAAAACACAAAAAATAGCTGCGAGAGGGAGGAGAGTTGAGGAAGCAGGGGAACAGATTGAGGAGGAATTTCCTTCCACCTGCCCAGACTGAGGACACAGTTCTCAGTCAGGGAGAACGGCATTAGATTGGTACCACCAGATTCTAATTGGGGGAATTAGGATGGTGCTCATCAGCCAACTAATCTTTCTAAGGTAACTGAAGTTATACAGGGAAGGACCTCAGGAATCCCCTAGAGCGTTTCTTGAATGAGGCGTACCAGGTATACACCCCTGTTTATCCTGAGGTCCCTGAAAAACAGCAAACAATTAATATAGCCTTTGCTACTCAGGCAGCCCCTGATATCTGGCATAAATTACAAAAATTAGAAGGTTTTTCATGGATGAACCTGTCCCAGCTTGTTGAGATAGCCCAGAAAGTGTTCAACAACAGGGAGGCACTGGATGACCCCAAACGTATGGCTAAAATCCAAAGCTAGTGTCATCAATCCAGCCAATCTGTTGCCAGACCCAGACCCCGAGACCCCCATTCATGACTGCACAGATTTCACTGACACTGTGTGTTCCTTGGGGCCAGACCTCAAAGACTCCTCAAACACTCTGCCTGAGGCCGATGAAGTTCTGTTCACGGACAGGAGCAGCTTCATGCAGGAAGGAAGGAGGTATGCTGGGGCAGTAGTCGTAACTCTAACTAGCACCATCTGGTCACAAGCTCTTTCCCATAGGACTTCTGCTCAAAAGGCAGAACTCATCGCCCTCACTGAGACACTAAGATGGGGAAAGGATAAGGCAGTCACAATATACACTGACAGCCGATATGCCTTTGCCACTGCAGAAGTACACAGAGCCATCTACAAGGAAAGAGGGCTTCTGACTGCCGCTGAGAAGGACATTAAGAATAAGGAGGAGTTCTTAGCCTTACTTGAAGCCATATAGATACCTAAGGCTCTTGCTATTGTTCTTTGTAAAGGGCATCAAAAAGAGAATAGTCCTGAGGCAGAGGAAAACCGATGAGCCAATGCAGAAGCAAGAACAGCGGCCACAAGGCCAGTGGGGTCCCCACCACATCTACTGACTGTTGTTCCTTACCTAGAACTGCCTCTGTCTCCAACCTATATGGCAAAAGAGAACAAATATTTTCAAAACTAAGAACCAACAGGGGTGGTGGATGGCCCCAGATGGAAAAATCAGGCTCTCACGGGCCCTTGGATGGATTCTCTTCCACCAGCTACACCAGACCACACACCTAGGGTGAACTAAGATGCTCCAGAAGGGAGAAGAACCGCAGAGAAGATTGCTTCATGATGCCCAGCTTGTGCCCAAGTTAATCCAAGGAAGGAGAAGATAGAAGACCCTAGGCATAGGGAAAGAGGAACTTATCTGGGGGACCACCGGGAAGTTGATTTCACTGACGTAACCCTGACTGTTACTTGTTTGTATAGACACCTTTTCAGAATGGGTGGAGAGGCCTTCCCCACCAGGAAAGAAATTGCCTTAGTAGTTACTAAGAAACTACTACGAGAAATTCTCCCTCAATTTGGTCTCCCTGGAACTTTAGAATTGGATGACAGGCCAGCCTTTGTAGCAAAGGTATCACAGCAATTGGCTAGCTACCTAAATTTGCGATAGAAACTCCACTATGCCTACTGGCCCCAAAGTTCAGGCCAAGTAGAGCAAATGAATCGAACCCTAAAAGAGACATTAGTCAAGTTAGGATTAGAAACTGGTGGGACCTGGGTAGAACTTCTCCCCTTTGCTCCTCTCCGAGCCAGGTGTACTCCATATATTAATGGATTCACCCCATTTGGAATTTTCTTTGGAAAACCCCCGCCTTTAGTACCTAAAATAGAAGATGAGAAAAAGGCAGAATTATGTAACCTTGTCTTACTTAAGTCTTTTCAGACCCTTCAAAGTGTACAGAAGGAGACTCAGCCCCAGGGGACGGACTTCCCCATCAGTTTCAGCCCAGGGACTCTGTGTGGATCCGGAAGTTCACTTCCAAAGGACTAGAACCCAAATTTAAAAACCTTTCACTGTCTACCTGATGACGCCCACTGCAGGTAAAGTAGACAGCATCCCATCATGAATTTATCACTCCCATGTGAAGGCAGCATGAGAGTGGACAGCTCAGGAAGACGGGCCCTTAAGACTAAGACTCAAGCATACATAAGTCTAACCCTCTGTTTCTTTCTTTTTTCCTCTTTAGCCCAGGCATTTGACCAGCCACAACCAAAAACAGAAGGAAATAAGTTACTGGTTGTGCCTAAACCCAAAATCCCCTTACTATGTCAGTGTAGGAACTCCCCTAAACTTAGCTGAGCTCAGCAGGCTAAAACTTCAAGTCAATTCACTAGCAGAAGTAGTTCTTCAGAATAGAAGAGATTTAAATTTATTATTCTTAGCACAAGATAGATTATGTATGGCTCTAGGTGAAACCTGTCACTTCTATGCCAATAACTCTGGACTACTTAGGAAAAGGTTACAACTAGTACAGAGAAATTTAGATGCCAGGAAAAAACAGAGACTAAAGTCAAATAACTAGTTTCATAATCTGGACATCATTTGATGCACACAAATGTTCAATTGGTCACCATGGCTAACAACCCTTCTATCTGCTGTAGCTGGACCTTTAATCCTCCTCCTCTTGTTAACTTTTAGCCCATGTTTCCTCAATTTCTTGTTTACATATATAAAGAAGAAAATTAATTTATTAGACTTTTAATATTACAAAATAGAGGCTATGAGCAAATTCCGCATGAAGAATCAAGGATTTGATTTTCTGCTAAGGCCAGTGGGAAATGTGTTGACTGGAAAATTATGTTTGGCTATTAGTGTTTGGCTATCACCTATGGGAACATAGGCTGTCACCTATAGGAACATAACATTCTAACAATAAGCTTTCTGCTCTGTACTCCTGCTTGCACACCTGACCTGTGGGTTGACAGGTAGTGAATAGAAGAAAAATAGACCTTTGTGTTCAGACAGAATGAAGAATGGGATTTTAGGTTTAAAAACCCTGTACCTCTACATTTCGGGGCTGCTTAATTTGGGGTCTGCATACCCCTGGAAACCCAGCTGGCTGAATAAAGAGTGTGTTTCCTATAACTCACTGATTTCTGGTGGTCTTTGTGTCTTTTGGGGGCTGGCGGCTACAACAATAGCAGAGACAAGACACCCCCTTTATGCACTGTTTGAATTTTGAATCTAAAGAATACAGGCACAGAAAAGAATGGTTGCTGTGTTATGTCACAAAGGTTTGGATGCTTTGTTATCCCGTGACAGATAACTGAAACACTTGTTTATCATCTGGGTCACTGCCTAGAATGTAACCTCCAAGAGACAGTGGCTTTAAATGTCTGGATACTATGTATCTGTGAAGGTTAATTTTATGTGTCAATGTGACTGGGCCACAGGCTGCCAGACATTATTCTGGATGTTTCAGTGAGGGTGTTTTTGAATAGGATTAACATTTAATTGGTGGATTTTGAGTAAAGCAAATTGCTCTTCATAATTGAGTGGGCTTTCACCTCATCAGGTGAAGTTCTGAATAGAACAAAAAGATCAGCCTCCCCTGAGCAAGAGAATCTCTAGAAGACTGCCCTTGAACTCCATTTATAACAGTGCTTTTCCTGATTCTATAGCAGACAGCATTCAGACTCAAACTAGAAGATTGGTCTCTCTGGAGCTCTGGCCTGCTGACCCAGCCTGCAGATTTAATACTTGCTACTTGCCAGCATCCATAATCATGTAAACAAGAGTTACATTCCTACGGTATCTTGTCAACATTGTAAATACAAATGACGTTAAATGAAATGATGTTATTTGAGGACCTGCTGTAAACACATTCTATTGGTTCTGTTTTCTTGGAGAATCCTAATATGGTATCTACAGGCCTTAAAGCAGTGATTCTTGCTCAACTAAGAACAATTTTGCCCCCAGAAAACATGTGGCAGTATCTGGAGACATTTTTAGTTTCAGAACTTGGAGAGCATACTGGCACACTTGTGTGTAGTCCTGCTGAACATCCTATAGCCCACAGGACACTCCTTACGACAACATATTGCCTAGCCCCAAACACCAAAGGGCCAGTCCAGTCTTTCTCATTTTTTTTCTCACTCCAAGAACATCCTGATGATGATGCCATAAATCCACTAAGGGTAGTGATGCAAAGTCATCCACCTAAGGAGGGTGCTAAAATGGAATCAAAAGCCAGCCCTTCTCATCTGCTTCTGTGCACTTTTCTGAAGGGTCCCCAAAGAGACAGTGTGGCCCAGGGAATGGGGCATGCTGAGGAAGCGGGGAATCCTGTGCACTGCAGAGCAATTTCGTAGAGAACGTGGCTGAAGGGCCTCCGCAGGACTCCGGGCAGAGAGGGTAGAGCAGGAGAACAGGAGGGGACTTGGTTTTCAGTGTATGTTTCTGGGGACTCCCAAGAATAACGGGGGAAAATGTAAGGGATAAAGGCTGAGGACCTGCTTCTTCCAAGAGGGGCCTGAGCGTAAGTGAGCAGAAGTTAAGGAACATTAGTCTGGGATATTGGCATCGGTCTTTCTTTGTGTCTACCATATATTTTTGTGCTAAGCCAAGCACTGGCATTCAGTCAGTTCTGCATGGTGACAGGAAGCCAAGCTTATTGGTCCATTGGTGACATTTGCCTATGGACCGTGTTTAAATAACTGAGGCTTTGCCCGTGAATAAGAAATACAATCTCTCCATGGTCATAAAGAAATAGCTCTTCCCGTTGGCAGCAGGTTATATTAGTCTTTTTTCAGAGGAAGAAATAACTGACATATTTAACTGGACCAAGGTTTAGAAATATTCCAGAGGCTTCTGAAATTCTAGAAAGAGACAGATATGGCCAACAAGGGGCAACTTAACCAGAATCCATAAAAAATATAATAGGGTATCTATAAATTACTATGAGTTTCTATAATCACCTTCATTTGGATATCATGAATGTTATATTAGTTAGGCAAAGCAAGTTTCACGATTCTTGTTATTTTTTAATAAACAAAAAAAATGGAGGCTCAAAAATGTTAAGGAACTTGTTAGTGATTAGCAACAATGGGAAGAGAATTTGTGTGCATAAAATGATGTCCAAATTAGAAAATTCTAGACACTTTATTCAGAGAAGGATCTAATATAGAGAACTTGCTACTAAGATGTTGGAAGAACAAGAGGAGTAAAAGAGAAATCATGAAGCTGTAACTTCCTCCGATCTAGGCCACACTTGTTGATGAAATGAGGGAGACAATGCCACTGCTGGTCCTGGGACCCCAGGAAGACACACCTTCATCAGTGCAGCTGAAAACAGTCACAGACGCTTCTGCAGCTTGCAACTGTCACCATTGCTGCTGGATGCATTGCCAGAGAGAGGGAGAGAGAGATTATGTTTTTCTCTACTCTCCTAGTTGGCAAATTCTTTCCAGAAGATAGCTGGCAAAGGAATCAATAAAATGAATAATAACTGGCACATAATATTTTCATTGTAGATTCTTTCCACTATATCTTATTTTCTCCCATGTTAGTCAGGGTATGCTAAATTGCTACTTCAGACAGATGCAACATGTAATACATCAACACAGAGAAAGTTTAATTTTTATTCACATAACTCTTCAGCACAGATGTTTAAGTCAGTGTGGGCAACCCTCTACCTTAGTCATTTACAAACCAGGCTGATGGTGATCATGCCATCATTAACACATGGATTCAAAAGTTGCTCTGTTTCATAAATCCAGTCAGCATAGGGGAGCAGGTGAGGGAGGTGTTTATGGGCTGGGCCAGTAAGAGATACATATAACCACTGGCATTCTGCTGAAGACAACTTATCATGTGGCTCTACTCGATAGCGACAGAGCTTGGAAAGTGTAATCAAGCTATGTACCAGAAAGAGACCAGAATGGATTTTCTTTTTGTATTGCTAGTGGTGTCTGGCACACCTCCCATAAAAGTAAATATCTACTTGTAGAGCCTTCTGATCAATCTGTCAAGCACAGAATAAAGACGCCTGGCTTGAGAAGAATCATCTGAAAAACAATGGAGGGTTTTGGTAGCTTTCTAACTTACTGTGAGACATCCTTGAGATAGTACAGAAAAAAATTATAATAAGGAAAAAAACACTCCTCCCCAAACAAATAAACAAACAAAAAAACAAACAAACCAAAAACCCATTAGGGATGCTTTAGGCAACATTTGCAGAAACAAATGGCACCAACACCAAGGGAGGTCAAACTCCTGCCCCTTTCTCCTGATGACACCATAGGATGTTTTTGGTATCTTTTTCTGTCTGCCACTCTGGAAAGCACTTTAGTTTGCTGTTTAATATGAGATTGCACAGGCATGCAACCTTATTAAAACCAGTGCTTCTTTATGCAGTTTTCAGTAAAAAATAAGTTCAAAAGGGTGACTACGTATAGAGCAAATGGCTTGAAGAGAAATTCCTAAATGAGAAAATGCAAATGCAAAATCCTACTGATAACCTAAGAAATATAATATTAGCAATGAGAATTTTTTTTGCTTATCAAATTAGCAAAAATAAAATAAATAAATAACCCTCTCTCCCCTCCATCCCCAAAACCCAACCACTTAATAATGCTCAATGTTAGTGGGGTCTATAGTGATCAGCATACTCTTACTCTGCTCTGGGTGCGAAATTGGCCATATAGCAGTATAATTTTTCAGGTTTTTATAAGAAATGCAAAATTCCATTCTTTTGGAATTTTGACCAAAATAATTAGACAAATACAATGTCTATATAGTAATCTTCACCATTATATTATCTTATGAAAGCGACAGGCTGGAAACAGCATAAATGTATAACATTAACAGAATAATTAAGAAGTGTATGACACGGCCATAGAATGGATTATTAAGTAGCCTTTTAATATGTGATTTGTTAAGGGTCTTTAATATAAGTATATAAATAATTTCAAACATGGAAAGAAAAAATCAACAGAAGAAAGAAGTGGACAACTTTCTAATGCTTCTTTGTATTGTTTCTGTATCTTCTAATTTATAAAATAGCACTTTGATAATTAGGAGACATGAAATAGAAAATCTATTTTTTAAAAACTAGAAAGGAGTATGCTCTTAGTCACATCACATTTAACCAGAGGCCTGACAGTGCAGGAAGTAGGGTTTGGGGTGGAGTGGAAGCGGGAGAGAGGGTGGTCTGCCCCGCTGGAGGAGTGTTATCACTGACTTTGCTCGGAACTGCTGGTGTCTGGTGATAATAAAAGCAGACTGACTTCTTATTCCTCTGGGGTTTATTATTGTTTCTCAATGCTTATTGGCGATTCTTGGGGTTCCGTTGTTCCTGGTCATCCTTTACACCACCTTTGTAGCTACTGGTAAAAGGATTCTTATATTCGGAGGAAAGCATTTTGAAGATTCTTTTTAATTCTGAGAGAGTGTGACCTTTTGGAAATGATCATGTGGTGTTGCAGAAGCTATCGCACACACCTGGTGCACATTACGCTTTTTGTTGACGACAGGGACCACTGGCGTTTCACAGAACACCTCTTGTCACAGTGAATCAACATGCCTTCAGACACAGCAGTGTCTGTGCATTATTCCAATCGTTTTAAGAAAGCGCATGTACGTGTGGTTTTAGAAGAGTGCTTTGGCATGTGTCCTAATTTCCTAGAACTGCAGTATGGCTTTATGATCAAGTAATGCAAACAAGAGTAAGTGATATTATGCTCCCTTCTGCAAAGCCTTTACTTCAGCATTCACTTTATCATTTTAAGACACTGTGGCTTAAAAATATGCAAACATCTGCATTTGAGGGTTTGTGACAGGTGCTGTTTGCGCTGGTGAAGAGAGGCACCAACTGTATGGAAAGGTCGTGCTTAATCGTCTTGGCAGTGATTTCTGAATAACGAAAGCATGTACTAAAATGAAACCTCGATCACCAGCTTTTGTTATTAAGGCTGTAAGAGTAGCTGCTAACTCAAAAAAAAAAAAAAAAGTTGAGGTCATACTTTCGAATCTTGTGTGCCTTATTTAAATCCTTCTTGTCTTCTGGGTCTGACTTCATTTGAAAAGATTGCTGTACTAACCAATATGTGCAAATGACAAATAGCAAAAATAATTTGACCAGCAGGGCCAGCTGACATATTTCTGAGATATTCTCCCTTCCCAGGATGCGCCAGAGTGGAATCAGGTTATGAAAATGGGTCAGCCTTGAAATTACCCATAATCATGAGTGTGTGTGTGGGGGGGAGGGGCGGGGAGGCAGAGTGTAGGGAGCAGCTCAGCTAAAATTCCAAAACCTTCTCCTCCATCTTAGGGCGGAAATTAAAAAATAGCAAAGGTCTGAGATCTTTACATGGAGAACATCTTAGAGAGAATCTACTCCAACTCCTGTTTAACAGGTTGGGCAAATGGGCTCATATAATGGAGCACTTGCTGAAGGTCCCGCACCTGCTCAGTAGTGGAACCGAGATCTGACTCAGCTCCCTGTTCTGTCCTTGCTGATCCCAGTGATACAAAAATCAGAAAAATTTAGTACTTTTTAAAAATCACAAAGCGTTTTCTGAACTAGAATCAAATTAATAGGTAACTTGAAGCTCGGATATATATATTTGTCCATTTAGAGCCTGTTTTGACTCTCCCTAAGAGTCAAAACGGCGGTTTACACGTCCTTATATAACTTTATTTGAAATTGCTTTTATATATATATCATATATATCATATATATCATATATGGTATCTATATATCATATATATCATATATATCATATATATTATATATATATATCTTAAAATAGCCCTGGAATCTATGAGAGTTGACCTTATAGAAAATACGATTTTACTCTGGTTTTAGTTTACGGATCGCCCTGCAGTCCCGTGGATTCTGCACCGTCTCGCACTTCCACTTCTAACAGGCGGAACTTCTGTGATGAGGATATGCTGCCACTAGGTGGTAGTCATGCTGCATTGGTTTGGGGGCCCTGACTTTTATCTAGAGTGGAAATTAGATCCATTGCTTTCCCCCTCTGCTTTCTATAAAAGTATAGCTCTTTTTTTAAAGAAGAGGAATTTAAGCAATCTCACCCAACACCACATTTATGGAAGATACATTTAAAACTAAACTATTAAGATGATTTTGGTATAATTCATGACTTGTCTCACCAAATTTTAAAAGCTTCAATTCTTTTTTCTAAAATTTAATTTAATTTATTTTTTCAATATTATATATATTATTTATTTTTATATTTTTATACTATTTTTGTATTATTTTAATATTAGTTTCTGGTATCAGAATAGTGGTTAGACATTTATATAATTAATGAAATGATCCCCCCAATAGTCTAGTACCCACCAGGCACTATATATAGTCATTGCAATATTGCTGACTATATTCCTATGCTGTACTTTACATCAAGTCACTGTTTTGTAACTATCAGTTGGTATTTCTTAATTCCTTCAACCTTTTTCACTCAGCCCCACAACTGCTCTCCCATCTGGCATTCACCAGTTTATTCTCTATATCTATGAGTCTGTTTTCATTTTGTTTATTTTGTTCTTTAGATTCCATATGTAAATGAAATCATAGAGTATTTGTCTTTCTCTGTATGACTTATTTCACTTGGCATAATATCCTTTACGTCCATCCACGCTGTTGTGAATGGTAAGATTTCATATTTTTATGGCAGATTAATATTTCACTGTATATATGTGCCACTCCTCTCTTTTACAATCCCATGACTATTTTGTAACTACCAATTTGTATTTTTTAATCCATTGCCCCTTTGCACGCACTTCCCAATACCACAATCTCTTTATCCAATCCTCTATTGATGGGCACTTAGGTTGCTTCCATATCTTGGTTATTGTAAATAATGCTTCAGTGAACACTGGGGTGCATATATCTTTTTGAATTAGTGGTTTTGGTTTTCTTTGGATAAATATCCAGAAGAGCAATTGCTGGATCATAAGGTAGTTCTATTTTTAATTTTTTGAGGAACCCCCAAACCGTTTACCAATTTGCAATCTCACCAACAGTGCACAAAGGTTCTCATTTCTGCACATGCTTGCCTACACTTGTTTTTTGATTTATTGATGAAAGGCATTCTGACAGGTGTGAAGGCAGGCAACTATTAACTGTAATGGTGACTGGAAACAATGAACTTCAGGGTTCTTTGAAGAGCAGTTTAAGAATAGCCCTTTATCTGCAGAAAACATGGTTTGGCCACAGCAGCAGTTTTGAAATAGGCGAAATTTGTCACTGATCTTTCCTGGCCCTCGAGTCTGAGGTTTCTCTATTAATCATATAAATATGGAGTTTTGGTGTTTTAAATATTTTAATAATTGTAAAAAGAAGTCTCCCTTAAAATGTACATTTGTTTTATTTTGATTCGTTTTTTTGGTCTGCATATAAGGGATTATTACCAAGGCGTATTTTTTCCAGAGGGTTAAGTGGAGAGAGGAAGCAAGAGGAAAGGCAGAATTACTAGGAACGAGAAGAGGGTTTTAGAAAAAAATAATGTGAAGGGATCAGGGAAACTAAAAGAGGTCCCTGGCTAAGCTGGTGAAATAGGTGTCTAAACAATAGTATACTAGAAGCAAAAAGAATGAACCTATCCTGAAGGGAATTTAAGAAACTGAAGGCCATATAGGAACAAAAAATTAATGGCTCCAGAAAGAAGACCTGGAGTCGGGGAGCTTGGAGTCAGGACACTGGGAAACCGAAGGCCAAGCTCTGGCACAAGGAGTGCCCCCTGTAATGTGGTCCACAGACCACCAGCCTCAAGATCACGACTAGGCTGGCCCCTGATGGATGCCCCAGGTATTTCTCATGCTTCCAAAGTCTGAGGACCACTGGAGACTGCAGACTGAGAGTGAAGTGGTAATAGATTTTTGGTCTTCTGGGTAAATGATGAATGCTATAGGTCTGAGTCAAGAAAACTGAGCATCTGCTGACCTAATCAGCTATACAGGTTTGTAGCAGTCCTCACTCCACACAAAAGAAGGTTTAGTCATTGCCTTGAATCGTCTGTGTGCTGGCTGGCAGTGGGCTGGGTAGAGAGAGAAAAGAGGAATCCCAGAAACAGGAAAGACCAGGACCTTTCTGTGCTTGCATCGTGGCAGGGAAGTAAATGCAACTTCTCTTGCCTCCATGTCTCTTGGTTGTAGCTCAGTTGAGACGCAACTATGCTGTTGTCACAGCTTGGTGGCTCCCTGTGGAGATGCCCTGAGTATGCTCAGCAGACAAAGACCTCTTAGGGGTCACGGGCTGCTCAGCATTACTGATGATTCTAAGGCCCTGGGATCTCACGGGTGGAAATGTGAATTTTACCTAGATCTACAGTTCAGACACATATATATATCTGACAGATGGGGCAGAAGGGAAAGGGATGGAAACTGGACTTCAGAGAATGACGAAAAGTTCCTCAGGGCAAAGGACAGGCAGGTGTCAGTGGCTGTTCTTGACTTCAACTCAGCCAAACCCTCTTACCTCTAGCACCTTCATGTTTCCTGGCTGATTCAAGACCCTTCACTCTTCTGGAGGCATCCATTCCTTTAATCAGAAAAATCACTCCAGGCTCTGCCATCCCACATTCTGTGGCAAATGCAGTGTTCTCCCCAAGATTACTATGAATTCTGGTTACTTACACTCTCATAGTTACTGTTCTTTCCACTTTTGGCTTCTACTAACATCTAGATTATGTAGCCAGCTGGCGGGTGTGCCTTCTAAGACGAAGTGATGTCTCTTCTCGCCACACCACCTGACTTCAGGCTAGACATAGTCCTCTAACCTCAGCTCTCTTGCCAAAGAGTTGGAGACAGCGGACTTTACTAAAGATTTGCTTGGAGAAATGGAGGGAGCCTCTTACTATAGCACAGCTCAGAAAAAGTTAATAACAAAAACAAAACAAAACACTTCTTATTAAATGGTAGACTCCTTATGCTGAATTTCTTCTTCAACACCCCCACAGAGCTATACCTGGGACCAGCTTTGCTCTCTGGCCATGAATCCCTACCACCTGGCAAGGGCCTCTTCCTTCTCCCAATCTTCTGGTTCCCTTGGCCCTCTCTCTAGAAAAGTGGTGGCCAATTGGGAAATGACCTCACCGGAAAGAACAGAATTTTAGAGACCACTAAGCAGATGGAAAAGAGCTCCAGGTGACAGTAGTCTGGAGTGCAGCTGCTCTGGGTCTTGGAGGTCTGGACCGTGTCCTCTTTCTCTGCGGGTTGTCGGAGACTGTATCTACAGCAACATTAAAGCTCCAGAGACCTGAGGCAGAGGCAGCCCCAAATAGCAACAGCTGGAGCAGAGGGAGAGCAGAGCAGCAGGTAGAGGCCCAAGTGTCTGCAAGATACTCCCCTCCCCTCTGGGAACCTCTGGACAGACACCAGGATAGGGAATGACTGAGATATGGCCATTGGCAAGTGGAGGGTATAGACCCAGTAAACATAGGGACAAACTGGTGAAGTGACTTTGCCTAGGGCTAAAAGCTGTTGGGAACATTCAGGTAAATCCACCAAGAAAAAAAATGGGGTGCATTCTCTGGTGTCCTTGTATCCTTTTTCAACATTCAGAAGCAATCCATTGTCTGTCCAACATCCAAACCCAAAATAAATTAATCTATACAAAACTGGACGCTTCTAAAACTTTACTGTTCACACACATCATCTAGGGACCTTGTTAAAATACAGATTCTGATCCAGCAGGTCTGGGGCCTGGGAATCTTCATTTATAACAAGTACTCAGGTGTGATAATGCTGGTCTGCGTTACAGTTTGAGAATCAAGGGTATAAGCAACCCGCCATTCTCTTTGCCTTCCCCCCAGCACTTACACTTACAAACAGTGACAAAAATAGTCACTCAGGGAAAAAGACTATTCTTAGCCCCAAAGGCTGGATGTTCATGGTAGATTATAGGATCTAAGTTAAAGCAGGAGTTGAGGGAGGAGCGTGGGGTGGCAGTCCTCAGGCTCCTTCGTGGATGTCCTGAAGGAGAAAATCTTTTATCCTCATTGGACTGGGCCAGGAGCAAAATGCATAAATAATTTCTTACTCCAAAGCTTGTCCTTCTTAGAGGCTTGACTTCATTTTGTCTCCTTATTGCTGTCCCTCACCAGTCAGTGACTCTCTCTTATGAAGTGGCTCACCATGACTTTAGCAGGGATTTTTAGATTCCACACTTGACCTTTTAATAATAGAATGAAAGGCTTGGACTGTTCGCAAGAAATGAGGTAGGGAGATTATTTTAGGGGACTCTTTGGTGCCCCTAAATCAGCTTGAAGAGGCAGAGCTGCATGCTCTTTCCTTTATCCAGGTCTCCTTCTAAGCACCCAGGAAAATATAACAAGATATCACAGCAAACCTTTGCCTCAGGGTTTGTTGTGGCATTAGCTGTGGCAACTGCACCCAGCTCCAAAGTGACATGTATGTTTAATCCCTGTCAGCGTGTCAATCCACCCATCCAGCTCTTCTTTTATACAGCCTTTTGCAGAGCAGCTCCCCAAAGAGTTATAATTAGAATTTTAAAAGCACATAAACAAAATTCAAGCCTTACCCGCCAGGTCTCAGGAAAGCAAAATGTCTCAGAGAAAAAAATCTCTTTTTAAAAGAGTTTATAGAAACAAAAAGCAAAGGAGTAGAAATGAATTAAAACAAAAAATCAAACAAAATAGGGCCTACTGATGGCAAAAAATAAAGCTCTTTGTTTGTTGAGGATTATATTTAAATGCAGGAATTTGGGTGATGAGAGTGGCTTTGATGAGCTGGGAAACTCACCTTGTAGGTTGTGTTTCTCAGGACAAATCTTTTAGCAGTAGACTGATCCACATGCATCCAATAGCTAATTGACTAAGAGTTCAGTGAACATTGGGTAGTTGCTAGACTGGGGAAGCAGGGAATGAGGGAGGTGTCAATATGGCTTCTGCTTTTGAGGAAGAGGAATAGGCACATGAAAATATGTAAGACCACAAATGGTGAATGTATAAACAAGGAGCCCATTTGTCGCAGCCAGGCTCCTTTAACGGTGTGCTGCCTTAAGGCGAGACTCAGCTTCTAGCAAGGAAGAAAACTCATAAGCCTTTAAATTGAGAGTCAAATTTAAAAATCAGGGGACATATGAAATGCTGATTAAGAAGAGCATCTTCCCTGTGTATTTCTGGTAGTTGTAAAATCAGTTACTCTCTGTGGGTTATTCCATGGAACCTCCGCCATTTGTAAAGCTGTTACCACTGGGGTCAATCAGAGTTCGGAAGGAGAGGGATAATGATGCAGAAGCTAGTGAGCATCTTTCCCCAAGGAGGCACATGGTCCCAGTGAAGAGCTATAACATAGCACAATAACCACAATATCCAACACTAAGTGGTCACAAAAAGACCACAAAGGCCACAGAAAAGGCCCAGAAGTGGGAACATCTGCCTTATATTCAGGCCATGATGGGTGGTTCCAAAAACATTCCTAGGTGATTGACATGTGAGGGAATTTTGATTGACACCTGGCTGCTATATGACTCTGCTTAGTGCACATGTGCATACCCAGCATTCCACCACCATTGGGATGTTCTTTGGGCAATCTCTAGGCTGGGTCCTATTCCTTTGTTTCCCCTGTAGCTGATGTCTGACTAGCTATCTAACAAAACGAATTCTGTCCCCAGTACTCTGTACCCTGTACCAAAACACACTTTACAAAAGTGGTTTAGATGCAGTAAAAGCAACTGCGATTAACTGCGTGCCAGATGATTACTGAAACGCTAAGCCAGATCCCCTAACGTTGTACTGATGGTATCACGAGCCAGGTCCTTTGATAACCACTCTGCACTGTTCTCTCATCTGATCTCACTGTATCTGTATTAAGAGGGTCTGGTATTATTATTTCTAAGGTAGAAACATATGAGTTGAGGCTTTTCTATGGAAACAGAAGTAAAGAATGAATCCCTGATTCAAACTATGGGTCTATTGGACTTCAAAGCTCCTGCTCATACCCACTGGGTATTATCACACCTTCCTCACTGCACCCAAGGAGGTCGGACTCCCTAGGGAGTGGAGAAGGTACCTTGCTGGCCTATGCTGGGCTCACTTCCCCCCATGTGGGACTGGGGCCTCCAGGCTGCAAACACACAACTCTGAAGACCTGGGGCGGAGAGGAATTACACATTGCCAAATACATTTCTCAAGCTTTTACAAAACAGAGATGACTGTAAATAAAAAATTAAATAGATGTCTGTTGGAAATTTTAAGATGAGAGAAAGTCAACTTTTGAAATCATTCTCCAGCAACTCACTGAATGTATGTCTGATTTCCCAAATATAACCAGCTCTTCTTCCTTACCCTCTCTACCACCTCATTTCATCCTGAATTTTAAAATGACAAGACAATCAACACTTAGAGTTCAACTCATTAAAGGTCTATTTTTAGGAGAGATTTAAGAGAACTATGCAACCCACCTGTGGTAATTAAGGGTCGTCGAGGGCTCTTGTGTAAGCCCCTGGAGCTGGCACTCTGAGCACTGGCTGTTGTCCAGTTTGGGTCACTATATTTAGCTGATAAAAAAATTCTCTCCTGTGGTTGAACCTAAGGCCATGTTTTAATCTCTTGTGAGTTCACATGTGGGGTGACCCATCTCTTGGGGACTGCACCTTCTGAACCTGGCTTTGCTATTTCTCTGTTATGAATTTTCAGAGGGCCAACTCATTGAATCCCTGGGACTTGGCCTGACCACCTATTATAGGATGGAGTGATTCATGGACACCTGCCATGAAAAATAGTTAATTACTGGAAAGGACTCTGGTAGTCTGGAGTACTACGTGTCATCAGTGTCTTCCAGCCGTGGATGGGAAGTAACATGTGCAGATGGTATTTTTCCACCGAGTATAGGACCTGGTGGAGCTGTCAGATTTAGATGAGATTCCGCATGAGAGGCACGGGTTGGGGATGAGGAGGCCTGGACAGAATTTGAGACGGTGTTCCAAGACCCTGAAAAAGGAGCTGGACTTTCTATTCCTAAAGCCACACTGAGCCTGCATCTTGAGACTTTGCATTGCGGTGAGCTGTAACTACCTAAAGTCATTCTCATTGGCAGCAAGAAGGCATTTTTACAGAGTGCTATTGTTTGTTTTCCTTTGCTTGGAAAGTTTGTATCCTGAGAATATTTGGTTTTAGGACCAACACAGTGATAAAACTAAGTCTCGTTAAAACATCTTCTTTGTTATATATTTGTTTATTTATTTTGCAAAAGAAACAGCCACACACACACACACACAAATACCATGTCGGCTTTGTGGAAACCACTTAAAAATCAAAGAGTGGTATACTGAATTTCCTAAGCATATTTTTCCCTTTTAGATGGTGTTTTATTTTTCTTAAACAGTAAGGCAATTATATAATATAGGAATCAGGAATTCTTTATGATAAAGGTTGTCTCTTACATATCAGGTTTGTGCAAGTGTTCTCTTGTAAGTAGAGGCAAACCTCAAACACACGTAAGGGTATATGCACATATGTATACACATGTACACATGTGTGCATACGCATACTTATAATTGCCCAGGAATCCTAGGCTGTGAATGCTTCTTATGTATCATAAAATGTCACTTGGGTCAACATACTGCTAAAGTATAACTGAGAATGATCTCATCAAAATTCCCACATCTGGGGTATAAAATTTGCTTTATATTTTCATTTTTGCCATTCAAGAATATATTTTTCAAAATTATATTTTGCAAAAGCATTTTACAAGCAGTAAAAGCAGATGTTATTACCTAAATTATTTCAGATGATAATCTAGATGCTAGGCAAGATCATTTAAAGGTATTCTAATGATCTGAATCTTTTTAAAGTTTCAACCAATAAAAATTTTAACAATTACTCTATAAGTACATGAAGGCATTAGTTTTATTTCCAGAGGAATCTGAAATTCTTCAGCACATTTTCCATCTAACTGTTTTACTTCCAGGTACTCTTGAATAAGCTGTTTGGTATAGGCCAAAGGTAATTGCTTAGGTAAATAAAAGCCTTACACAAAATGAAAATATCAGGCCGAAGGCCTGGTCTCACTCTTAAAAGACAAATGATTGTGTCCTTCATAGCTCTTTTACAATATTTCCTATAATGTTTTCCTCAGTTCTCTGCTAAAGTTTTCTAGATGAGATTTGATTTCTGAGAATATTGTCCATCTTCTTGTCTTCAGTTTAGAAGATTCACTGGAACTGAAGCTTATATTTCTCTGATAGATAACTTTTCAAACAAATACATGAATAAAAACAAACAAAAGAGGGTAAAGGGGATCAAATATAGGGGGGTTGGGGAAGGGTGAAGTGGGTAAAGGGGATCAAATACATGGCAGCTGAAGGAAACCGGACTTTGGGTGGTAATCACACAATAGAATATATAGATGTTAAATTATAATATACACCCCCAAATTATATAATTGTATTAACCAATGTTACCCCAATAAACTTAAAAAAAGGATAAAAGATCACTCTGAATGTTCATGAGTATCTGAAACAGCAGTCATCGCCTGTGTCAAATGCCATGAGAGAACATCAAGTGAGTATTTCTAGTTACCATTGGGTGATCCTACATTGATGGCCACCAGGCAGCTGAAGATCAAATGTGTCCACCAGTGATTTTTCTCATAAACTGTTTTTTTTGTTTGTTTCCCCTTCTTCATGTGAAAGCATCTCTACCTTCCCAGTTTTAGTCTCATAATAGCTAATTGTGGTCTGAGAAGATCTAGAAGGTCTTAAGTTTATTTGTGGAAGTTTGAGTTTATTTGTGAAATAGAAATAGGTTGAGGTCCTATTCCATGAGATGGGATGTTCATGAAAAGTATGGTAGAAGATGGCAGGCAAACCTCAACTCAAATTAAAAAATTTGGAGCCATCCTGTGTTCCTCCCTGTATCATAGTCCACATTTCAAATTTACCTCTTTTTGTCCATTTTTACTCTCTCTGCATCAGATCAGGCCTTCATCGTCTCAATTTAGGAATATGGTGATTGCTGTTCCTAACTGGCCTTAAAAAAATCTCTAGTTCAGTTCCTCAAAAAATTAAAATTAGAACTTATGACCCAGCAATTCCACTTCTGGGTATTTATCTGAAGAAATCCACAACACTAATTAAAAAAGATGTATGCACTCCTATGTTCACTGAAGCATCATTTACAATAACCAAGATATGGAAGCAACCTAAATGCCCATTAATGGACGATTGGATGAAGAAGTTGTGATAATATGCACAATGGAATACTACTCAGCCATAAAAAAGAATGAAAACTTACCATTTGTGACAACATGATTGGACCTGGAGGGTATTATGCTAAGTGAAATAAGTCAGACAGAGAAAGACAAATAACATATGATCTCACTTATATGTGGAATCTAAAGAACAAAATAAACAAACAAAATAGGAACAGACCCATAGATAGAACAAACCAAAGACTGCAAGATGGGAGGAGGTTGTGGATTGGGTGAAAAAAGGTGAAGGGATTAAGAAGTACAAATTGGCAGTTACAAAATAGTCATAGGATGTAAAGTACAGCACAGAGAATGTAATCAACAATATTGTAATGACTATGTATGGTGCCAGGTGGGTACTAGACTTATTGGGGGAATCACTTTGTAAATTATATAAATGTCTAAATACTATGCTGTACACCTGAAACTAATATAAAGCAATATTGAATGTCAACTGTAGTTGGAAAGTAAAAATATATATCTCTCTTTCCAGTTCATCATGCACATTCCTAATAGCATATACAGGGGAGGGAAAACATTATTTTCCTTCTACCATCTTAGGTTCATTGTCTGGGATCTTGTTTATTAGACTGACTATACATAGTCAGATTAACAAGAGAAAAATAAATGGAGGTTTATGGACCTGCGTATCATACATACATATGAGAGTATCTGGTGATGAATATCTCAAAGGGGTGGTTAGACTTTGGGCTTATAAAGCATTTTAGCAAAAGAACAATAAACTTTTAGAGAAGTACAAGACAAAGAAAAGGGACTTTGAGCTTCTGGATATGGGTAAATTGTGGGAAGGCAGATATATGAAGAAACTAATGGTACTTAAGGGTGAGTTTTAGCAAAATTTGTTATGTAGACACTTGGTTCCGTATCTGGGCTGAGAAGGGTCTAGAGTTGTCTCCAGGAATTAACTTCTCTTCTTCCTGGTAGAGGAGGGAGGGAGACACCTTTACAAATGTGTGTCTTGTTTTCAGGCAAACAGGGGGAAGTCAGAGAGTTTTTCTTGTTATCTGCTTCTTCTCAATTGCCTTCATTTCGAAATAATTCATGTGCCAAAGAGACATATTTTGGGGTGGCTTATTCTGCCACCTTTCGTGTACTAATACTTACATATGATCATGCTATAGCTTCCTACTCAAAAATTTGAGTAACTCTCTATTATTTCTATACAGAAAAAATTATATCTCCTTAACCTGGCATTCAACTTCCCCATTAAATATCTTCAACCTACCTTTAAAAACATATTTTTCATTATATTTCCTCCAACTACACTGGGTTCCTGATCATATTCTACATACATCATGCATTTTCGTCTTCTTTGTTTACACCCTTCTGTTATCATGGAATATTTCTCTTCTCAGTCAGAATGTTCTTCCTAGTGTCTGTTCTTCCAAACACAACTCAGAAAGTGCCTCTCAGTCATTGCAGAAACCTTCTCTTAAAATTAACTGCTCTCCCCCCGGCCTCCCTTTGGCCTGTTCTATAACTGTTATAGCCTTAGTCTTATTTGATGCTCTTTTGTTATCAGAGAAAATTTTATACTATTTGAAAGCATAAATTGCCTTATTTGTCTTTGTGTTTCTCTCCTTCCCTCAAACATTTGGCGGAAAGCTTTGCACAGAGTAAATACTCAGTAAACATGCTTTAATAAATGGTAAAAGTATTAGAATGGAAATAAGAAAGAATAATGTGTTGCATCTTTGCTTAACTTAGAGTTAAATGGGAGCTCAGAGAGAAATCTAGTAAGATTCCAAAAGTCACTGAACTTGTGACAAATAGCCTAGAGTCACTTTCTCCAGGTTTTAAACTTAATAATATTATATTTTTATAAATTCATGTTTCATTATTATAACAAAATATCAGGCTTGGATGTAGCTATTGACTGTGACAGTTAATTAAATACAGATGTCCTCAAAAGTCGTCCCTAAAGAAGGTGATCTTGGGCTTGCTGCATGCTCATTAGTCCCTGGGGCTGTGGAGGAGCGCAGAGTCATTTGAAATCAGTTTGGCGAGCAGCAGCTTTGTTTAGACACCTGCTCCTCCCCAGTAAGTGAAGGTAACTGATATCTGTGTGCTCGTACGTGCCCAGACAGGCTTCCAGTCCCAAACGGTCAACTAAAATTATCCTTTGAGGGATCTATTTGAATCTGACATTTGCTTATTTATTTTCTTCAAAATATAGTGGGGACACCAAAAGATGGCTTACTACTATTCCAGGGACAGACTTCCACATGCTCTCTCACCTGATAAGCATAGGCTTCAGTCTTGGGGCTCTTTCAGAAGGCCCCGGGGCTGGGCAACCACGCATTCTGGTAGAAGAGAGGTAAGGCTAGAGGCTGAAGATTTTTATCTCCCATTTGGAATCCTCAGAAAAGATGTCCATGCTTTTGCCTATGTTATTTCTCTTGATTACAAGAACCCTCCTTTCTACCCTATCAATCTTAATCCTACTCATCCTTACATTTCAGTTAAAACATTGCCCTCTTTCCCTGAGGCCTTCCCTGAGTATGCTGACCACATTGCTCTGAACTACTCCTGCATTTCTAATCTGTATTTTTGTATATTATGGCCTATCAATGCTCTAAAGATGTTAATCTGATTTTTCCTGCCAGAAGGCAAACATTTTTAGGGCTGAGATTATGCATCTCTTCTGTTTTCTACCTTGACCTCACTTGGCAAATACTTTTTGGAAGCCATTGAAATTAAGTTGAAGAATATAATGCTAGAGCACTTTTGGTGACCTGGTTCCCTAGAAATCCTTTAGAAGCTAAAAGGCAGACTGAATTGTTGCTTAAAAATAGTTTTTTTAAAGACTGGAAATAGTCCAACAAGGAATCATACACCAATGGCAGGTTAAATCGTTTGTGAGCAGTTCCTTGTTCAGCATGAATAGTGTTCATAGAATCTTGATGAAAGGGACTTTAGGGAAGGCATGGTTTTTAATCTTATGCATCACATGGTGGAGAGGAAAGCAGCAGTTAGTTGTTCAAAAAGGACGGAATTAGCTCAAAGGCCTGGGGACACACCAAAACAGAAGGGACTGGAAGCTACAATTGACCCCCACTGGATGCTTAAAGTCATTCTAAGACTTTTCCAGGCCACATTTTAAAAAACACAAGGTTTCTAACTCTCTCTTGTCAAATTTAGAATATGGTTTAACCTTTGGCAATTAGGAAATGTATTACTCTTTATCTTTAGCATTCTATTAAAGCTATAATGGTTTTGGTATTGTCTGGAATTCTTTTTTTTATGTAGAAAGCATGAATCTATACCTTTACCAGGAAAGCATTGTACATTTGCTACATAAGGCACTGAGAACTTTGCAGATAAACCCGAGAACTACGGCTGTGGCAATTCAAATTCTATGAAGTAGGAACAGATGTATAAAATGACAGAAGAAATCTTGTGAGTGGGTGTGAGTGGAACTTTGAAACTACAAAGATATTAGACTTATTTTTGATTAGATTTATTTTACCAGGGAAAGAAGATGATAAAAAGTTACAAAGAAGATGGATTTCTCGTTCTCTTTCAGAGCTGATTAGGAGTTTTATTTTTTATTTATTTTTAGGTCAACCTTTGGTTGACCTCACAGATTGCAAGGACCTTGTCAGCATACAATCTCTTATTTTTTTATTTTTTAAAATTATTTATGCCTACAGCACCTGGTCTTCCTAGGTGGTCTCCCATCCAAGTAGTAACCAGGCCCAACCCTGCTTAACATCTGAGATCAGATGGAATTGGGCTTGTTCAGGGTAGCATGGCCATTGACAGGAGTTTTAAATAATATTATGTTGTGATTAAACATGGTGTGATAAGTTAATAGCACCAGAAAAACTATCAAAGTTTTATGTTACAGTGTGTTATATATTTGTGAAAAGTAAAGGATGAATTTAATATCACCAAGGCTTTTCATTTAGGAGAAAAAAAGAGTTCTAATTGGTACAGAGAATTTCTCTATTTATTAAGTCATTTATTAATTCAAGAACTATTTGCTAATCATTGATTATGTGTCAGGCACTGTAGATAAATGAGTGAGTAAAACAGCCAGAAATCATTGTCCCCAGTGGAATTTATATTCTAGCAGAATGACAGATAAAATTAAACAATAAATAAAATATACTTTATGTTAGATAGTAACATGGGCAAAGGGGAATACAAATGCAGGCAAGGGGCATAGAAAGTGGGCTGTGAGAGATTGTAATTTTAGCTAAAATAGCCAAGGTCGTACCTGAGCAAAGACTTGACTGAAGGGAGAAGACAGAACCAGGTGAGCATCCTGGCAAAAACATTTCTGCTGGCACTCCAGCGGGGCAAGGCCTGGAGGCAGGAGCAGAACCTGGTGACTGAGGGGCCAGACAGGCTGGTGTGGCTAGAGCAGGACTGAGTAGAAGAGGCGCAGGGAGGTTAGGTCACTGAGGGTCTGTGCAGGGACTTTGGCTTTGGGGGTCATTAACAGAGAACGTGTATGAATTGACTCAGGTTTTAACAGGGTCACTCTGGCTGCTGTGTTGAACATAGAGTTGAACATAGAGTGAACATAGACTGCAGGAACGACGCACCATAGACTGGATGCCTGAAACTACGGAAATTTAATTTCTCACAATTTTGGAGGTGAGAGGTCTGAGATCAAAGTGACAGCATGGTTGGTTCCTTCTGAGAGCTGTGAGGAAGGGATCTGTTCAAACCTTTATTTAGTTCTTTCCTGTCTTCTTCTTGTGTAATAAAGGTAATATAAAAAGTTGGAAATGAATATTTGTTTAAAAAGTGATTTGGGAAATAAGGAAAAGGAACTCCATGAAATTATGGAGAACAAAGAAGGAAAGTAAAGATAATGTGAACAAGATGGAACAAGAAATTATTTAGAGCAGAGGTCCTGAACTGGGGGCCAAAGAGTGAAAAACTGAATTAATGGCCATCACTGAAAAATTAGCACCTGTAATTTAAAAATATAACAGTCTGCCTTGTCTGGGAAAATCTGAAGATCTGGAACGTGAGTTGGCATTCCCTCCTGGAAATACATGGAGGCTCCACTGCCTCTGAGCCTCAGACAGTCAGTCTCGGTCACTCCTGAATGACGTTTCCTAATCTTTATTTTGTATGTGGACACAACCTCACACTCGGTTCTATCCATGTGCCCTTTGGGAGGCTGAGGTCTAGAATCAGTTGCCACTTCCGTTTCTCACACCATTGTGTTTCTGACACATGGCTTGTCCCTCTCCCTTTTATTACCTGCTTGGGTTTTGTAGACATTTTGAATTTACTCCAATTTGGAGAAATTTATGAAGAGAAGTTATGTTCTTTATGTTAAAGAACATAAAAATAACAGATTCTCCCACTGAAGTTGGAGTCAAGTTGGCGTCCCAGTGTGGTATAGAGAAAAGGAAGCAGTCAGGTATATTCTTCCAAAATAAGAGTAACCACCAATAGCATTCATGGTATTTATGTGCCTAGAAGAACAGAGATCGAGAGATGTGGTTCTTTCTTTTCTAATTCTGCTATGCCGATAAAAGAAATTAATTTCTCAAAAAAATGATAATTTGGGCAGAGCAAATGAGAGATGAAAACAATGATCATAATTAAGAAAAATGTTGGAACTATAAAAATATAAGAGTGGCAACATAACAAAATACTTAAGATGAGTATTGGAGTTTGAATTTTAGTTCCGTCTCTTACTAGCTGTGTGGTCTTAGGTGAGTTACTAATCTGTCTGTGCCCCAGTTTCCTCTTTCTTGAACATAGAGTGAAGGAGGGTGTATTAGTCCACTCAGACTGTAGGAACAATGTACCACAGACTGGATGCCTGAATGCCTTATTTTCATCCTTAAAATGGTTATAAAGAAAGTAACTATCTCATTATATGGTTGTGTATGGTAAATTAGTAAGCTTAATACGTGTAAAGTATTTAGAATAATACCTGGAACATCATAAGCACTAAGCTATTATACAAGGCAAGATGGAGAGAATCCATTAATAATGTAAGAGTGGAAGATGGTTTAGAGAGACTTGACATACCACTCAGAGGAGATAAAGGCAAGAGAAGAAATTCAGAAATAAAAAGAAAAGTGTGGAAAACATACGGTTGGCTGGGAAGGGACTGGATCAGAAAATCCTCAGGATAAAATTGGTCACATGGTCACTGGTGTTAAGTCTCTCTCCTAATGGCTGAGATTGACTGGGCAGTGGGGATGGCCATCTATTGAAGAGATTTTATTTTGACACTGTAACAAAGCACAGTTAGTGTCTCCTGTCCCTGTGTACAGGCCACCAGGAGAAAGAGCCCTTCTATTTCTAAGGCAAGAGATGACAACAAAGAAAGCAAGTCTTTCCAGTTCTAAGAAAAGGTGAGGGGAAGAGTGTGTTAATCTAGGAGTTTTGCTAAAAGAGAAAGGCACCTCTGTAAAAGGATGCTCAGAAATGGCTGAAGCATGAGGGTAAAAGTTGCCAAAGAGAAAATCAGGGAAATGTATCATAAAAATCTTTAGAATACCAGCTACAATGACACTTGACTAAAGAAGCCTTTCTCAACCACTTTAAGTAGGTCTGCTTTTTTATTCCCCTCAGTGACCTTGAATATCTCCATTCTGGCACTTAGCACAATTGAAAGAATGTCTACTTCCTTGTTGCTCCACAAGAACTGGGATATTGCCTATTTGGTTCATCATTGGATACACCTATGCCTCACACATACTAGAAGCTCAGTAAACACAGTGTTTGTCAGATGAATGGATGAAAGGCGATCCACACACCTGTTTTATATAATATAAAAAAGATCTTTAGAAAGAAGTGGACCTGAGGATGAGGCATGAGCTTAGGAAATAGATGGGCTCAGACAGTGGTAACACATGAAAAACTCACATAGACAACTGCTGGCCATAAGCAATGAAGCATTCAGGGCCAATAGCATACTTCTGATCAAAAGACAGAGGAGGCTGGAAGAAAGACAAAAATGCTAGATTTCTGAACTCTTTGAATAAAAGTTGGTTAGTTGTGGACAAATTGAAGGAAGAAAGGAAACACAGTCACATTCATGCAGATGAAGTTATGGATCTAGCTAAAATGTGTGTTAGCGACACATGAAAGACCCAGAAGAGCCAACTGGGTGGATAGGACATGTTCTTGAAAAGAGAAGATTCTAATAGATGAAAGGAAAGTAATAAAACTTGATACTACAGTTCTAGGAAATGGCTATCACACAGCTATGGAAAGTTCTTGGTATTTGGAAAATATAAATATTGTTATTAAATAAAATTTTGGGTATGACAATTACATATTTAAATACTCATTTAAATATGTGCAAGTGCATAGAATAACTTAAAAAGCATTGTGTAAATATTAGCAATTATTTTTTTCTTTTAAATCCCAGCAATAAGGAAAATCAATCTTTTTTCTTATTATTTATGCCTACAGCATCTGGTCTTCCTAGGTGGTCTTCCATCCAAGTACTAACTAGGCCCAACCCTGCTTAGCTTCTGAGATCAGACATCAGGAGTGTTCAGGGTGGCATGGCCATAGACCATGGGCCGTGGCTCCACTGGGGAGTGAACCCAGGACCTTCCACATGTAAAGCAGACATGCTAACTGCTGCACTATGGAACCATGTCCTTCCCTGCCCCCCCCCCCCAATTATCAATAGGTACATCTCCTTGGGGAGATGAAGTACCCTTGCCAGCTGAACTTTTAGGCATGGACTTTTTTTTTCCACAAAAATACTCTGGGTAAAGCAATGAAATGTTCAGGAAAGAGGCAGCTCTGCAGAAGAAAAATAGAAAAGAAAGGACCAGCTGTCAGGCATATTGCTTGCATTTTCCCCCTTAAATCTTGCTTCCAATAATATTTTCCTTTTTTTCCACCTGTATCAACTTTTATACTTTAGTGTTGAGTTCTTTCTCAGATATACTTCATAACTACTAAAGAAAGAGTTAATATCTATCATGCTCTTAAAACAGTTCTTGGCACATAGTAAGCAACTATATAAATACTTGATAAGTCAGCGCACGATACTAAAATGTCCACCCTCAAGATCTTTATTTAACCTTACGTATGTTTTTCTTTATTATACTTGAAATCAAAATGGTCAATGATATGAAATGGAACTAATGATATACAAAAGCAGTGGAAATGAATATGTTAAGTGGGTTGGTAAATTTATAAAAAAAGATTAAATGTTTCATTTTCTTATAAAGATCTTCTTTATTCTATGCTCCTCTCTCACGCTTCTCTTCTATAAAAAATCTTAACTAAACATGATGGGAATTTTATTCTGACATTTTAAAACTTTTAGCTCTTATTTGTCTATAAAAATAACCTTTTTCTTTTCATTATTAACTGATCACAAACCCTCTTGCCATCCTTAAAAGAAATGTGACAAATGTTTATTATTCATGTTTCTTTATTTACTTTATTACTCTAGAAAAAAAGAATATGGATCAAAAAAATAGACTGTGTTTTTAATATTGTTTTATTGGCAGATGGACCATTCCCAAATTCATGTCTCCTCAAGTCCAGATCTCTAATTTACTACATTAAAATTCTTCTGGAGAACTATGGGAAATTTCTCTCTTCCAGTTGGTACTGCCTGAACCACATTTAGAACTCTGCAGTGTGTGCCTCTTGACTTGTGTTTCTTCTCTCTACCCAAATGTGGAAAAGTTGGACTGAAGGGAAGGGGAGACACAGCGGCCGGACTGCCACGCCTGCACCTGTCGGAATGGCCGGTCCCTGTGTGTCCTTCCCTGCCCCTCAGTCCTCACGTCCAGCTCTCCAGCTATGCAGGCTCGGTACTCGTCTTCCCTAGCTTGTTTCTGGCCCCAGTTCTTACATGGTGTCTACTAATAGGAGCAATGTATGAAGGGGGCCAGATGAGGGAAGGGGTAAGAGCTGAGGGCGGGGTCAGGTGCAGGGGTGGTATAATGAGAGTGCCTACAGTGTGACCTGGAACAGCAGTGAGACCTCTGTGAACCACCAAGGTGACTCTACCTTGAACTGATTTTTCAATCCATGTTATTTGCTATAGGAGAGAAGATATACAACACTTCACATTTTAACATAAAATTGGTCTTTCAAATTAGGGAAGAATAAATTAGTAATATAGGAAAAAGGGAGTTTATTTCAGAGATAATAGTAACAATGAAATACTAAAAATTATATTTTATTGGATAATGAAAGGAAGTTCAGAAATATTAGTTCACTGTTCTTTTGAGAAATATTATGGTAGGCCATGTAGCCAGTTCATTCTTTGGCAAACTGATTGCTAATTCTCCTTTTCAGAAGGACAGTGGGTTCTAGCATGAGTAGTTTCTCAGATGTTAAATTCTCTGGACTTCAGCTTTCTCATTGGTGAAATACAAGGTTTAGTCTAGATCAGGAGTTGGCAAACTTTTTCTGTAAAGGGCCAGAGAATAAATATTTTAGGCTCTGTGGTCTACAAATTACCTGTCACAGCTCAACTCAAGCATGAACACAGACAATAGGAAAATGAATGTGTGTAGCTGTGTTCAGATATAACTTTTATTTACAAAAACAGGCAGTGGGCCAGATTTGGCCCAAGGGATGTAGTTTTCTGATCCCTGGTACAGAACCCCTCATTTCCCAGCTGCTCCCCAGAGATGTCTACAGTTGCTTTAAGAGAAGAAAAAGGAGCAGGGAACCTGAGCAGGATGAGTTCTGTGGCTCTCGTCACCATTTTAAACAGAGCGACTCTTTTTATGGCATGGACTTCCAAATTATTTTTAAAGGTTCTTTAGTTGTAAAGCATGTAAAGAAAACACTAGATCTCTAAAGTCCCCTTGAAAATTGTACACATCTAAGTAATGTCGACCACTCTTGGGCGCTGGACCACCAGCCCCTCTCCCACTCTCCCCTCCCGCCCTCCCTGATGATCTGATGATTTTTCAGATTTTCGTTTCCAGTTCAGAATCCTCTCTGGATGAGACTCCTATCTGCAATCTCCTTTTGGATAACTATCTTTGTTGGAATGTTCCATAGACACCTCACGATCAATACATCCAAAATGTAACTAATTTTTACCCCCGAAAATCTCTTTTTTCATTTGAGTTAATGACTCCAAATTCCCTCTAGTGACACAAACCAGAAACCTGAGATTTTCTTTTTACTCCTCTCCACGGGACATCAGTCATAGAGTTCTTGTGATTACATGTTCTGTCCCCCTTCTGCTTTAGTCCTTCAGTCCTAGTTTAGGCCTCCACTAGCTCTCATCTGAGCTATTAGATGAGGAAAATTAGAGAGAGAAACCAGAGATGAGGGATATGCAGGTCTTAGCCACTCTCTCTCACCTGAGAGAATCGTTTATCTGTAATACAGATCTGAGTTAGAAACTTACCTTCTTAAAATTCTTTATTAGTTTCTCACTCCATGCAAGGTAAAATACAGGTTTTTCAATTTGTAATTAATATAAAGTTGTCTGTAATTGACTTCTATTGTTTAGGTAAAACCATTTGTCTGTAGGTCCAAATGGTTGAATACAGTAGTGTTGTCTGGTTGGCCTAAAACATCTCTAGTCTGTTCAATTGCCATTCCCTCACTGGACTGATCAATTTCTACATCTTTCACAACTTCTGGGGGACAGTTCCTCCAAATTGTCTCCAAACTGCCAACTGGTAAAACGTTTCCTCTCTTTTTCCATAGCAACCACCACCAAGGTCAACAGGTTGAAATTATCAAGCGACCCATTTGTGCTGCAGTCCCCATTGTGAGGGCATCTTTGTCTCCCCTCTGTCTGGTCCAGTGCAGTTCCTTTGTTGAACTGAACTGAATGGAATGGAACAAAACTAGCAGTTTCTTAGCAAATCAAAATCACTAATCAATGAAACTGACTGCATTTCATAGTTGTGTTTGAGGTTTAGAAGTCTTTGTGGGATTTAGCGGCTAGTGTTTTCATCTGCTAACAGAAGTGATTTGAAGCATGAAGTGTCAATTAAATGAATGATTAGCTTTGAGAGTTGAAGTATAGATAAGTCAAAAGCTAGTATTTTTACCCACAATATTTATATCACAGGTAATGATTCAAATAAAGAATTTTTGGAGTTGTATTATGGGAGAAAAAAATCATTTTTATAATATAAATAACACAAACTTTCATTTCTAAGTTCTCTGAATGTGCAAAATTGCATTTTCTTGAATCTTCTCTTTACATAGAGATCTGCATAGATAAAGATGGTGTGTGTCAGCCCCCTTCTCCTAAAATAACATACTAAGAACATTGCAGACACATAGTAATATTATTTTAGGTAAAAATAATTCGCAATCGTAATTATAGCAACCCAGCTGTGAAACTATATAGGGTGTGGGAACAGATGTGTTTTGGGGCTGTTGGGATCAGTGGGGAGCAAGCAAACTTTTTAATGCCAAGAGAGAATGTTTCCAAACACAGCAATCCTGCCTGGAGGAGATGTAGATAACAAGCCTCTCTGCAGACAGCATCTGTGAATCAGTGGCCTAGTTGTGTGGGGCTCATAGAGAAGAGAGACCAGGACTCATCAGCACATTTATCCTGGGGGGCCAGAGCCTGCCACAGTCTAGGCTAGAACCAGGAGATAACTCCACAAATTTAAGGAACTTTAGTGAAACAACAAGAAATAGCAAGCTTAAGCAGGGGCACATAATGAGCACCTCTCCTAGATACTGTGTCCAGTGGGGAGTTCTCACAGAAAAAGCCTCTTTGTGGCATCTTTCTTTTCCCTGAAAAGCCAATCCCAAGCCTTAAACAATCTTGCTCACCCCTATGTATCAGGAGTCTTGTCTCCAAAACAGCACCAGACACAATAATTAGTAGAGGGATTTTTTTTTTTTGATACAGTGACCCCTCCTTATCCTTGGGGATATGTTCTCACACTCCCAGTGGATGCCTGAAAGCTTGAATAGTATTGAACTTTATATGTACTGTTTTATCTATACATACATGCCCATGATAAAGTTTAATTTCTATATTAGGCACAGTAAGAGATTAACAACAATAACTAATAATAAAGTAGAGCAATTATAACAATATACTGCAATAAAAGTATTTGAATGTGGTCTCTCTGTCTCAAAATATATTATTGCACTATATTCAACTTTTCACTTAAAGGGAGTACTTTCTGGCTTCTTTTTGGCATATCCAAACTGTCAGCCTCACTACACTTGTGCTTTGGGCCCATCGTTAAGTAAATTAAGGGCTATTTAAACACATGCACTGTGATACCACGACAGTTGATTTGGTAACCAAGATGGCTACTAGTGACTGACTCTTGGGGAAAGTATGCAGTGTGGACACGTTGGACAAAGGAGTGATTCGTATCCCAGGCAGGATGGAATGGGATGGCATGAGATTTCATCATGCTACTCAGAATGGAGTACAATTTAGAACTTATGAATTGTTTATTTCTGGATTTTTTCATTTAATATTTTCAAACTTGGCTGACTGTGTGTAACTGAAACCACAGAAAGAGAAACCATGAATAAGGGGGGGATGCAGTAGTTAAAACATCCTTGCCCATGAAAAAGGAGAATGAAGACAAAGAGAGATGAAGGAGGCCATGTGCAGAAGTTATGTGAGAACATCCTGGTTGCAACATATGTTGTGCTCAGAAAGGGCTTTATGCCTTGAATATTGAAGCTATGTGCATGGAGGATGCATACAGGATTTCATGGCTCTTATCATGATCAGGGTAAAATCTAAATATAGTGAATATTGTTTTTCTCTTCTCCTCTTTCCCTCTTATTTCAGAATTGTGCAGCTCATCAGAGAAAACAAGATGACCTTTCTTAACTCAGTTTCATGGAGTCTGATTTTACTACCATACTGGGTTCTATATCTATAAGGACCCATATATACTCCCCATTTCCTTTTGCCTTCACGTAGAGTTCCTTAAGGGTCTGATGTATCTCCCATTTTCTTTTATGGTTGTCACCCATTATCCTTGTGAGGATCTCGAATGGTTTCCTCTAGGCCTAGACCACGATTTCTTATCTAATTGTTTTCATATGCTCTCTGCCTTTTCAAATGATGATGAAGGTGAGGATGGTATGTGTTGTTTAGGCACTGTTTACTGAACATCTAGTATATGCCTCACACACTACTGTGAGGAATTTACGTATCTTATTTATACTCATTACCCAATTTTTATTATCTGTATAACTAATTGAGTAGGTATTATCATCTTCATCTTTTAGATGAAGAAATTAACAGTGAGAGAAACGTTTTATCGTTTTATCACTTCCAGTTGACATGTAGTCAGTAGCAATGCTGCATTTAATTAGTATTCTGTTTGACTTCAAAGCTCAGGCTCCTTCTATTAGACAACTTTTGTTGCAAGTGGTTGCATGTAGCTCTCTACTGTCATTTGTATCAGTTTCTTTTACTCCTGAGTTGCATTCATTGAATTTTCTTTCAAAGTATACTACATGTTTCACTAGTACTTTTATGTGGCCATCAAAACTTGCCTTTCTGTTCCAACTCATATTCAGAGTACATTGCTACCTAGTTTTCTCAAAAAAACTATGTTTTTCCAGACTTTACTAATTTAGAACTTTTTCATAACTCTGAAAGCCCTTATAATTTGTCCTGTCCCCTAATTACAAAATATTTATGTGAAATTTTAATCTTTTCTATAGCAATTTACTAGGAAAAAATAAATATTATGTTTTTAATTTTCTTGAACTGACTTCACCTATGTCTTCCAAAAGAGTCCATTTGATACCTCTGACTGATTCACTAGGGAAAAATTCAAATTGTTGCAGCAAGAATGTCAAGATATATAAAGAGTTAATATTCCTCTTCTGCAAATTGTGATTTTGTAATGATAGTTTTGAAAGTTAGGCATTTTGGAGAGATAAAATTATAATTCCTTCATTCTCACCTTTGCTTATCAAGGACCAGGTGTGGTGTGCTTGTTCATAAAGACTGATTTAAGGGAAGTCCTGATATGACAGGATGATTAAGGGAGGAAAGCCTTCCTCCTTCTAGTGTGGGGGAAGAAGAACTTCAGATGGTGAGGATGGAAGAACCACACAGAAGAATTCTACTTGCCTGAGTGTGCTGGAGAAAGGCTGTAAGGCTCTAAGGAAAACCAGACTTTTGAGCACTTCCAATAAACTTCAGAGAGATGGTGGAGGGGTACCAGCAGGAATGATTTTAAGGGATAATACATTTTTTTAAATGTGATATAGTCAAACTCATAGAAGCAGAAAGCAGAATGGTGACTGCCATGACTTAGGGAGAGGGGGAAATAGGGCATTCCTGTTCAATGGGTATAAAGTTTCAGTTATGCAAGATGAATAAGTTCTAGAAATCTGCTATACAATATTGTGTTTATAGTTAACAATACTGGATTGTAGACTTTAAAATTTTCTAAGTGGGTAGATCTCATGTTATCTGTTCTTAGAGCATTATCTGGGGTTGAGGAGAGGGAGCCTCTGAGAATGGGGAGCCATGAAGTCATTATCAGTGAAACACTTTATCCAAAAATTCAGACAGTACTCACTGCACCTCAGTATTCACCAGTCCAAGAGGCATCTGAGACCAGCCACCAAGCATTACAGCCTGGAAAGATCTAGAGAACTCCTCATGGATTCATGTCTTCCCCATCATGCCCCTAGCCATGAGGTTGTGGAGCCAGAGCTCTCACCCATTTATAGAGGCCTCTTGAAAAGGATTAAGAAGAAGACATTTGAGAAACTAAGCAATTCTCATTATGAAACCAACTCAGGCTCATTATAGAAAACACACACACCCTCTCTATCATATCATATCTATCTATCTATCTATCTATCTATCTATCTATCTATCTATCTATCTATCAATCTATCATCTATCTATCTAGAAGAAAACAACAATACTCACAATCCCATACAATCAGAGATAATAGCTTTTGAAAGTAGATTCTTTTCAATGTAATTCCCTTATCTATCTCATTCTCTCTCTCTCTCTCTCTCTCTCTCTCTCTCTCTCTCTCTCTCTCTCTCTCTCCACACACACATATATGTACATATACACATATATATATGTATGTGTGTGTGTCACTAACATTTACTACTCATATAATCTTGAAAACATTCATCATTTGTAAAATGAAAGTAATAGTAATATCTACTTCATAGGACTGTTTTAGAATTAAATATAAAGATCCATAGAAAGCTAGAACATTGTAAGCATTTAACATCTTTTAGCCATTTAAATTTTTCTAATGGGGGTGTAACTTACATGTTATTTTTAAGGTAAACATGTAGTGAACATCTTTTTATTTCAATAGATATTTTTTCTAAAACATCACTCTGAAGAGTTGAATAATACTCAAGCCTATGCCTGGGCCATAATTGATTTAACTAGTACTTTACTGTTGGTCATTTAGGTTATTTCTACCTGCTCACTATTACAAATAGATTTCATACAAATATTCTTAGAGTTACAGATTTGGAACAAATCCTTGTTTCTTTAGGTTAAATTTCCAAAAGAACAATTTCTTGGTTAAAAAATAGGCACATTTTAAAACTTAGAAAACATATGTATTTTCAGATTGCTTTTTAGTAATGCTGACCTCAAAACTGAGATGGCTTTTAACAAATTCAGCAAAACATCCAATTACATATCCTTCTTCTTCCTCAACAACATAACTATGATTCACGGCAGGATAAAATTTTCCTACAAATCTGAGAAACTCTGCCTAGACCATGAGGTCTGACATTTATCTTTTCAGATAGAATGAAGTCTGGGGGAAGCATAGAAGGAGGTTTTTAGTTTAACGCCCTGGTCTTTATGGCTGGTTGCCAAGTATCATAATTTCCTTACAGTATAGCAAATATACCTGTCTTCTCTTTGTAAATCATTTTGTAAAAGCTGTTGTTTGAAAAACACCTCCATTTTCATTGGCTAGCATTCTATTTCATTATGTCACATTCCTAATCGACTATTACTCACACATATGAGCATGTGCATGCACACGCACGTGCACACACACACACACACACACACACACACACGCACAAAGCTATTACTCTGAAAACTCTTCAGTCTTGAGTTTAGCTCTCACCCCCGCATGGATCATCACCATGATGACTTCCTTAGGGATTACACACAGGAGCAAGAACAGTCAGCCTCACTCATGGAAAGTCTGAAAGCCACTAATCTACAGAACTTAATTTAGAAACAACCTGCAAAAGATAGTTAGCAACTAATGAAGGTTGACCAAACACTCTTTGGAGATGGTTCTCCTGGCTTAGCTATTACTGTGTAAAGTCTTTCTTTTGCATCTGTTACACCCAGGAGGCCAGAGAAGGAAAGAAAACCAATGTGTGACAAATAGAATCAGCTCTTCTGCCACCTTCCCTGCTGCCCTACTTAGAAAGGGAGCTAAATTTGAGAGCAGGGACCAAAGAGAGTTTAATTGAATTAGGAATGAGAAAAATCTAGATCGGAGCAGAAAGGGACTCAGCCCTGGAGGGACTTCATAAGGAGGAGAAATGGGAGGGGAGAGAATTCAGAATCCAGCAGGATGGCGTAGTCACTGAGAAATTTTCAAGTAAGGGGGTCTAAATGATGTTTAAATTTAATTTAATTTTTAATTTTCTGAAAAATTTGCATGATTCATAAATTTAAATAACACAGAGGAATACAATGAAATGTCTCAGTCTAACTTTTATGCCTATCACTTCCCTACCCCAAGTAACTTCTTTTTTAGTTTCTAGGTTATCTTTCCAATGTTTGTACGAATACAAGCCAAAATTAATTTATATTTTTACTTTCCACCTTCCAAAAATATTTTAATAGTGATATCCAATATTCAATTTATTTGAGATGTGAGACAGATCTTCAAAATTTAGTAAATCTCCTCCGCGCAAGTCATATAAAGTATTTATATGTGTAGTTGTGTGTGTCTGTGTGTGTGTCAAGAAACAAGACGGAGTTCCACACCTGGGTTGACATGATGTGGAAGGAACAGTACCATGTGTGGGATGAAGAGAGAATCCATGCTCCAAATTAATTCAGCAGAAGCAAAATGAAGCCAGAGGTGATTGTGAGAACTTAAACCCATCAGGAATTGATAGAAATGTTGAGAACAGTGTTGAATTTTTCATAAAACATGTAGCAGCAATTTTATTTAGCCTTGAAGGAAGAGTAAACTCAATTGATATCAGAATTACACATTATTGCCTTCAGCTATGAAATAATCCCTAATTAATCATTCACTGGTATGCTGGGACTGGATGATAAAATATCATCATGGCCAAGCTGAGAAGCTTAGATGTTTTCTAAAAGTAAATGAAGAGTCATTGAAGATTTTTGACTATGAGAATGACATAATCAGAAGTATATTTATAGATGTTTAATCGGTAGCAGAAAAATTAACAATGCTATTTCTCTTTGGGAATATTCATTAGGAAGTATGTTAATTATCCATTGCCACATAATAAATGATCCTCAAATTTAGCATCTTACAAAAACAAGTATTATTATCTCAGTTTCTGTAGGTCAGTAATGTGGGCATAGTTATCAGCAGGATTTAGCTCCTTATGGGCTGTTGGACTGGGAACCTTAGTTTCTCCATAACCAGCAGTCAGGGGCCTCCTGCACTTGCTCTCCACTGGAGCCATTCTGTAAGGCAGCTCATAACATGGCAGCCACTTCCATCAGAGCCAGCAAGTGAGAGACAAGAAAGGGCAACCAAAATGGACACAAGAGGCTTTTTGTAACTTAATCTCAGAAGTGACATCTCACCACATGTGTTGTATTTTATTCATTGTGCCTTATTCTGTTCATTCAAAGTGAGTTGCCAAGCCCAGTCAACATGGAAGAAAAGGGGATTACTCAAAGGTGTGAATACCTGCAGTTGGGATCACCAGATATTTTGGAGGTTATTTCAGACTAGTAAGCTGAAAGTAGTGAGGCATTGCAATAGGTGGTTTCTATCTGGCAAAGACTGGGGAATGGTGTGAAAATGAAGACAAGATTTTCAAACAGATTGGATGCAGGGTGGGGGAGTGATGAGTAGAAGAAAGACATCAAGCCTGGAAGATGGGGATGATTGCCAAGGGAGTCACAGAGAAAAAACATGAGGAGAAGCAGATTTGAGAGGAATGTCAATTAACTAGAATAGGTTGTAGCAGATTCAGCATTAAAGGATCAGGAGAGAAAATAATAAGAATTCCTTTGGTTCCACTAACTTGCAGCAGCTGATGTAGGAACGAGAACATGTTGATTGGAGTGAGTCAGCCAGCTAGGATGCTCCTGAATTCTGAACTATAGAAATTGTGATATATAAATATTTATTGTTGCTATAAGTTGCTAGGTATGAAAATCTATCATGTAGCAACATGTAACTAATTGAATCTCCTATTTGACCTCGTAATTAAAGCCAGAACGCACACACACACACACACACACACACACACACACACACACACACACACACACTGGTGTCCCATTTCATTTTACAGTTCCTAGTTGAAACTAAATGCTGATCAGTTTAAGCATAATGCAGATAACAGAACAAGGCAAATTTTTGCTCTAAAGGAACCAAAATAAAACATAGTATTCATGTTTGGCTTTTCTGATAAAGTGCTAATTCTATAGCTCAAGAAAATCCACAGGTCAACTTGAAAAAAAGAGTGGTAGGAGGACCTAAAATAGATACAATAATCAAGGGGACTGCATAATGCAGATATTTTCAGTACAGGAAAATAAAGGTTGAAAGGAACTATAACTTAAGTCTGTAATATCCTACAGGATGTGGACAAATTGAAGTGGAATTTTTCATTTGATGTCAGTGTGAATGCTTAGGTCTCTAGCAATATGGTATTTTTAGATGTCTGGTTTATATTGGGATTATAAAAATAGGACCCATTCCAGGGAACAAACATATGTATTCATGCAGAAGTTTTAGGTTGAAATATAAACAGATACATGTAAAGACTTTAAAAATTATAGGCTTCGAAGAAGACATGAAAAGATAATACCCCATCTTCTCATTAACTAGCCCTTAGTCTTAGTGTATCAGGGCATTCTTAAATTCTTGCAGTATCTTCATCCATATCAGCCTTCTAACTAGCACTCTCACTTTTATTTATGCCCTTTTGCAATTCATTCTCCACAAGGCAGTTGGCATGTTCATTCTTAAATATAAAACATCTAATCTTTCTTTTGGTTAAGGCCTTCAGGGCCTTCTCACTGTCTTTACTGTCAGGTACAGCCTCCTTATTGTGACTTATCAGGCCTTGCAGCCTGGATCCAGCCTCTTCTCTAATGTCACTCTTTCATGTTTTTCCTTTTCCAACAATCTTCCAAGCCCTTTCCTGTCTCTGGCTCTGGCACTGGGAGTGTCTCCTGTGGCTGACTCATTCTCCTCCTTCAGGTTTCAATCTAACTCTCACCTCCTAGAAAGTCCTTCACTGACAATCTCACCAGAAGTGAGCTACATAAGTCACTTGTTATTTGATAATATGGTTGCTTCCCTTCACAGCGTTTATAATTATCAGAAATTATATGGTTTTTCTTACTTATTACTTTATGTCACTAATCCATAAATTTCAAATGTCTTGTTGATCATTGTAGTCCGAATACCTAGCACAGTGACTGACATTATTATTTTCTTCTTCATCATTATCATCATCATATTGAATGAGACCAAAGAGATAATTGAACTGCTGGATAGTTCATGGAAATTTTTCATCACCAACACTACTTCACAAACTCTCCCCTCCTTCTTTCTTTTCCTCCTTCTGTCTCTCTCCTAACACCTTCTCTCTCTTGATTTCTGTATGGCTTAAAATATACTTTGCTGCTCACAGAGAGTGTAAGACAATTATATTGTGTCCTAAGCTCATGACTGAAAGAACATATGAGTTTAACTACTGATTCACTATCTACCCTAGCTTCCTTTTCAGTATAGTGAACATGCATTTTTTTATTTGGTAAAGAATTTTTAATACACTAGCTCAATAGTTTTTTTTTCTGTTGAGGGGTATTAGTAACGTGTGACAGAAAGTGTTGAGGGAATAAAGAAAAGTGCTATGCTTGGCAGCACTATTAATAGTAATTTGGGAAACTGAGACCTACTGGAGCAGGACTCAAGTCCAACCTGAGAACCTGATGCCTGTGCTAGCCAGGAATGAGCAGAGTTTTCTGGTAGCTTTGCCCTATTAACAATATTTATTGAAATGTTGTCTCCTTTTTATTTTATCAAACTATAGGTCAATAGGACCCTAATTAATATAAATAAAACAAAAATAGAACTTCATTTGTTAAATTGTTTTGTGTTATATTTACTCTGATAAGTTTTAATATTGTTACTATTTTCCTGAAATTTATTATATGCTTTTACATTAAGATAAAGAAAATTCATTTCATTTTCATTCATATTTTTCCATACACATATATTACTTAAGATAATTTTTTTACATAATAATGATATACTAGAATAAAAGTCAAGCCCTGAGAGACTGCTTATTGTGTTATCTTTTGGAAATTTGGAAATCAAGAAAATAAATATTAAGAAAAGGTCTTTTCTATTTTTAATAAAACTATTCCCCAAAGTATTAAAAAATATGCCCTAGGCTTATTTAGCAAACTTTACTTATAGCAAGATTTATAAATGAATTATCAACCATCAGGATTGAGTATACATACACAGTTGCATAGTCACAATTCTGAAGTTTAAAGTGGTCTGAAAACCAAGAGAGTTTTTGTTTATTTGCATATGTGGCAAACTCATTTGGCAACAAAATCTGACCTGAACCAATGATGCAAGGCTGTTGATTATCTTTATTGATTTCACTGAGTGTGAACAGCCATACATTTTACTGCAGGAATACTAATGTGTTTGCTTTGGGGGTTACCTCAGCCAACACTGAAAGTATTATAAATAGTTTATGTACTTTATTACCTTTGAAAGTGTGAAACATGAAGTCAGTAACATATGCAATCTCAAGGTTTTCAAATGGGCGATTGAGGACCTGTCTTGCAGAATCATAAATAAATGTTTAAGCTGGCAGTTACCTGAGATAATATATGTATTCCAACCTCCTTGTTTTATGAATGAGGACGCTGAGTCCAGAGAGGTGCAGTGACCTGCCAAAGGTCTTACTACTCGGTTAGTAGCAGACATAGAAATAGACTCCAGTCCCCAGGTGCTCAAGTCCCAGGCTTCTTCTCATAGTCTGTAATGAGCTCTCCCCCAGTATCTGTGATTTCTAAACAAGTGAAATACACATGAGTGTGTCCTCTACTCAAGACTTGCTGTTTCAGTGTGAAGGGAGATGCAGAAGCGTGCACATACCTACTTTTGAAAGAAACTGTGTCCCTCTTTTTTTCCCAAATTGATTCCTATAAATCTATTTTTCTAATCAGGACAAAGACAGTCACCATCACCATTTTCCCAGTTTGTCAAACACTGTTCCAAACACTAAAAAGGCAAAGTCCTAGACCTCATACTCCAATTTAACTTCATCTTTTGATGAGTTTCTATTCAAAACACTTCAGAATGCATATTAGTTTTCAGTCAATCACCAGGAATTTATAGGATTTCTACATGCCCCAGACTGTGAAGTTACTAAATCAGTGATTTTTCAACCAGGGGTAATTTTGTCTTTCAGGAAATCATTGGCAATGATTGAAAGCATATTTGCATGTCACAACTTGGGGCATGTTACTGGCATTTAATGGAGAGAGGCCAGGTATGCTCCCAAACACCCTAAGATGCACAGGGCAACATCTGGTTTAGAACAGCAATCGAACTAACAATTATGAAGTTAGGAAGAATAATTAAATATTAAACTCAATGGTTTAAAGATTTAGATTCAGAAGACAAAAGTTCAAGCATCGTCCTGCCATTTATTTCCCCTGTGACCTTTGGAAAATTATTTAAGCATTTGGGGTCTCAGTTTCTTTATTTCTGAAATAAGGTTATTGATAACTAATCCACATATTTTATTGGGCTGCTGTGAGAATCAAAGGAAATAGTGTTTTTGAAAATACTTTGAGAACGGTAAAGCATTATATAAATATAAAGCAGTAGTTATGCTATTCTTTGCAACACATCTTTCACAAAATACAGACAGATGTGTTCCTTATTTTATCAGCCTAGCACTGAGCTTCTTGTAGAAGTGTCCACCCTAATCTCAGTGAATTACATCATCATCCACTGGCGATCTGAGTCAGGAACCCCATATCCTCCTGGATCCTTTTCTTTCTCTACAACTCAACCAGTTACTGAATTCTGGAGAATCTACTTCTTTTCTTTTCTTTTTTTTTTAAGGAGTAAATGCAAGAATACAAATCCAAATTGATATTCCACTCAGGCACTCACAGACTGATGTCGCTACACTGTTTAATTATGCTATGTGTCCTCTGCTTCTTCTTGTCTTCTGCCCTACAACCCCTTTAGATTTCTTCATTATTTGGGAGGAAATATCTTCCTGGAGACTCAGTAACAAGTCTATTGTTTCCTCATGTCTTGCCACGTTTGTTTTGGGAAATAGACTCAAGACCAGGTGGATAGTCATTTTCAGAATGAAAATCAGGAAGTAGGCAAAGGGGTGTGAGGTCATCACTTGAATTCCAGTGGAGAAGCTCAAATCTTTGGAGTGTTTGAGGACCTCTGGGACATCTTTCTGGAAAGCATGGTCAAAATGGAAAACCCTGCCATGTATGTAGAGGATATCACAATGTACTACTTTGCATAGAATATTTTGATTATGCATGCTTAATATATTAACTCCTGTTTATGTATAAATTTACTATGGTTTAGTTTGCACTCTCTGAAATATGTTTCATCTGTGAAATTATTAGTGTAATAAATATTCTTCCAGTGCACTTAAAACATATTTTTACTTGCAAACAAAAGTTCAAAGGCACATCTCTTCTGACATGTTAAGTGAGGTATATTGGGTGGAAAGAAAAGGACAAATGGACAATCCTTGTATTGATGAAAGAATTATAAAGTATAATTAGAGTAAAGAAGGGAAAGAGAAGGAAAATGATTTCTTTTAAAAACTTATTGGTACAGATCAGTTCATAGAACCAAATTCACATTTTAAATCCATAGAATCTTTACTGCTTATAGTATACAAATCTTGTACTATGGTTTAATGTGGATGTAAATAAATACAGTGAAGTGATTTATTTCTATTTTCTTTTGAATGTTTTGAATTTTAAGGTAAAATAAAACCTCAGCATGAAAATGTTCTTAAATAAAACATCCTTTGCAAATTCCCAATGTCACTCAGAGGAATACGAATGATTCTAATACAATTAAATTATACTATTGGCTTAGTGTTAACAAAAACTTTATTATTTTACCCCCTGTGATACTCAGAGAGTTGTATTTTTTCCCATTACACATACATTTCCCCACTATTGCACAGGATCATACATCTTCCGGTTTGACCCCTACTCATAAAGCAGAAAAGAAAAATCTTGCCTGGCTATAGCCATCGGTTCGCCCATCACGCCCACCATCACCCAAAGCCAGACAGGAAACTTCTCTTTAATCATAAACACTAAGTTGCCTTTTTCATCCCAGGCCATGCATCTCTTTGACTCTAGCTTTCTCTATGTATGAACACTAAAAATCTCCTGGTGGTGGCAGACTGAGGAGCAGAGAAATGAAACAAGATAGATCTCACTTTACCAAGTATAAGGAAATGTGGGTTTGATTTTGTACTCTAATCTCTAACATGCTATAAACCAGATTATTTTATTTGATTTTGGTATCATCTCCTAGGGCTTTATATTTCACATTTACCCATTTCCTCTCTCATGTGCATGCTTAGGGGTTTGCACTAATAACATCAATGTCAGAGAGATGTCTGCTGAAATTTATATAGAAGCTTTTCTATAAAATCATATACCAGAATAAAACTGGTATCTTTAACATTTCCAATAGGCTTTCCAGGAAAAACCTCTTTCTAACTCAGAAAAAGCCCATCCTCTATTCTTTTCTTCGTTGAGCTCCATTTAATGGCAATTCCTGGCTTTTAAAATGGTAGGGAAATTCAAGATGTCCAGGTAAAGGGCAAACTCCCCCAGGGGCATCCAGGGAGCTGGGTTTATCTCTTACTGCATCAGGATTTTACTGATTAGATTGATTTCAGTCATGAGCATAAAGAAAGTCAACAAAAGAGAAAGTATATGCTTTCACTTAATCATATCCCAAAGCAACATACCCCTGGTGCACAGCTCCAAGGAACATTTGGCAGAGGTTGGAGCCATCCAGCTGTTCTAAAGGTTAAGTCAGATAAGAAAATTGCCGGCTTGAGACTGAAGCCTGCAGGAAGCCTCTCTCACAGCCCTTTACTGCATTACTTGATAATTCTGAGGCAATGCAGAAAATGCACAAAATGGGGGTCATGCACTTCAAGATCAAAACAGCAGGAACAAAGACATAAGGCCTCATTGGTGCTCATAAGAGTGGAGAGACCCACAGGAATGGCTCCGAGGGTGTCATTTAGTAGCTGCCTCATGCACACTCTGCTGAGTCACTGGCCTTGGCAGGATGAGTTGGCTGGGACCTGGCAGGCAGGTGATAGAGGGAGAAAAAAATTTTCTCTTTAAACTAAACAAAAAGTCTCTTTCTTAAGACTCACTTTTTATTTTAGTTCAATCTTTTATTTTAGTCCAACCCCTTATCTTTGTTTCTTATATTCAGACAGTACTATAAGTATATTTACTTATAAATGTCTCGAGTAATTGCAAATATATCAGTCTTCAGGAGCAAAGAGGCTCTTTCTTTCCTCCCACTTTCACTTCTGTTCAAACATATAAGGCACATGGACACTCACACACACACTCAACTTCCTGGGGAGTATTTATGGTCATGGCTTGGAGAAATCAAAGAACCTAACACCAGAAATGAGACAATACAGAAAAAGTGGTTAGTTTCCCTTCCTAACTACCCAGATCCTACGTCTGGGTTCCTATCCCACCACTGAAGGAATCCAAAGTGCACAGAACCACCCTCGCCCAGCGCAGATTCAGGCTGCCGTTTGAGGCGGGCTCCTCCAGGAAACTGCTATCTCCCTCCTTGTGCCTTTACACCAACTTGCTTATTGGAAAGATTTTCTATCCCATGAGTGAGCCAGTAAATATTTCCGCTGAAAGGCTGAGAAAAGTGGGAATGTTACATCCGGAAGCAGCTGTTTGTTTGAGTTCCAGAACACCCATCAGGCCAGCTGGAGGTCCCTTTATTATCTCTTTGTTATCGAGATGAGGTCTCTCCCTATAGTGGTGCCTGGCTTCTCAAAGGCATTGCATTTCAGTGTCTTACTATATTTACCCATGACCAGTGGGAGTGACTTTGCTTCTCCAGCCAAAGGTGAACGATTATTACGAAAGATGATCTAAGGACTGAGGTGACAGCGAAAGAGAGGCAGAAAATGAAGTAACACATCTTAATTTCAATTCATTTAGCATCACCCCCTCCACCTAAACCAAATATTCCTCTGCTGGTTGTTATGGTTTTGGGCCATAATTGTTTTATAATAAGAAAATTCTTGTCCTGAACTGCCTCTTCAGGGACATAAAATGGCAGTGTCCGTTAGGACATCTTGATTTAGAGAAATAAAAAATGCCTTCTGTGTCCTCCTATAATGATCACGTTGCCTCCCCTGGAAGGGCCAAATTGTTGCCCAGGAGAAGTTTCATAGCGCTATGGGAACTGACCCTTCACTTATAACTTTGCTTCTTTACCCCTCTGTAGAACACAAATTCCAAATGGATTAATTCTCATGCTTGTTGCCTTAACAACCAACACCCGCACTGTATGTTAGGTCTAATGGTGATAACATGGACCCGTAATCCCCTTTCTTTTCTAAAACAGGGCAAGATATATGTCCTCAATTCTTCTCATTCATCCACCCACTGGAAAGATTTCAGATTGGTCTAGAAATAAAAGGCTCAGAATATGAGACAACATCACCAAGCCCTGTTATTCCTCTGGCCGACAACCGCCACACTTCAATAGTACTCGGGTCTGATTTTGCTGCATTTTCAGAAATTCATTCAGCTACAAGTAACAGAGCACTTTCCCAGGAATGGCTTAAATTCATAAGGATGATTTTCCTCAAACTCTCAAGTTTGTATTTTATTCTCTGTAATGGTGTGTCTTTGCTACCCCCAACTCTGAGAGAGTCTAAGAAGTTGAGATTTTCAGTCAGGTACCTTGTTGCCTTGAACAAAATTAATAAGGAAATGGTAGTGAGGTGGGGATTGGACTTTGGGTAGGAAAACAGTAGTGACTGCTATAATCCCTGCATCTAACACTGTAAATGAAACATATTTGTTGAATAAGGCTCTACAATTTTAAGACAAGGCATAGTCAAATCCAAAAATGTTAAGAGAAGCTATGGTTAGATCCTAAAATGGTAAGACAAGGCATGTTTGGAAAGAAGGTAAAATGCATTGTGACAAAAATCTCCAGGTTAAAATTCAGTCCCTGCCAAGAGAGAACCTCTGCTTCTCTGACAGCCTGAGAAGCTGTTCACGCCCCCTCCAACCTCCATTCTTATCCCTTTCCCTCAGCTAAATGAGGGGAGCAGGAGAGAATCGAGCTCAGAAGTCATATGGGGGTTGATGTTACAGGAGACCCTTATATCCGAAACTCTGGTCAATTAAAGCATGTGATAGGTTTGTAGATAACTGACTAAATTGATAACATTGAGGTCAGTTTTGTCACTCGTGTACTCTGGATAGATAGTATTTTATTACTTCTTGGATACTTCATGTTGCTGGGGTTTTTTTTAAACCTACATTAGTTTGGATATCTTCAGTTTTTTGTTTTTCAAAGCTCTGGTGTGTATTCCACATGAGAGGCATCAGAACGTATTGTGATTTTTTCTCGATAGAGGGTACTTACTATGTTTTACAGCATATTTGCTGTGGTGTTACTTTGAGTTGTGACTGCAGCTTACTATGACAAGGTTTCCTATTTTTATTATTTTATTTAATTACTTATTTTTAGTCTTGCACTGCTCCTTTCTTTTGGGGGGAAATTTATACCTAAGCCAGGTTGATTGTTGGCACTCAAGTGAGAGGCTGCTCACACTGTCCTCTGGGAATGTGAGAAATGGAGCAACCTCAGTCTCTTTCAAAACCAGCCAGGCCTTGGCAGATAACCTGTGCCTGTTAAGGGAGGCAGGACATTTTCGTGATTCTAGTTGAAAGGTCAAGGCTGCAACTTCAACTCATTGCACTGAGGTCTTTTTTTTTAAATTGCCCTCCCTTAACTGGGTGCTTTTATCAAAAGCTAACCTATTACAAGGATGACAGTCTGGACAATGGCCTTTGCTGGCCCTCTCCAGCAGTTCCTTGGATGAAAAAACCTACCATGTGGACATTAATGTGCTAAAGATCATCAGTGCCTGAAGATTCTCAGCTTTACCAGGGGCCGGGATGTAGTGCCGGAACTGAGGGTGACACTTGGGGAACAGGGAATCCTTGACAACAGCCATTTCTTCTAAGAGGCATTTTCCTGCTTAGCTGGCCATGAGAACATTTTCTTATGGAGTATTTAGGCAGTTCTCTGAAAAAGCTATTTTCTTTGTTGAAATTAAAAATTAGGTACTTATGAAAAAATAGAAATCTGCTTACAGTAGGTGATTTTAAGATTTATGTAGCTCAAAAAATGTAATTTCAGTCACATCTTTAGAAACCCACTAATCTGAGACATTCAAACATTTTCTTGTTAAAGGGGAGATCTTCTGAATAGAAACATTATGCATGATATTTTCTTGTTTATATATGAGAATCAGATATAGATTAAATAAAATAATAATCAACAATGAGCAGATTGTAGTATGTTGCTACTTTATTTCAAGCTGTTTATTTAAATGAAGATGCTATCATCTTTAGGTATATTAGATCACTTGAAATGTCATAATAAAGTACCATAGACTAGATGGCTTAAAGGACATGATTCTAAAGGTTAGAAGTATGAGATCAGCAGTGTTGGTTTCTTCTGAGGCCTCTCTCTCTTTGACTTGTAGATGGCTGTCTTCTAACTGTGTCTTCACATCATCTTCCCTCTGTACTTGTGTATCCAAATTTCCTCTTTTTATAAGGACACCAGTCATACTGAATAAAGCCCTACTATAGAGACGTTATTTTCACTTAATCACCTCTTTAAAGGCCCTATCATCAAACAGTCCCATTCTAAGTTACTGGGGTTCAGGACTTCAATATATAAATTTTTGGGAGGAGACACAACTCAGCCAATAACAGGAAGTATTAGCAAGAACAATATATTGACAGAGTACATGAATTCATTGATGCATATTACATTCCAGGCAATGGAATAATTGTTTTACATATATTATTTTATATACTTCTTACAATGATCCTAAAATCTAGATTATTAAAATTTCTATTTTACAAATAAGAAAATTTGGGCTCAAAAGTTAAGTAACTTTCTCAAAGCTAAGAAAACAAAACCAGGTTTACACACTGACTTCAGAAAGTGCACCTGTTGTCCTATATGCTCTTCTGCTTATTGAAAGTCCCAGAGCTGGTTGGCAGCAGCAGATGGAGGCTTCTTAAATCCCAGGGCAGCATTCTATTGCACTGATATTAAACTAATGTGATGTTCACTACTCTGCTTATTGGAGAGGAAGACATCATTTCGCCTTGTGTTAGTTAAGCTGTTTTAATCAAGGTGTAAGGAATATTGAACAAGATCATATTATAAAAAACCATCAATGCTTTGCTTGTTAATTTGGACTATTGAAAGGATATATACAGGTAGACTGAACAATCATCCTGGTTTGCCAAGGTTAAAATTGAGGGCTTTTCAAGATTATGGGAGTTTTTGTGTTAAACCTGAGACATTCTTAGTTTTAGAAACAGAAGCAGTCAATATAGAAAACAGTCTCAGCAACCACAGAGTTAGGCCCTACAGAGTACATGATTATCAACTGCGACACAATGGCTAGAGACTTTTGAGATACTGAACATACAAATGAACAAAGGCCAGACCACGTAAAAGTAGACCTTGATCCACCACCTGCAGCAACCTGCCCAGGAAATCAATCTCCTGTCTGTAATACACAACCCAGGAAGCCAGTCTGCTATAAATCACACTTGCAGAACCAGATTGCTACTCTCATGGCAATCCAGGAAGCTGAACAATAACTTCTGGCCAGAATATGAATGGCCACCTTTAGCTCAAGGGCCTGCCCTTGGTTATGGCTTCACTTGGAGAGAAAAACTGGCTAATAGTAATACCCTTAACATGGGTTTTGTCTGAAAAAGACATCTGATCTTTACTAAAAAGATACTCTTATGTTTGAACATGTGAAGCACACATGGCAAACCACCTTATGTATTATCCTCTACTTTTCCTGTTTCCAAAAGCTCTTTCATCATTTATAACTGGAAGAAAGTGAAGCTTTGAGTAAGTTCTCAATATGCTTTTTTCCCCAAATTATTTTACTACTAGGCTTTTCTGAACAGAAATTCTTGTAAATTAGATTCCAAAATGTGACATTCTCCCACCTTATCGAATGGTCCCTTGCATATGAAGCATTTCAATAATTGATTTACAAGTTGTTATTCATATGTAATTTCTCCTCAAAAGAATTTGAAACAAAGACTGGCTACTTTTGAATTCATTTTTCTTAAAGTTCTTCAAGAATGTTGAAGTAATCTTGAATTACTTGTATTCATTCATCATTTATTTCCCTTATTTTCTGAATATCTACTATCTTTCAGGCATGGTAGGATTACCTATCTTGTATAGTCTGATTTCCCAAGAAAAATTGTTATACTTCAATCTACAAATTACTTTACTGTAGATACACCAGTAGATGAGTGCTCAGAGAAACATAATTTTAATGTCAAAATATCGCTAGGCTCAACAGCAGTCGTTTTAGGATCTAATCTTCCTTGTCTATAAAACTCCTAGTTTGCAGCAAATGACTAATCCAAATTACTAGAGAGATTAATTCTAGAACCAAAAAAAGTCATTAGGTTCTGTCTTAATCTCACAGAATATCTGTCAAAAGCCATCCAGTTCCCTAATTTTTGAGTTTTTCTAATGGGAAATACAACTTGCAAACCAGTCGACATAAACAGTAAGTCTTCTTGTCAGCAGTGTTTCTCTAGTGAGATGGTAACTGGCAATGTGGCATATAAATCTGTATTTCTTGGGTGTGATTTGCTTGTACCAAGATCTACTCAAACTTGAAGAAAAATAACTTAATCAGCCTAAAATCTTCTGTGACCAGAGATGAGACTATCCAGCATGGGATACACATTCCTTTTATGTGTTTCTGTGGTGCTGAGTATACATGTTGGCACATATAGTAAATATAAAGTTGTCAGAAACTCATTTCTGAAAACCATTGGTATTATGAATTTATTCTAGATAGATCCAGATAAAGCAAGTCTAGGAACAGAGACGGAGTTGATGCACTGCTGTGAGAACCAATATGGGACACACACTCAGTTAGAAGCGTGGGGCAGGTAAGGGCCCATGTGTGCTGGAGTTGTGGAGAAGTTTATGGTTGTAGGATATGAGAAAGGGAATGAGGAGTGACTGGAATATGGGGAAAGGAAGTATCATTTTCAAAAGTCAAAATCTAGAGATTGGGTTCAGAATACTAGCCCAGGGAAAAAAATTCTATTTCTTCAAATATAAAGGTCTGGGAAAGAGGCCTTACTTAGCAGGCAGTTAAAAGGATTTGCTGTTCTAACTCCATATGACTTACCATTCTGCACAATATACTGTACAATTTCAAGATTTCTACCATAAATTAAATCAAGTCTTACATCTTTTATGAGCCTTGGTGTGGGACTAAAGAGCAGAGTATTATTGAGGGTCACTGCTGTGTTTTCAAACCTGTAGCTTACATAAATTCTCTTTCCATCATTGTTAAGTGATAGTAGAAGTAACCACTGATAACTGTGAGCTTTAAAATTTTCCTCCAGCTGCTGAATGACTTTACCAAATGTACGAACATATCTACAAGGGAAAATTTCAGATTGAATGAGGTTAATAATCCTTAAGCTATCTGATTCTTTCCCTCCTGTATTTCACATTTTACTTTGCTATCCTGCTGTCTCTTCCAACATCCCGAGCTTGGATGACCCCTGTCAGTTGTCTTCACACAGCATCCTCAGCCACACGGTGCTCTTCTCACCCCATCTTTACTGTTACCAAGTTAGGAAAATTATTTCATATCTTATTTCATCTGAGGCAGGGTTAGTCTTTGACTCTAGAACTGGCTGACACAGGAAGCACTGATTTCTTGACCTAATCTAACTAAACCTAATCACATGTATTTTAGTAAGATACCCCAGTTTGGTTCCTTGTTATTGATCCCATTTTGTGTTTGCTAGACTAAATTAAGTAGATTTGGATAAACACTGTTTAAAAATATGGTAACAGCCTCACTCAAAATAGATTCTAAATATCATCTCCAGATCTGGGCCCCTGGCTGCTCAGTTGCTGTGTCCCGAGCTCTGTGCTCCCTCATTGGTCCCTAGGGAGAAAGCCATATCTCAATGTGTCTGTGTGTCCTCAGTCTTTTTATTCTGAGCCATCACCATCTCATTAACTCAATTCTTGGGGGGTTCTCTAACACAGAGGCCCTGGACATTCATCCTGAAGCCCTCATCCACTTCTGCGCAACATGTATGATTAACTTGATATGTGTTTAGCAGCCAGTGAAATACTAAGGTTAATTTCAACCACAAAATAAACTTAGCTCTCTTACCTACTATTCCAAGTTAGCATCAGGTTTTAATCTTATCATTATTTATCTGTCTTTGATGACAGATCCATCTATCCACATTTCTAATCTCTAACCATTACTTCTAACAGAAACAGAATCTCTGTCTTTTCTTTTGGAAAATATCCATTTTTATCTGATTTCCTAGTAAGTTAGTATTTTCTCTCTAAAAGAGGCCTTTAAATCTTAGCTTATCTTCAGAATAGGATGGCTCTTAATGAGTAACCAAACTCATGTAAGCAGCTCCACTCATTGCCTAAGTTCTGCTGGGTGACTCAACTATGAGGAAACTCTGAGATGTCATTTTTCTGGGATCCATACCCTTCAGTTGTTTTACAATAGTAAGACTACTTTATACTGATTATAAATGCAACAGATATGGTTTCCATCAAGGGAAAAGAAGAGATACTAACTGAAATATCAAAAGTATCAATTACCCCTAAGATTAATATTGGAAAGAGCTGATAGTCTCAATTTTAAATGTGGCTTTCTTGTTTCACAAAACACATGAATGTGGCCTCCACAGGGTGTTTTAAAAATTATTGACTACATGTAAACTGTAGTTCAGATAAATAAAAAATTCAAATCATCACATCATGATTCATGGAAAGGAAGAAGTTACTTTAGAATAGATTAGAGCTCTGGCACACATTTTTGGGATTATTTGGATATTTCAGTTCATTAAGTGAACAGGCTTTAATTCACCCACAAGTGTACTCTATAAATTCTAAGATGTATTTACTATCAAAACATATAGTTCTATGATCTTATTTTTTTTATTGTTTTCATCAAGGAACATTTGTATTGATACATTATTTTCTTTAAAAAAAATATAAGATCCATGTTCTAATGGATTGGTATAGCCGGTTGGCCAATCAGAAATGATTCTATGTCCATCAGTGTCAGCAGCAATAAGTTTTCACGTCAAAGGACAATGATGAACATTTGTGGGGCACAATATAAATCAAAAGAAATGTGAGGCATGCAAATGGTTAGGGTATTATTTTAATGATAAATTACACGAGTAGTTCTCTTATTTTTGCTTTAATATATTATACCTGCTTGGCAATACAATCAGAATAATTTTTAATTCTACTAGAGAAAGTGGTAATAATCTTTTAGTTCTACTCCTTACCTTGAATTACCATTTGAATTTTCTCCTCAGGAAACATTATGTGTACACCAAACTAATTGTAACTGAAGGTAAAGGCACATGATCTGTTGAAACTCGGATATGACAGATTTTAAATTCTCTCTTCTGTTCTTCAAACTAATTACTTTCACTTTACAATTTAAAAACTATATTTTATAAGGAAAATATACTTTAATAAATAATATTGAAACAACTGTTTTCATTATTAAAAATAATAATAAAAAGAAAAATAAGAGTAAAAGAAACAGAAGAAATAAATTAGATCCTTAACACATACCACAAAAATAAATCCCAAGTAGAATAAAGATTTAAATGAGGAAGACAAAACTATCAAATTTTTAGAAAAATATATATTATATCTTTACAAAGTTGGAGTAGGGAAGGATCTCTTTGATGAAAGAAATGCAAACCAGGAAGGAAAAGATTAATAAATTCAACTATTTTAAATATAGGAATTTTCCCTTTTTCCCTCCTTCCATCACTCTCTTCTATAATAAAACACTCCAAAAGTTGTTAGGATCAGAAGCCTTAGGTAAGAAGGCCTATCTTGCAGAGATGGTAGCATCTCAGAGCTGTATTGGGAGCTCTTGTGAGAAAAGTGCATCTAGTCACTTAGTCATGTGGCAGCTTGGCAAGGTTGGTAGATTGTTTTCCTCTAAAAGGATTAAACATGTAATTAAGTATTTGAAAATGGGAGCTAGATTTCTCAAAATTAGAGAAAGAAGTTGTAAGTATAGAAATGGGGAAAGCTAAAATATAGAGAAAATACCATAAGAATATATACTTATATTTAAGTGCATGTAGATGTGTGCATGTGTCTCTCTTTGTATGCATGCATATATTCCTAGGTCTGACTGCTGAGAAGGCTTAGGAGCAGTCACACCCCAATATCAATAGGCACACCCAAAATCCAGATCTTGGTTTAGAAATACCATCCACCATTAAAAATAACTGAGGATCCTTAGAGAAATGACTGATTTCAGGGATGGCTCAGGGAAATTACAGTGTTAGTCATATTGTGCCCAAAAGTAAGGAAGAACTCAAAGAACGATAAAGACATGTAAAAAGGACAAAGAAGTTAGATTGAAGGGTTTTCTATTGGCCAAATCTGTGACAACTTAAGCTCCAATAAGTAACGATACTAATGAATTATAGCTTACTGATTTAAAGTGGAATCCATGAGTACATACTCATATAAATAAATAAGTGGATGAATAAATTAAGAGAAGAGAAAAATTCTTATATTGTTTCTTATAATAATAATATGTCAGCTAACTAATACAAGAGAAAAGATGAAATTGAAGTATTCTTTAACAAACATAACAGTAATAATTCAAGCAAGAAACTTTAATGGAGGTAAAATTTTGATGAAGAATAGGATATTTACATAGCTTCCAGATATCCTTCTAGAAAATACTTATTAAATACCAAAGAAAAAGAGTAAATTTACAGCAGAAAAAGCTGGTAGACATCAGCTTAATCAAGTGATTGAAGTTAGCATAACCAGAAATGGGACAAATTAAAATCATGTACCAACTAACAGGATGCAAAGAGAAGAGCACATCATCAGTTCTAGGAAACTTATCTTAATATACTTATCACTTCAGGAAAATTAAGAGATCTCTTAGAGAAGCATTCTCAAACTTTTTGCTTTCAAAATAATTGAGGACCCCAAAAAGCTTTTGGTTTTAATATTATTGATGTTTTTAGTACTAAAAATCCTAACAGAAATTTAAAATATTTTATTAATTAATTTATAGTGACAATAATAAACCTATTGTATGTTAGCATAAATAACATTTTGATGAAAAATAATTATGTTTTACAAACCAAATAATTAGTGGTATTATATTAAACTTTTAGAATTTTTAAAAAGTGTCTGGTTTAGAAGACTGCTAGATTATCTGCTTCTACTTTCAAACAATGGCTTTATGTTATTTTGGTTCAAGTATATGAAGAAAGTCTGGCCTGAAAAAAACATGTATTTGGAAAAGAAAAGAGTACTTTAATAGATTTTTCATATAATTGTGATATTCTTTGACATTCTACCCAAACTTGACAGGTGGCAGTTTCCTAAAGATCTGTTGTAATATGGAACCTAAAATTATACCATTGAAGTCTTCTTACTCTATTACATTAAAAGTTATTGGTCTATCTTGGGCTTTAAATGGACCTTTTACCCACTGATAGTTTTGTAACACTGTACATTGGTCACTGAAAAATATTTGTTCACTGAGTACGCAGATTTTCCAAATGTTGACATTTTTCATTATACAATATTAAATAAACATGTTATTATTATATCACCAATCTAATCAGAAAACTTAAGTATTTGGAAGCTGTCTCTTTTTATGTGCAAATATAAGTTTTCCAAAATTCTGAATTTTGTTTAAAAGCTTGAAATTGAATTTTATTATTGACAATAAATACTGCTTGGTATGCAGTAGGGCAAAGGGCAAAGGTTATATTTAGTAAAGAGTGAAAGACCCTTTTACCCTCCTTACCCTTTTAATACATCTTAAGTTTCTATCTTGGTCGATTTTGATGCAGGTGTCATTTACACCACCTTTCATCCTCAGCTATGGCTGATCTTGAGCTCATAAACTCTTTGAGGCAACTTCTCTAGAGAATAAACTTCCCAACCTTTGCTAAGGTGGAGTAGAGGACTCACCAGCTATGATGGGACATGGGGAGCTATCTGGGAGTCCACATGCTCCTTACATATACTTTTACTATTGCTTTTCTCAGTTCTCACCTTCACTTTCCATAGTAATTGCTGAATGCAATTCCCAAGACTCTTCATGGTTCTGCTAAATGAAATGGCCTACTTCTCAACATCTCCTTCTGTATCTTAGACACTTATGTTTCAGCTTTCTCTACTCTGCCTCAGTTATCACTTATCCATCATCTTTTTATTTTCCCCAAATTTGACATTCCCACCTGCTGTTATCTATTTCTTTTCTTGTGATTTTAGAATATTTATATTCTTTTACTATTGTGAGTTCTCTAAATGTTTGTGAAATCATGCTGGATTCATATTGGAATCAATTTCTAAAAAAAACTTAGTGTTTTGATTAGAAATATATTTAATGTATAGATGAATTGTAATGTATAGATTGATTTGGGGAAAATTGACATCAACAAATAATGCACCCCATCTTTCTTTGACCGTAAAATTGTACACTTCCTGGTTGGTGGTAAAAGTCACAGAGGTGAGGGGTATAAAAATCATTTTTGTGTGTGCTAATTTCACTTGCAGATTAAAGCTCATTTTGGATTATGTTCATTTTTCCCACTTTTAAATTAGGTTGCTTTTTTCTTTTTAGTATCTAAAGCCTGGATATAAATCCCTTTTTTAAGCAGACAGGCAGATAGATATAGATATAAATGAAAATTTTCTCTGTTTTATAAATTTTCTTAATAGTGTCTTTCAATGAGTCCTTAAATTTTGATAGGATCGAATTTATCTATTTTTCTTACATGATTAATACTTTTTGTATCATCTCTAGGAAATCTTTGCCTATTGAGCTTCCAAAGATATTCTTTTATGTTTTCCAAAGATGTTTTTCTACATTTTCTTCTAGAGTATTATGATTTTATCTTTTACATTTAAGTCTATGACCCATCTTGAATTAATTTTTATATAAGGTGTGAGGCAGAGATTGAGGTTCATTTTTTACCAAATATTTATTTTAATTTTTGCTGCTCCATTTGTTTAAAAAATTTTTCTTTACCCATTGAATTATCTTGACATCTTTGTAGAAAATCAATTGACTCTCTTTACATGGGTCTATTTCCCAACTCTCTAATGTATTTTATCAGCTTATTTGGCTATATATATGATAATTTCACATTATATTAATTATTGTAGCTTTATAAGTCTTAAAATCACCTTAAAATTTGTGAGTCCTCCAAATGTTTGTGAAATCATGCTGGATTCATATTGGAGTTAATTTCTAAAAAAAAAAAAAACAGTGCTTTGATTAGCAATATATTTAATGTATAGATTGATTAAATGTATAGATTGATTTGGGGAAAATTTACATCAACAAAATTGTGTCTGTTGACACATAAACATTCTATATCTCTCCATTTATTTAGAACTTGTAAAATTTTTTCCAATAATGTTGGAAGACATGCAAGACCTCAGTGTAGAGATCTTGCATGTCTTTTACAAAATTTATTCTGAAATATTTTATGTGTTAATTTAAAATTATAATTAAAAAATATCTTCTAATCATTTTTGTAAGTGAATAAAAATAAAATTAATTTTTGGTATATTACTCTCTTATCCTATGACCTTTATAAATTCACTTACTAGTCCTAGTAGTGTTTTTGAGATTCCTTAGGAATTTCTACATTAACATTCATGTGATCTGTGAATAAAGATAGTTTTGCTTTTTTATTTTCATTTTTCATGGTATTTTATTTAGTTTCCATGCCCTGTTAGAGGGTTTCCCATCCTTGGCACCACTGACAATTTGGGCCTGTCCTGTGCATTGTAAAGTGTTTAGCAGCATCTACCCTGTAGGTACCAGTCACAGCGCCCTCCCTCAGTTCTCTGTCCCTCTAGGTAATTTCCAGTAAGGGAGCCTAGTGAAGACTTCAGGAAGCAGAAGCTGTGAGACAGCTGAAAATAATGGGTATTAAAGACAGCACATGCATCGGAGACTGAAGAAATGAAACAAAGAGGCAAATAGATAAGAGAAGTGCTCAATAAACAATTTGGCCGGTATGATGGGAGCCAACATGTTCAAAATCATGGATTGTGGTTACATAAGGGATGGTATCTTGGGAAAAGTTTCTGAAGGTTCAGAAATACCAAAATTAAGAAGTTTAGATTTTTTCTTCCCCGCCCCCATACTTCCCTTCCTAATTCAATCTCTTCTTATCTTCCTCTTATTATTATTTTTTTTTTCAACTATCAGGGAAGAGCCCTGAAAAAATCAAATTGAATTTTACATGACTGAATAGTATTGATCAAATCAGAGAAGCTTTATCAAAATGTGTACAGCTCAGAGGAACCCTGAAACTTGCCACGATTGATATTCTCCTTTTGACGGCTCCTGAGTTCCCTCTGTGGCACTCCATAGGTTTCTTTGAAATATAAATAGAAATGGCATATTAGGTAATGGGGAGTCATTAATGAATATCTAAGCTGAGAAGGCAAGATTTCCTGAGCCTTGAGAATGTGATTTAGCTTCTCCGGGGCTCATTTTCTCTGGTGTATTAAGGAGATAAGAATACCTTCCAGAGAGTTTGGAACGATTTGAAAAAAAGTACTTGGCATAGTGCCTGGTGTGTAGGTGTTCAAAGAAACGTAATTGCAAAGTTAATGATCATGACGACGATAATGGAAACAGATTATCACCAGGCACTAAGTTTCAAATTCCCAAACTCATTATGACATTTATACCTGCAAATGGATTCTTGGCTGAGTGAATACCTGGTTGAGAAGACCCTGAACGCTCTGTAGCCACCAGGAGGAGTTACGGTCTTCCTACCTGGGTACCTCTGGCCTGCGGTCCTGGATATCTAGGGAATGCAATTCTACCTGAGGCTCTCCTGAGTTGAGAGATAAACTGAGCTTGAGGCTCTCCCGTGTCCCTGTCATGCTTCCACTTAGAAGGGCCACTGTGGTGTGAACCTAGAACACCAAAGAACAAAGCAAGAAGCTCTCTCCTCCCCAAGCTCCTTACAGCACAGTTCTAAGTATTTCCTACTCCAGATAAATCTCTGCAGCCAGATAACTCTGCTTCTACTCTGGAGCTCTGGGAAAAGTGGCCAGTTATGCTCTTTTTTTTCTTAAGACTCCCCATGTGTAATTTTATGGATAATATACGTTTGAATTGTCATAGCTATGTGCATATTATCTGTGGAAATTCACCTATAATTAAAATGTGAATTCATGTGCCATTTGTTTATTATTGATACAACCAGCTGATATTGAGGGCCTAGTGTGTACCAAGCACTGAGTGAGGTAAGCATTAAAAATACACTGACAGACTAGCCTGCAAAAAAAACATAAATGCTAGTGAAATTACATATGTAATATGAAAAGTCAAAGCCAACTCTTAAATGTTTGTGCCTTTCCAGGGTGGCTTATGTGGCACTGCCAACACCATCTGCTCTAGAGCAGAAAGACTACTTAATAGGCAAAAGCAGCTGCCAGCTTACGCTTCAATGTACTCTTCATTCCTTCCCAGATGACCTGATGTGACCACCCTTTCTAGGTAAAGAGGATTCTATCTCCATTTGACAATAAATCCTCAACATGATGAAAGAAAGGTCATGTCATCCTGGCTGACTTTAAGTCACAAGAGGGTGGAAGTTTTACAACTTAGTCCTACCTCACAAAGGCCAATGTGTTGATCACTCAGACAGGTCAGTCAGGGTTGGTCTGGTTTGGGATCTGATTGTTTCACTGTTTCAGTACCACTGATGTGAGGAAAGATGATATTTCTGAAATATTAACATGTGTGGCTTTTTCCCTTACATTTTGAGATACAGTGAAACAGGATGGCGATAATCCCCAGGAAAGGGGTAAAGGCAAGAGTGAAGGTGGAGGCGGGCTTGGGAACAAGGGGAAGTGAAATATATTGAGATCAAGATTTTCCATTCTTGAAGAATTAAGATTTGAGATAAAAATTAATTTTGTTATAGAAAAAAACTTTAATCTCATTTTTTCACCTGACATTGTAGGATAAGAGTTGAAATTGCCTTAGATATTTGGGGATTTCATCTGAAATTAAAGTATCTCATGCCAACTGCTCTATGATAAGCAACTTTGACAAATTGCTTAATAATAAAAGCAAATATAAGGTCATATTAAGAAATTTGGAAATGCAAAAGTACCTTAATAAAGAGAAAAAGGACTTATAACACTTGTACTCATTTCTTTTCAGTATATTCTACCTTTTAGAAAAAATAATTGGAATTTTATAGCATAAAAATCTATCTTACTGGTTTTTGAAAATATTGTAAAAAGAACGTTTTTTATCATTAAAAAGATTTACATGTATTTTTATTTTTATTTTTACATGTATTTTTAAATTAATTGTTTTATTGTTATATTGACCCATGTTTGTTGCAGAAAGTTTAAAATATAGGGAAAGTAAATAGTCCTAACTAATTAGAGATCATTATTAATATAGTGAGCCCTGAGTCACAGGAATGTTTTGCCTCTAAAGGCTTCATTTTTCTTATCTTTAAGATGGAGATAATAATAATATCTTCCTTATAAGGTTGTTATAATACATACAAATATAAAATGTTTTTTCATAGTTCCTTGCCTATTATAAACACATAATTTTATACTAATTTTAATCAAAGAAAAATAAACCTTTATAAGTTGTTTTATAACCTACTTTTTCATTAAAAAATTATGAATAGTTTTTATCAGGATCATTTTCATATGCTAAGAAACATAAATCTGCAATATAATTGCAATGACTACATAGTGTTTGTTTCTAAGGCTATGCCACATTATGAGATATTTGGATTGAAAATAAGATTTCTAATGACTGTATTATATTCCATCATGTGTATGTACTATACTCTATTTAACTCTTTATGTTGTCAACTTTATGTTCTCTGTTATGATCCAGCTGCCCAGGGAAACTGAGGTCATGTTATCAGTAATAAAATATATTTCTTTTCTGGGCTTCAGTTTCTCTTCAAGGATTCCACTCTTCATTACTAAAAGTTCCCAAGAGATTCATTTGTTCATTCAATCAACAGATATTGAACACATATTATGTATCAGGCAAGGCACTGGGGATGCAATCATGAGAAAAAATAGACACAGCTGCTACTCTCTTGGCATTTCCAATCCAATGGGAGATCTCAATCAAATAACCACCCAGTGAATCAAACACAAGCTTTGTTAAGTCCTGTGAAGAAACAGTAGAGCACAATAAGGACAATGGCAAAAGGACTTGACCTGGATGGGGGTGCTCAGGGAAGGTCTCTGAGGAAGTTCCTGATTAAGATGAAATCTGAAGTATGGAGATTTTTTTTAATTTTTAAAAATTTGTTTATTCAAATACATGTATTTCATAATTTAAAATATTGAATACTTAGAATCAGCATGAACAAGGAGGACTATTATTCAATGACAAAGATTAGAAAGGGGGGAATGGATATATGAACGATAACTAGTTCATATTTACCTCCCATGAAATTTATTCCTAGGTATTTTATTCTTTTAGGTGCAATTGTAAATGAAATTGTTTTCTCAATTCTCTTTTCAATAGTTTATTATTAGTGTATAAAAACACCACAGAGTTCTCTATGTTGAGTTTGTGTCCTTTGACTTTACTGAATTCACGTATCAATTATAATAATTTTTGGGGGGTCTGGAGACATTTTTGGTTATTATAACTTGATGGAGGGTGCTATTGGCATCTAGTAGGAAGAGGTCAAGAATGCTGCTAAATACACTGAAATATATGACAGCCCACCACAACAAAGCATTATCTATCCTAAAGTGTCAATAATGTTAAGATTAAGAAAGATTATCTTAAATATCTACATACTGGAAGTGAGTGGGGCTAGGGTTCAGGCCATGATCTTTCACAACAGAATTTTCCATTCATAATCATGTTGCAGTGGAGATATATACATTGTTTTCATGAATCTGTTTTAGTCTTATTTTTCTTAACTCTGCTTCTTTATTTTTATATCTGGAGAAGACGCATGGGGAGCTTATGTGGAAAGAGTTACTTAATCTCCTATCTCATAGCACAGTTCTAAAGCTCTTCTGACTTCAGTCTTTTATTTGTTTTGTTTATTTTTTGAGTCTCTCATTACTTTATGAGACTGTCGACTCAACAAGTCTTTAATGACTGTCTACCACGTGCTTAACACATGTCCATTCTCTGGAAATCCAGCACCATGCTGGACCCAGTCCCATAAGTACATATATTATTTCTTTTACTTCTCCCAATAGCCTTATAATAAAGGAATTAATATACTTCAGCTAATGCACAAGTAAATAGAGGTTGGGAGGGATGAGTTATGCACAGGTCAGATAGTCTGTAGTAGACCCTGGATTTGAACCCAAGCACATGGTCTGACCCCAAAGCCAATGCCCTTCTTGTGAAACTTCATGACTCACTTCCTATTGATGGTAGCTAAACATTACAACTCTTCATCTCATTAAGAACTGTGCTCCAGTTGGCTCTTGTAATTTGGGAAACTCCATTAAATTCACTCAGCTTCCCCTCAAAGAAGTAAGCATAGTCCTAGATAAAAGAAAAAATATTAACCAAGGGAATAGAGAGCTCTCATAATAGTTTGACTCTCAATCTATCAGAAAGGCTGAGTTTTGAAAATTTGACTCCTACTTAATCAGTACCTTAGTACATGTGCTATATTCCAGCAGGCATCAGTTAGGGATAATAAAGATGTTGGGGACTTTTTCTGATATTACTCAAGCTCTGTTCTACAGCTTGCTCCCTTGGAAATTAAACAAATTCTCAGTGAGCCTGAGGTCAGCCTTGAATTTCACAGAAGATGGAAGTCTCATCACCAGCAGGACTATTCTTATTTTCACATTCCTTGTATAAATCAAAACATGAACTAGCTAACTAAATAATCTTTAGTAAATACATAAGCTGTACGGTATGGTATAGCTTAAAAAAATAAGATGCATAAAACAAGTTGCAGAACAGTATATAGAATGTGATTTCAAATGTGTTATGAAAAGAAAATATATTTCAATATGCATAAAATATGTCTAGACTGAGACAATGCTTATCAGAAGGAAGAGGTGCAGAAGATGTCAGAGATTGGTTAGATGTAGAAGATGTTTGCTTTTTGAAGGTTTTTAAGACCTGTTCATTCCAGGTGGAATTCTAAGATGACAAGATGTCATTTAGGAAGCTCTTGCCTTATCCATAATTTGAGGCACTAAGCTCCTTATTAATTTACTTAAAGTTGTATTTTAATTACAGGTCATAAAGACTCCTAATAAATAAATTATTATTTTTTCACAATATTGCTTGACACACCAGAGATCCACACTCAGATTTTAAAATAACTATACCTTGTAACAAGGAGTGTAATGCATCTTCCATGCATTAATGTTTATTACTCATTTAAGGTTGATGCCCATCTAGTTGACTCCTGGCAAAACTGATTTTGCTGTAAACAGTTACAACAATCACTGGGCAAAGATAGCTTTGTATGGTCAGTGCCCTGTCGCTACCCTACAAAAACAAGATAAGTAATTTAGTGATCACAGTTGCAAGCAGACAGTAAATCTTGTAATGTTGGGTTTGCCAAGCAGAGCTCCCTGGCACTACAATGTACTGACTAGTTAGAGAGAGAGCCTCCGGGTCACACCATTCACTCTGCATCCCCAACTATCTTTCTTCTTGTCGTCCAACTTCTTTTCCATGATCATACTGCAGTCTCTGCTGAAATTTAAGAAAGACTAAAAATCAAGGACACCTGTTGTAGTTGGAAATGACCAATGTTGTCTGTGTTATAGTGGCTATTGAGCCTGACAGCTGCACAAATGCAAGGACAGTCAGGGTCCACTTCAATAGAAGTGTCTGCTCTGTTTAGAAAAAGAAATGCAAAGAGAACCTCAGATCCTGGGCTGCTATTGTGAGTTTTTTGTTTATTTGCTTCTTTGTTTTCCCCAAAAAATATTTTCTGGTCTGTCTCATTATACATATACACACAAACACACATCGATGGTTGGACAAGCAGTTAATTGAAAAAGTAACAGTGAGGAATTATAAAAATAACACATATATATTTAAATATTTTGTTTTACCTTAAAACATAGATGTCTTTATTTTCCAATGTCTCATATAAGACCAAGGTTTGATTTGAGTGTAGACACACTGTTTGGAGTTGTGTTGTTGCCCTTTTGGATGAACTACACTTTCTGACCATGTATAATTTCCAGGTTGGATTCCTTTAAAGTGAAATTAGAACTCCAAAATACTTCAGAAACAACCCAAGAGTAGATTCCATTTGGATTTTTAGAATCTTTCCTCCAAATTTAACTCATCCATGCCTAATTCTATAGCAATATTTTTAGTGACCTGTTTTTATTAAATCTTTCCAAAGCATCCTTAGTGTATTCATAAAAAAGGATTCTCATTGAGCTGTATTTCACTGGTCTATGTAGTATATAACTTTAATAATAATCAAAATAACAAGTACAACTGTCATGGACTGGTTTGGAGACAAAGTCCATCTGATCTTTGGACAGTGAAAAGACTAGCTAGAGAGAAAAGAGAGATAGGTGACTGGGGGAGCAGCCATAACAAAAGCCCAGTTAACCACTGGAGGGCATTGGTCAAAAGGTCTTAATTCTAGGAGAAGGTGAAGCATAGGTCATTTCATGGAATATTTGCTGTTTATTAATCTCTTTTAGGCTTAAAAAATACATTTTAAACAGCATAACCCTTTTGTCATATGAAATCTTACACTGAAGAGCAGAATATCTGACAAGAGCAGAGGTGTTCTGGGAGATGCATTCATTTTCTCTATACTCCTCTTATTCCCCTGAGGTGGCACTTGAGGAATATCTGGAATGCCTAGGGCTGTGTGATGTACAACATGAAAATCTCTGACAGAATCCAATCCTTGTATAATTAAATGATAAACTGAGATCTAAAGATATTATAACCAGAGCTCAGTTTCTCTGGTTCCTAAGCTTAAACATTTTTTTTTTTTTGCTAGATTTTCTTTTATTTCCCAGGCAACTTGAGCCTGTCCCTCTGGGGCCTTTCTGTCATCTGATTATCTCTGTGTGACTTCCCAGAGGTCAGGAAAGAACATGGTGGAATAAGCTCAGTGTGGCCCTTACTCTCTGTATAGCTCCCTGAAGTTCTATATACCAGCGTCTAACCCATGTGGTGGGCCAGGAATGACTTTCTTTCTGATCTTTCTTCAAGACTTACTTTTCAACACTTTGTGGGATATAGAAGTATTTTCATTGCTAACTACATAGGTCCCTGCATTTGCCTTCAGATTGTTCCCAGGAGAGGTAACCTCTGAACTGGGCTTGGTCAGGGGAAGCGGGAGAAGAATGGAAGGCATTCTAAGCAGAGTGACCATCAAATGCAAAGACCTTGACTTGACTTGATTTAAGCCAGTACAGTGTTTTAGAAGAATATGAGAGCAAGGGCCAGCATCATAAAGGGCCTTGTTTCCATGCTAAAGAATTTTGATTTTATCCTGAAGACAATGAAAAGTTACTAAAAGATTACAAGCAGGGTCATGACATGACCAGATTTATGATTTAGTTGGGTGACCCTGTCGACATTGGAAAATGGATGGCGGTGGGAGGTAGACTGAAAGTATGGAGACCAGATAGGAGACCAGATGGTGATCAGGGGGAAGACGATAGAGACCTGAATTAAGGGAGTGGTAGTTTGCCGAGAAGGAGATAGATACCAAAGCATAAGCCTGTCTGTGCTTAGAACACTTTCAAATGTTGACTAGAAAGTTAAAGTGCCCAAAAGAATTTTCGAGGGGGGCGGGCATGAAAGAGAGTGCAGATTTCACATGTGATCAAGCTTCAGATTTAATTTCATGGAATATATCAGAGCTTCTAGTTTTCTTATCAGGGCAACCAAGTGGCTGTACTGGCTGTACAATGCACAAATCCAGAAGATGCTACCGACATAGACTGCATTGTATTTAATACCCTTTCAAGACTGCAATGCCAGCATCCTGTTCCCTATGATTGTGTGAACAAAACTTTCTAGAAATAGTCTGCATATATTCTGGAGAAATGTCGTGTGGGGTATATGAAATCTACCAAGTATAAGAGGTAGGGTGAGGTGAGATTAATAATGGTAGCTTTTAGGGTTTAATGTAAGGCTGACACTGTCCTTGCTCCACACAGGTAATAAGAGAGGAGAGGAGTGCAGATGGCAGAAGGCTGTCAGGCAGTTGGGGAATGACACAAGGCAACCATATGAAACACTTAGCATCAGAATAGACCAAGGCAGAACTTCCACTACTATGGTGCACTTCTGGAATATAATAACCAGCCCAACCAAGGACACTGGCCATGACGTTCAATTCAAGAGCTCCAGGTATGGACTGCAGAGGAACTTGGAATAGCATCCACAATGGCAAGCCTGTCAGTTGCATCTGCACCCACATACCAAGAGGCATTTTCTTTCCATTCTGTTTGGAAAAGGCTGAGGGTTGTGCATTTTACTTTGTTTAACATTAACCAATAAGAATGGTAAGTCTTCTAAAAGTAGCCCTTTTGTTTACAATTCATGGCTCATGTGAACTACGTGAAGAAGTAAATGAATATGTATAATTTTCTACTATACACTGTACTTCAGACAAGCCAAATTTTAACACAAATTGAAAGTCTCTAAGAGATGAAAATTGCAAATGAAAATGACGCATGTCAGGTAGATAATATTATCAGTGCCCAATAGAGCCTAGCACATAGTAGATGCTCCACAAACATTCACTGAATTCACATTTAATAAAAAATTATTTACTTATTTTAATTAGTTTCAAGTATACAGTATAATGGTTAAATATCTATATAGTTCATAAAACAATCCCCTTAACTGCTTCTTTCCTCCTCCGGCCCCTCACCTAGCCAAAATATTAATGCTAATTGCATTCCCTCTGCTGTGCTCCCCATCCCCATGACCATCTATCAACTACTAATTTGTACTTCCTTAACCTTTCACCCCATTCTCCCAGCCCCTCAAACCACCCTCCCCTCTGTTCATCACCAAATTGTCCACTATATTTGTGTGTTTTTGATTAGTTTCTTCTTTTTGTTCCTTAGATTACACATGTAAGTGAAATTATATGGCATTTGTCTTTCTCTGTCTGACACTTCACTCAGCATAATAACCTCTAGGTCCATCCATGTCATTGCAAATGGTAGTATTTCATTTTTTTAAGGGCTGAGTAATATTCCATTGTACATATGAACCATAACTTCTTTATCCAATCTTCTGTTAATGGGCATTTAGGTTGCTTCCATATCTTGGCTATTGCTAAATTGTGCTGCCATGAATACTGGAGTGCATAGATCTTTATAAATTATTGTTTTTGTTTTGTTTTTTGTTTTTTGGATAAATACCCAGAAGTGCAATTGCTGGGTCAAAAGGTATATCTATTTTTTTAATTTTTGAGAAACCTTTATACTGTTTTCCATAGTGGATGTACCAATTTGCATTCTCACCAACAATATATGAGGGTTCCCTTTTCTCTGCATCCTCACCAACACTTGTTGGTTTTTGATTTATCGATGATAGACATTCTGATAGATGTAAGGTGATATCTCATTGTGGTTTTAATTTGCATTTCTCTGATAATTAACAACCTTGAGCATCTTTTCATATGTCTATTAGTCATCTATTTTTTTCCTTTTTAGAGAAGTATCTGTTTTAGAGAAGTATCTGTATTTCCTTTTTAGAGAAGTATCTGTTTCTTTTTTAATTGGATTGTTTTTGTTGTTGAGTTGTATGAGTTCTTTATATATTTTTGGATATTAACTCCTTATCAGATGTATCATTAGTAAATATCTTCTCCCAATCAGTCAGTTGTCTTTTTGTTTTGTTGTTTTGTGCAAAATCCTTTTAGTTTGATGTAATCCTATTTGTTTATTTTTTCTTTTATTTCCCTTGGTTGGGAAGATAGAGCCTAAAAGACATTACTGTTAGTAATATTGGAGAGTTTGAATTCACATTTTAATGGGTTACATTAACTAAGTGCTTCTATACAAATGATCTCATTTGATCTTAACAGGTCTGTGAAGGAGGTGTCATTATTTTTGTTTTATAGGAGAGAAAACAGAAGCTCAAAAAGGTTAACTGACTGAAATGCTCAGGGTCACACAGCTAATAAATAATGTAAATGGTACATGAATTGAAATCTTTCATTCTTTCCACCACTCAGCAGCTGCTTGTAAAAGCTTCATTAAGCATAATTATGATTTAAAGAAACCCACTGAAGAATCTTCTTGTAAAGGAGAAAACCATGCCTAATGTATATTTTGCAAGTCATTTCCCCCCCCCCCCGGATTTTCCTAGAGTGAGGCCGTCATCTTATAAATGCATAAATCCTTAGTTTTCACTCATTTTGAAAATGGAGTTTGTGAAGCTCATAAAAGATACACAAATGGCTGGTGGCCACAACAAGAATAAAAAAGAAAAAATAAACAGAAGGCAAAAAAATATTATTAGATTTCTTAACTTTTCTTTTTGTTCTATATGTTAGAATCTACTCTCTCATTTTTAATTAGTATTATATGATGTTTTATTTCTTTATTCTGTCTGATTTGAGACTGAAAGATTTATTTTCTAAATTTGGGAGTCTCACTTGTTGGGTTGACTTGATAAACTAATGAAGTAAAAACTGGTCTGTAAAGGGATGAGAAAACTCCCCTCAAAATCACAAGTATGGAAAACCATAGGTGGAAGGAGTTATGATCTTTAAGGCTCCCAGATTTCTTCTGTGTAAAACTGGTAAGGAAAGTGATCTCAGAAAGTCTCATCTCTCAGATGTACCACTGCGAGTGGGCTCTGCCCATGTGGGTTACTCAGATTTCCATGTCTTTCCCACCTGCACAGGGGCCTCTTGAACAAAAGTCAGCTCAAAACTTCACATCCTCTGGTGGTGATCCCCATGGCTCTCTCTGGAGATCATGTTCTTGGTTCCTGTCCTAAATCGTTGAGCTTTGCACACTTGGTGTGCTTTCTCTCCTGGTCTTTTTTTAGGTGAGGGTGAACAGAAGCCCAAGGATCAGGTGTTGGCTGCAGAACAGAGATGTCTAGTTTCCATCAAGATCAAAGGTGAGCATAAATCAAAAGTAAAGATAGCACCTTCACCATCAGGGTCTGTCAGACAATAAAACAGAACACATACAATTATATTAGTAGACGCTGCTCAGGAAAAGTTGTCTAAAGCAATGCATTGTCTTAATTTGATCAAACTAGTCCCAGTTTGACTGGCAGAAGTGTCACATTGCAGACACTCAGCAGCCTGGATTAAGGTGACATTTTCAAGAATTTCCAAGACCTCAACTTTGTTTTTTGTTAAACTTTATTTATTTAACCTTACCTGTGTCAGAGCCCTTTTCCTCAAGTTAATTTATCTAAAGTGTTGAGCAGAAACTGAATGTCAAATTTTAAAATAAAAAAAGGAATTTGATTAATATTTTAGTTGATAAAAAAGGGGTCCAATAATATCTAAATATATATACGCATGCAGAAAATTTGATGGAGGTGTCACTATATTCCCTAGCAAGCAAATGGCAAATTCACAATGGTGTTTACTGAAGTGCACTATATTTAGAAAAGGCAAGTCTGATGAAGCTTGGCTTTGAGAGAGCTGTTTGATCCTCCCTTTCATTGCTACGTGGTGGAGAGGACCTTGGCAGCCCTGGGTGGGAAGAAATCACCAGTAGAGCTTTCACTGCATGAACCTCTGCTCTGTGACCAAACATAGTCTTGCTGCTTCAGGAAGGTTCGCATAAAGGGATTGATTTTCATTTGATTCTGCAAATAAACTCACTGAGCGAGCCTGGCAGAAAGGAAGAAAATAAGAAGGGGGAAAAAAATTCTTAGGCAGTCTGGACAGCTTACAAATGCTTCAAGCTGACAGCACAACTGGTTTAATCTGCTTCTTTAGAGCTGAAGGCATGCTTAACTTTCAAGGCCAATAACTTTAGACTTAATTAGTGATCGCCTGAGATTCTGATTTTTTTTTTCTGGTAAAAAACTAAACCAAAAACAAGTTATGCTTGAACCATTCTTCATGATAGTCTTTCTCTTTTATTTTAAAAAATTTTTAATTGTTAAAATGCATAACTTCTTAAAGAAAGAATCATTTTGCACCTGTTGTTACTATATGATTAAATTAAAACTGTTTAAGACAAAAATATATCCCTCTTTAAAATAAAATTCATCAAACTGAATCTAAAATAATTGTTACTTATTTTTTGACCATTTATCATGGGCAGGAATTAATCTTGGTTTAGTTACAAAGATAAAGACCAATAAAACATATTTACATATTCATTGTTCTCAGGGGCTCATAATCTATTAGTGAAAAAGCAAATTTATGACTATGTAAAGCTATATTTTAAAATTTTTATACAGTGTCATAAGTATTATATAAATGTATGGGCAAAATGTTATGGAAACAAGAAGTGGCAATGAATTTGGCCTGGGGTAGGGCAGTAGTTTGTTATGGCTTCACATGATTATTAACTTTAAGTTGGGCTTTAAAGAGATACTATCCAACAAAATTTAGAAGTAAAGACAGGGCTAAATGGGTACATATTGCATAGCACTACCAAATAGTTAGGCCCACTCTATTTAGAAAAGGCAGTTGGGCCAGAGACAGAATTCCTCAGCTGCTGTCACCTAGAGCAAGCCCCCATCAGCTCTCACCTGGACTGAAATGCTAGACTCATAACTAATTTTCCTGCTTCACCTCTCACCCTTGTATTGATGCCTTTTCTCCTTAGAACATCAAGTTACACCCCTTTAATATTATGAACCTTTCTTTAACATGTGTTTACAGAGCACCTGCTGTATGTCAGACATTTGGAATATGCAAGTAAACAAAACAGACACCTTTGTCCTTGTTGAGCTTATTTTTTAGTAGTGGGAGATAGTCACACAATAAATATAAATAAGTAAGTTTTAGAATATATTAGAAAGAAGTAAGATATTAATTAAATAGAGAAAAGGTATCACGAGTAGTGGAGTGGGAGCAGGTTGAAACTTTAAATAGGGTGGCCAGGACAGACCTCACTGAGAAATTTACATTTAAGCAAAAATTTAAAGAAGGAGAAAGAATTAGCCATGTAGATCATTGAGAAACAGTGTAACAAGCAGAGAGAACAGCCAATGTAAACAGCAGAAATAGAACAGCAAAGAGTAGGTTGCAGCTGCAGCAAAGAGCAAGAGAGAGAGAAGTAAGGATGAGTCAGAGAAGTAACAGAAGGTCATTTCATGAAGAGTCTGTTTGGATATTGTAAGGAATCTGCTTTTTGCTCTGTGGGAAATGGATTTGGGACAGAGAAATGACATATTCTGACTTACACTTCAAAAAGAAACAATCTGGCCATTGTGTGAGGTATAGGTAGTAGGAAGAAAAGTCAAAATAGGAAGAAAGCTTGGAAGGCTGCACAGTAAGCAAATAGCAGAGAAAGTGATGAAAAGAGGATTCTGGATATATTTTGAGGCCAAAGTCAATAAGATTTGCAGTTGGATTAGCCATGAGGTAAAGAATGTGAGGATTCAAAGACGACACCAAGGATTTTGGCCTAAGTATCTGTCAGAATAAATTTTGCATTGGTTAAAATGGGAAAGGCTGCAGGTGAAACAGATTTGGGAATAAGATAAGAACTTTGACTTTGGACATATGGAGTTTGAGGTGTCTATTAGATCTCCAGCGGAGACATGAATCTGAGTTCATGAGAGAGATTAGGATGGAGAGACTCATTTGGAAATCTTTGGTATATAATTTGTACTGAAATTACTGAATTGTACTGGATGAAATCACAAAGTGAATGTGTGTATTTGGAGAAGAAAAGAAGATCATGTAGTAAGAAAAGAAATAAGGAACAAGTACAAAAGACAAGAATGAGCAATCACTGAAGTAGGAGAAACACCAGGCAATGGAGTTTCCTGAAAGCCTTGTGAAGAAAGTTATCACAAAAGAGAATGGTCAACCGTGTCCAATGGTGCTGACCATAAGTACAGGACTGGCCTTTGTATTTAACAATGTATAACTTGTTCTTAAATTCAAGGACTTATTGGTAACTCTTACAAGAGCAGTTCTAATAGAGTGATGGGGGTAAAGCTTGATTGGAGTAAATCAATTGCAGTATGTGTTTCAGAACTATGGTCCGCAACCTAGTCCTGTTTCTGCCTTGCATCTTATTCTTCTGCCTATTTACCTTGCTGTTTTCTCATTTCTGTCTAATGCCATGGTTATAACTTTGACTTCTTTAAATAATGACTATTTCCCAGTCACATTGCCTCCAAGTATCTCAAATATGCTTCCCAGCTTTCTGTGACTCTCACCCTTTCTATTATGACTTTATCCTCATGGTTTCTTGCTTGCTACTGGGTTCTTGCTTTAGAGGGAACTAGATATAAATGTCAAAGAACCTACTGTAGACTCAGTTGTTGGCAAAGCTTTCTTGGTGCACAGAACCTACCAAGTTTTTTTTCTTCCCTTCAACCTGGTTTGTTTCATTTTTCCTGAGGCAAACTCACCAAACTGGATGTAACTTTTATATCTACTCTTTCAGTAGCCATGAAGTTTTCATGGAGAGTTCTATATTCCTAGTAGCCTGTCTTCCTCTGAATTCCTTTGAGCTATTTCAGAACTTTCTCTTTCAAAGATCAACCCATATAATAACTTCCACTAAGTTCTTGTCACTAAGTAGAGCATTAATACTCATCTTATTTGCATCACTATATGCCAGACTACGCTGAATACTAGTGACACACAGATGAAAAAAAGGTCAGGAGGATTCTTAATAGATATTTGTCATCCAAAGGAACACAATAAGGAAGTCTTCTTCAGAGGTACATTCTTTGTGAGGTAAAAGAGCCTTTGCAATTCTCTATAGTGGTCTCAGCTATTACCCTGTACTTCTTCCTGAACGAATATAATTATATATATAATAATCATTATTTAATTTTGCAACATACCTATTTCTCTAACTACTTTACTCCCTTTTCTATAGCCCACAATAAAGCAAGCATGTCGCAGGTATTCTCATGATAGAAGCACATATTACTGAGCCAGTTCAGGCACAATTTTAGCAATAAATTTAATTTTGATGATTATATTTCTATTGATTATTTTGTTATAGGTAGGTGAGATATTGTTAAACCTATAATGAAATGCATAAATTATTCAACCATTCAACTCTTAGTAGAGATATAGAATTGTAACTTTGGCCAAGTATCTGAAGACTTTGTAGGGTGAGTTAAATCTCTGTAGTAAGACTAATTTTAAATTACATAGATTTTGCTTTATTTAAAGAAAGTTAGGCTATGCTTCCATCTTATGGTTAAATGTGACTTTGGTTTTCCTTTCCTCATGGAATTTTACAAATGGGGAAGAAGACCTACTTATAGCATAGACCTATTGATAGTGCCCTCATGGCTGTTACCTTGGTGTCTCTCTTGTTTTCAATTTTATCAAGTTTAAAGTAATTGGATTGACTCATAGATACAGAGAACAAACTAGTGATTGCCAGATGACAGAGAGTTGGTGGGCTGGATGAAACAAGTGAGGGGATGAAGAAGTATGAATTGGTAGCTACAGAACAGTCATGGGAGTATGAAGTACAGCATAGGGAATATAGTCGATAATATTGTAATAATTGTACAGTGCCAGGTGGGTACTAGACTGATCAGGGGGATCATTCTATAAATTATATAAATGTCTAACCACTATGCTGTGCACCTGAAACTAATATTAAAAAATACTGAATGTCAACTCTAATTAAAAAATAAAAATTATTTAAAAATTTAAAAAATACAAAGGTTTGTAAAAAAAAAAGTCATAGTTCTTCATAAATAAATAAATAAATAAATAAATAAATAAATAAATAAATAAAATCATTAAATTGAACTAAATGGCCTATGAAGTTTTTCTTCCTCCAGATTTCTACATATTCCCCAACAGAGAAATCACAAGCTCACTTCTTGTCCACCAAGGGCTACTACAAACGATGAAAAGCTTGGCTAAATCTTTGTTTCTAAGTGACTATCTAGTCTTACAGCTGAACTCTACCTGCCTTTTATATATCTTTGGAGTATCTTGGGTCAGTAAGTTATAAAAGCTTCACTAAATGGTTCAAAAAGATCTAAACTCATTCCCAGGATGCCTGTTGTCACAAGACCAGCACTAGAAGCAGTACCAAAAACAATGGAGGGCTCCCTGTAAGCTGGGAAACATTTTAAGCTTCTCACATGTTCTACTCCTTTAATCCTTCCCCTAACCCTATTAGCTATTGTTATTCTAAATTTACAGAGTTGCCTGGTGTCTCATTAAGGGCTTTCTCCACTCACCAGACTCAGAGGAGAGCATTCTTACTCTCTCCATTGAGTCATTAATATAGTCTTCTGGACAGTAACAGTGAGAGCTAAACTTTAAAAAGTGCAGTTCTTCAAGAAGAGAACTGAGTAAGACGCATCCCTTTTAGCAAATGGGTAAACATGTGGTCTAGAAGTCCATTCTGAGAGGTATAACACTTTGCTTAGAATTTGTAAAATCTAGTCCTCCCCACCCTTCACACATATACACGAGGCATTTGCTTCAGCCATTTTAAATAAATTTGATTGCATGTCACAATATTAGAAATAGAACATTTAAAAAAAACTCAAGTCCCACACTAAAAGTCAAACAAGTGAATGAATCATTTTATAGAATAAAGGTAACAAATAACAAATAGAAATTTAAAAAGATAAAGGCTCTGGCTAGGAAAGAAAAAAAATGCCTGTCTTGTAGATAATCAGATGATTTATGGGTGCCAAGATATGAGTTTCTTATGTCTATTTAATTTATTTAATTAATGTTGTGGGTATTCATTAAAATTTTTTTTGTGGAAACAGTATATAAGGTGTACAACTGTTTCCAATGGGCTTGTTTTAAGCATAGAACAGAAAGCAAGGCTTTAAGATGGAACTTATAGGTTAAAAGTCACTTCTCACATCTGAAGTAATTCAAGTGTAATTGATTTATGCAAATTCAACCATTCCTTCTGTGGGAGTCAGAGGCTGAAAAATAGTGTTATATTATTTTGCATATATATTTTTATATACTAAACAAATATGTGCACTTATATATTGTACATAATTATGCACTTTCAATATTATATTATAGAGGGCTGTATACTCAAAACCCTGAAATAAGACTTTATGGGCAATATAAGAAATTTACAAGGTTAATTTTGACTTTACTTGCATTTTGCTTTGAGTACCATCTTAGAAGCTCAAGAAACTTGTTACTCCATTTGGAATTAAAATGGCCTTTCAGAGAGTGAGAAAGCCCAAGGGATGGATGTTTCCTGGTCCCAAGTACTTAGTCAGATCTGTTGTTGTTAAGGTGGAATCTGAAATTCACCAAGAATAAAGAAGGAGACAAGGTCAGAGTGACACAGGAGAGTTTTTCAGCTGTATGTTAGTTCTTATCCAGAATTGTACAAAGATTGGTTTAGTCACACTAAGACATTGGAGAAAACTCAGGTGAGAAGACCTTTCAAAACTAGAACATTCTCCAGAGTCAGTAAGAGTGTTTTGTGAACTATCATATTAGAAGTGTGTTGTGTTGAGTTGGATTGGTTTCCACATCCAAGAGTTTGCTTCTCTAGCTGCTAAGGGCATACAGAGAGGACAGTTCACAGAGTCAGAAAGATCCTCTGTGCCTGATCTCTTTTTAGAGGCTGTGTGTGTGTGTTAATTATACAGAGACTAACTCAAGCCTTAAGGAAGGAGATATATGTTTACAGGGACTAAAACAGGAGCACATTAAAGTCAGGCAGGTGCTTGACCGGGAATGTGAACTCATCTTTTCAAAAGAAGCTCTGGAAGTTTTTATTTAAATGTTTTCAGCAAAATAAACTGTTACTAGGAAAACAACTTGTTATAAATATAAGAAGGGTCTGTGGGCCTGAAATGCACCTGCCTGATTTCTCCTTCCTTAATAATCTCACTAAGCCTAGAAGCTCAGCAGTGAAAGATCTCCTTGCACCCTTCATCACCGGTGGCTGTTTGAAGAAAATGGTTAGCTTTCTGAACTTCAAGTAATGAGTCTTTCTTGATTAATGACCTCTGACCTTTTAAAGACTATATATTCAGAGATTTCTTTTTTGGCCCAAAAGGCTCTTTTGTGATATAATGGGCCAATTGACAGATAGCAAAGCGTTGTGTTGGAGGCAGTGACTAGTTTGATGAAGTGCTGTGGCATATGCCAAAGGGGCCTGCTCTGAATTTACTGCATCAACTGTTGAATTGAATTGTAAACAAAAGTCATTATTTTAAAATTTATTCATTCTGAATTTGTATTATTTGATAACACTGTATTTATCTATCTTTGCATTATTTTTAAAATCTATCTTTGCATTATTTTTAAAAGTTTGTTACCAAGCAAATTTATAAGGTAAAGAAGATAACGAGGGACTACATTGCTAACTTTTGAGTGCTAAGTATTTTCTAAGGACTTTGGATGTTACTGTTTATAAACAATATATTAATAATACCCATAGATCTTAATGGTTTGATGCATGGTTATAAATCATTTTTAGCTATTCATTTAAGGAGAATTCTTCCTAAATAATTTTGCTAGCTTCTCTCCAGTTATCCAAAAGTAATAATTTTTTGGATAAATTCTGGTGTGAAAAATAGGCAATAAACCAGGACAACAATTTTATAAAGTTAATTGTCATGTAATGTGCTATGACATACAGGGTGATGGGACACCTGGTCATTCTGAGAGCCACTTTAAACAGAATAGTCAGAGAAGATCTGAGGAAATGAAGATTAAGCTAAAACAGGAAGAATAAGAAGAATCCAGGTATTAAAGAACCAGGGGAAGGGAGGAAGAGTTTTCAAACAGTTTGACAGCCCAAGGCAGGGAAGAGTAACACAGAGAGAAAGAAAACTGCTGTTGCCAGAGTTTATTGTGACTGTTCACAATAAACTCTAGAAATACAGGTGGGAGCTAGGTCTAGTGTGGTTTAGATTTTATCCCAAGTGCAAAGGAAAGGGTTTTAAGAGAGAAAGTGGAAGAGCTGATTTGTATTTGCAAAAAAATCATCCTGACAACTGGAGAATGGATGGCAGAAGAGCAAATAGTGAGCAGAGAGCAGCTCGGAGGCTGTGTAAGATGGAGAAGGTTTGGACCATGGTGGTAACTCAGGAAATGGAGAGTAGGGAATGATTTGGGATATGTTTTGGAGGCTAATTTAAGAGGACTTATTAAAAACTGGTGGGCGTATGAGCAAAGGGAGGAAACCAGGTCTCAAATAATGGAAGTGCCACATATCGAGATGAAAAAGAGTAGGATAGAAATAGGTTGACTGGGGAGAGGGGAGGGTGGTGTGAACAACCAAGAGTTCCCTTCTTGAAGTGTTACATCTGTGATGCCTATTGTCATATACATGAAAGCATCAAGTAGCCTGCAAAATATATAAATCAGCATTGAGGGACAATGTCTAGGCAAAAAACATAATGTTGGCAGCCATTAGCAAATGTAAAACATTTAAAACCATAGACAGAAGATGATCACCCAAGAGGAGACTGCAGATGATAAGGGGACAGTCAACACAGTTTTATTGCGGACTCACTATGTAAAAGAGTGTTGCAGAGGCCCATTTTGCCCTATCTCTGACACCATCACCAAGTGTCACCACTAACCTGACTTCTGACACCAGTGATTAGTGTGGCCTGTTTTAGATTTTTACATAAATAGAATCGTTTAGTATGGTCTCTTTGCAGCTGGCATCTTTTTCCTAATATAACGTTTGTGAGATTCACCTATATTGTTGCATGTGACAGTAGTTTGTTTACTTAGCTCACATTAGTTTTTAAAGTAGAATATAATACCACAACAAAATTATTTGCTTTTTTAGAGAACATAAAAATTTTTGAGAAAGGAATTTAGTCTCTGTTTCCCTTTGGTCACTTTGATGGCAAAGTTTGAGCATCACAGTGACGAGCACTGAATTTGGGGTCAGGAGACATGGATTCTAGTCCTCCGCTTCTCATAGCTGTGTGACCTTTGGCAAATTACTTAAATTCTCTCAACTTTATTTCTTACATTAATAAAATAAGAAAACACAGGTCCAAGTTTTCTTTGATCTGCCTCTGTGTGAGTTACCTTTGCTTCAATTCTTAGCTGAATGAGCTTAAGGAAAGTTTATAGAAAAGAAATTAAAATTTCCCAAAATAAAATTATTTCTATTATAAAAGAAAAAAAGATGTTTATTGTAACAGTTTGGACAACACTGAGTAACATAAAGGAAAATTTAATAAGAATTGTTTAGTCTTACTTTCCCACGTATACAAAACAATGTTAGTGGAGTGTATACTTCTATTTATTTTCTGTTGATAAAACTATATTCACTTAATGAGTTTTATTATTATTATTTTTGAAATGCAATCATACTAATACATTTTATTCTGTAACTTTCTTTTCATGAGACTTCTTTCAAGATTGGAATATATGTTTCTGTTCATTTAATATCTGTAGAATTAATGTCTACACAATGTGTCATAGTATCCATGCACTGTACTTAATCAACCATTTTTGCACGTGGCAATAAACATCCTTGTAAATATTTTTTTTCTGACTTTTTTTTTTAGGCAAGGCAACCCTTGGTTGACCTCACAGATTACAAGAAACTTGTCAGCTTACAATTCCTTATTTTTTAGGCCTACAACACCTGGTCTTCCTAGGTGGTCTCCCATCCAAGTACTAACCAGGCCTGACCTTGCTTAGCTTTTGAGATCAGATGGGATCAGGCTTGTTCAGGGTAGCATGGCCAGAGACTGTACATGTATTATTAAACCCTAGTGTTCTTATTCTGTATCATAGAAACTATCAGATTATTTTCTAAAAAGTTGCTTAATTTGCAACTTGAGTTTTCAGCAGATTTGAATGTGAGATTCAAATCAAGAAATGAGTTCTTAAAATCTTTTCATAGTTATTCAAAGTATTCATAGAAAATAAAAAGTCAAAAAATAAAATATTGAGTAAATCTTTAAAGGCTCATATTTGAAATAGCTGAAGTCTGAAATCAGAAATGTGGAAAGGAAGAAATATTTTCCTAAGTAACACAAAACAAAAACATGATTCTAGCCCCCAAGATGCAATATCAAGAATTAAAAAGCAAAGAAAACATTTCTTTCTAAAACCATAGGAAACATTCACTTATGTTATACTGTAGATAGGCAGCTGAGTTGACTGGTTATTTAAATTCTGTTTCATCACCAACTGGAAAAAGTTATGGGGACTTGGTAAAGCTGAGGCATCTTCCCTGAGCTGCTTGCTGTCCCAGACCAGGGAGGCACCCTCCACATCTCCTCTCTCAGGACCCTGCCTCCTGCAGGCTGGGATAACAGACAGAGGAGCAAACATTTACAGTTAGGTTCTTCAAAGTGCAGTATTACGTAGAGGAAGATTTGTTCTGTCAATGTTTTACTTTGACATTGGTCTGGAAGTTATAATTTTCCTTTATCCAGTAAGATCTGAAACACCAAAACCTCAACCACTCAAAAGAGAATCAGATGAAAACTATCATCAGGGGCCAAGAGGAAGGAGATGGAGAATGGGGGTGAGGGAAAGGAGGGCAAAATGTCTATGAGATCATTGAGAGAGGAGGGGAGGAGGAAAGAAGACCAGAGAGAGCAAACGCTTGGTGCACACCCTGACTCACAGGGGAAAAATAAAGAACCTTTTTTGCATCACATTTGCCCTCTGTATGCAGGCTTGAGTGTCTGTTAAAGTTTTATTTCTGGTGGTGACTATTCCTTCCTGTCCTTCCAAGTTTCAAGGGCATAGTTAAGGGGTTGTATCTGCAATGTACATGGCATGAGTCTACAATAATGTGCTCTTCTTTGCACAAGAAGATAGTGCTACTTATTCGTCCTTGTGGTACATGCTGTATTCTATTTGCAAGGATAGTTTTACACAAATCCTGCCACTCCGTTTCCTTGGACTCCATGGTGACCAGCTGGTCCCATTTGCAGGCAGCTGGTTGAAGCTGTAGAACAGCTAATTGGCCAGCAGTGGGAATGAGCCTGTGACCTCCACCTCATGGGCCTAGTGCTAAATCACCAACTGAGTGTGGACTTGAGTCACTCACAGCTGGTCAGTCAGGGCTCCAGCCCTTAATCATTGTGAAAAGTCATGCAGACTACATGTCTTCACTCAACTCCAATTTTTTATCCATAAAATGAGAATAACAATTTCTCTCTCATAGTGTTTTTTGAGAAGATTAAACAAGCTAAAATACATAAAGCATTTACTTCAATAACTAAATAAATAGACACTCTTCGGTGCCCCCAAGCAAAATATAAATAATATGGTGTCTTTCCTTTGGATGTAATTCTTACGTGTGCCTACTTGGGCCACACTCTGGGTGTTAAGCAGTGGTCAACAGAAAAGCCTCCTTCATATAAGTGTGCTGGAATAGGCGTGCAGGAATAGGTGTGCAGGTGTTTATGGAAAGCCTTACACAAAATGTAAAGTAATCAGAGAATACTTCTCCCCTGTTACCTCAGAGAATCCTGAGAATGTCTGTGTTTGGTATCACCCTTTGGCTCCTACTTTGAGTCAGAGTTTAAACTTATCTTTTCATTTCTAGTCTAGCGGTCTGCCTCTGATAAACTTTTCTTCCTTTTGAATGATTTACTTGTCTATCATATTGTGCCACTGTCAGAGACCTGAAGCATACCCTTTTACCAGTTGGTGGATAAACTGGCCTTCATTCTTAATTTCTTTAATCATGTTAAAGTTTTCCATACTATGATACATCTCACAAGACTTTCAGGGGATGTTGAGAAACTTTCTCTGTAGAGGTAAAAATAATGACACTGAGTCATTTCCTTTATTGCTCTTTGAATTCCCATATAAAGTTATCTACCAAATATACCTTGCCTAGTCTGGCAAATGTACCTGCTTAACATGGGCTGATGCTTGTGACATTAGTCACTGTTAATTGCTCAAGAGCTGAGATCAGGTAGGCAATCACTGAGTTCATCTGTAAAAAAAATGACTGTAGTCATATTAAGGAATAAAAGGCTCCATGCCTACCAAATGCCTGCAAATTATTTCAACAGCATTGAGCCTATCTCATAGTAACATATACTGCCTGGAACTCTGAAAATGCCAGAGGGCAGGCAATTTGGGGTAATCGTTTCACTTTACCCTTCAATTGATCATTGTTTTTCATTTATGAGTTTCTTCTTTTCTTTCCTTTTTTAAAAAAATCTTTTAATTTGTCCTCCAAATTCTCTGTTTGTTTGATTTTTAAATAGAATTTGTGGTTTGAATTAAATTCTACTTTTTGGAAATTGACTTCCTTTGAAAAAGATTTTCCTAGAAACTTTTTCCTATGCTTGCATCCATTCATAGAGAAAAAAGAAAAGGAACCCCACAGATATTTTGGAGGTAAGTACCTCTTCTAGGATAACCTCTCCCTTTGTCTCTTGAGGACCCTTGGCTAGGACTGTGCTCTCTGGAGGAAGCAAGACTCTGGAAGTTGGTTTCCAGAACTTTAGGCATTAAGCAATTATGCACTGTACCCAGGGCATCTGACCTTCCAGTGCTGTAGTTTGCCAGCTGCAGGGGGAACTACTGAAATCTATCAAGTTGTCATGACAGACAGGGCCATATGGAAAGTGATGGAAAAATTCCTCTTTAGATTATAATTGTCTCGGTGGGCAGAAACTCTGTCCTCTATTCAGTTAGAAAGTGTGTATGGCTCGCAGTGCTTGAGACAGTGTTCGGGATTTATTGTTCAAGGCCTCAAGGCAAAGGTAAAATGGAAGATTAAAAATACTCTGTTTGCCTGAAGGAGCCAATTATATTTTACTTCATTTTATTTATAGTGTCAGTTTCCTTAATCCCTGAGTATATAATGTATACACAGGTTGATGATATTAAAAAAAAAAGAAAGGAATAAAGAACGAAAGGAAGGAAGGAAGGAAGGAAGGAAGGAAGGAAGGAAGGAAGGAAGGAAGGAAGGAAGGAAAGAAAGAAAGAAAGAAAGAAAGAAAGAAAGAAAGAAAGAAAGAAAGAAAGAAAGAAAGAAAGAAAGAAAGAAAGAATGAAAGAGAGGAAAACCAAGAAATGGTTATATGGTTTATCTGTGGTCATACAGATGAAATTCCTGGTAGGTGCATTGCTCCCTTCCAACTGAGCATCAACGTGCCATGGAGAGTATTTGAGCAAGGAAGTCAGCAAGGCACTGTAGCATTGTGATAAACATTCAAGCTCTGGAACCAGACAGCCTGGCTTTGAATTCTGCTCTGTAATTCCTTACTGTCTCTGTGACTCAGCTTTCCCATCTATAAAGTCACTATAGTAATTATACCTAACTCAGGTTGTTATGAGGATTAAAAAATTAATATATACACATTTAAAAATTCTCCAAATAGTGCCTTTCAAATAGTAAGCACTTATAAGTCTTAGTTTTAATAATCATTATTTAAAATTCTCTATTATCATTAAGAATCTAGGATTTTGTGCCATTGAACATGGTCCCTATAATCATAAAGCTGATAGCAAATTGGCAAATTCTTTTTCTTTCTCTTCCTCTCTCCCTCTCTCTGTTTCTTTCCCTTTCCTTTTCTCTTTTACTCTCTTCACCTTATGCTCTGGCTTCCTTTACACATTGTGAGACTTGATATTCCCAGTTTTTCCTTGTGTTGCATTTTTAATGTCAATGATATAGGCAGAAGCAAGTTGTTGTGGGACTAGTGGCAGGACTGTGTTGTCCACATCTCAGTATGGGAAGGTAAATGCTTCAGTTGTCAGAGGCTCCCACTCCATACCTACCCCCACGCCTCACCAGAGGAAGGAACATTTTTCTGTGTGGGGGTGGCTTTCATGTTGGAAGGGGATGGTCGATGGTGTTATTTTTGTTCTTCACAAACGTGGATGTTTAAAATAGTGCTTTATTCAATCGGTGTAAGTGACACATAGGCTATGTATAGTGGTGGAACTGGGCCTGGCAGGTGATGAGGGCCAGATCTCACCAAAACCAAGAGTTGTGGTTCTCCACTGATAACCCAAGTGATCTGCCCTGCGGATAGCAAGCATAGAACCCCCATCTGGGTGTCTTGGCAAATTCACAACTACTGAATTGTCTGAAATGGATGTACCTCAGAGCCAGTGAACTGGGATTTTGGCTTTGTTTCCATGGGGCATGCCAGCGGGTCACATTTCCTCTCTGAACCTCCCTCCAAGCTACACTGTACTCAAGAAGGGTAAGTGTGTTCGTTGTTCTTTCGTGCCTGTTGACTTGGTGCCCTACAGGTCTGGAGTTCAGCCAGTGTAACTGAATCGGGAGGCTGCAGCTTAGGCTATATTTAATTGGAGGTTTATTGTCTTGTCACAGTTTTAGTTTAGGGAACTATTTTGAGATTGATTGGATAGTGCTGGGAGTTGAAGTAGTGTCAATTTTGACCCCATACTCTCCTTTTTAGTCACTATAATAAAAAGTTTATTTAAAGTATTATGTTTTAAGTCTTTGGAATGCCCTTTTGTACTTTGAGTCTGCACAGTGAGGATTCTAGAAGAGACTTATCCTATTTTGAAACAAACAGATTACGTTTCATAGAGCGTAACTCTGGGGAAAAGGGGATAGAACATTTTATTCCTATGAAAGTTTTATTACCAGAACTTATCTAATTTGAGATGAAAGAGGAAGAAAATATATAGCTTTTGAGGCAAACAAAGTTTACCATATTCCAAGGGAGATTTTGAAATTGTTCTGGATTGTCCTTAATTGATTTGAAATGCAATGCAGAATTTGGATTTCATTTAAGAACAAGGGGGGAAAAACATTTAATCAGACTTGGGAGTAAAAGTGGCAGTAAGTGAAGAATACTTTCATACTTGCTAGACAACACTATAATAGATTACATAGGACATTTGGTTGGTTTAAATTAGAACCCACATGCCTCCTACACCCCCAACCTTCTCTTTTCATCTTAGAGCCTCCTTTCTACCCTCAAGTATGGTTTCACTATAACTAGAGAATAGACACTAAAAATATTTCTGGAATGACGTGACCCACTCTTGCCCCATCCAGGAAAGGGACAAGGCTTCACGAGAAACAGCACATGCTTTCCTTTCATTTCTGGGAGTCCCGAGGTCGACCTACAGATGCTGCTCCTTCCGTGGCTGATGGCATTCAGACTCCTAGCTGCCGACAGTGCCAGGCCAACAACTGGACAGAACAGCTCAGCGACAGGAAGGTGGCCACGGTCTCGGCCACAGGAGCAGACCCCTGGCCACGGACCACCTCTGCCACCCCATCCAGAAGTCTTCCCACCTCCCTCAGGCTTGTCCCGGCCTCGCCACAGGGGCTGAAGAACTGGGAGGTGGTGGCGGCAGTGGCAGTGGTGCCTACAGCCTTGGGGCCAGTCCAGGCACGTGGGACCCTGCTTCGGGCAACTCTGCAGCCCCTCCAGTGCCCGGGAGGGATCCAGGACAGTCCGAGTGCTCACCACTGTTTCCTCCTGTTGCCGAAACCTAGGAGAGGACTCAGAATGGAAGCGGCCACCCCTGAGCTGGATCCACAGACCAGACTGAGGGAGGTGGGGGACCGGGTGAGTGGAGCTCAAGATAGCCAGGAGCTAAAGCAGCAGCTGCAGCCACTGCCCAAGCCATCAGCCTCCTCCCAGCGAGAAGCGAAATATGTAGAGATGTGTGCTTCAGCTGAAGTCCAGAAGGAGAGTCCCCGGACCGTGACACTAACACTGGAGCACTCATCTGGGGATCAAAGTCTCTCCAGGAGTCCCAAAGAGAAAGCCCAGGATGAACCCAGTGGTCAAGAGTGCAAAGCTCCAACCCCCCAGGAGAATCCTGCTTCCTCGGAACTCTCCAAACCCCAACCCTCCTGCAATGAGGAGTGCAGTAACTTGTCATCCACCTCCTCTTCCTCCTCGTCCTCCCTGGAGGACAAAGCAGAAAGTGGCCTTTCCAAGTTGGATGAAACTACCACATCGACAGGGGCTCTGGCCACCTCGTCCTCATCTTTAGGCTTTGAGAGTGACAGTGGTGAGAGTACAGTGAGCTGCCAGGCCAGGGGAGGAGTGGGAGGGAAAAAAGCAGGAGGGAGCGCAGATGCAGGTATCAGAGAAGATGGAACAGAGTGCAGAGATATTATTGCCAAGTCTCAGGGCAGTAGGGGGGCCCCCTCATATGAGGAGCCTCACTATATCACCACCCACGAGATCCAGCTGAGCGAGGTTGAACAGGACATGGATTTCGATGTGGGGCTGGCCTCCCGCTGGGATTTCGAGGACAACAATGTGATCTATTCATTCGTGGACTATGCTTCTTTTGGTGGCAGCGATGAGACCCCAGGGGACGTCACTACCCCGACTGAAGAGGACAACAGCTGCTACCTCAGCACCACTCCCAGCACCAATGCCACCCGGACACCCAGCCCCACCAGCAGTGACCCCACCCGCCCCAGCGCAGGCAACAGTGGTCGCAACACCAGCAGCACAGAAGTGGGCAGTGGCCCTTCTGACAGTGGCCCCACTCCCCCACCCACTGGCCCTGGCACTGCCACTCTGCCTGAGCCCTTGCCGCAGCCCCCGGAGGCAGCTTCAGGGGTAGCAGCCGCCGCAAGCAGCTGTGGGAATGCAGCGAGCCAGATCCTCCTATCAATCAAACCAACTTCCCGGGCTATAAATGAGCCTAGCAACGTGCGTGCAAAGCAAAACATTATTTACGCTGCCAAGCATGAAGGCGACATGAGCCTCCGCGTCTCTACAGCTGCTGAACACAATTCAAGTTCACCGAAGCAAGACCCAGCTGCAGCGGTGGCTCAGGACCATGCAAAGAAATTCATCGCTGTTCCCGCTCGCCTGCAAACCCGGTGCGGGGCCATCCGGGCGAAGGAGCTGGTGGACTATTCCAGCGGGGCCTCCAGTGCCGTGAGTGAACTGGACGATGCGGACAAAGAGGTGCGTAACCTGACCTCACGTGCCTTCCGGAGCCTCGCTTATCCCTACTTTGAGGCTTTGAACATCAGCTCTCGGGAGTCCTCCACGCTCTCTGAAGTCGGCTTCGGACGCTGGTCAACCTTCCTGGACCTAAAATGTGGAGGTGTTGGAGCCAGGGTGGAACAGAGCCTTCTCAGGAGCAGTGCGGCCTCGGTGGCCGCAGGTCTGAGGAAGGGTGGTGCAGCCAGGACGACTGCAGACCAGCTCTACATCCACTCCAGGAAGTCCCAGACCAAGGCCTTGGAGTTCGTGGTCAGCAAAGTTGAGGGGGAAATCAAACACGTGGAGACACCTCTGTGTTTCCAGAAGCAGGTCCAGACTGGCTCTCGCGTGGTCACCCTTCTGGAGCCTCTGAATTTTCGCAGTGAGAGCAAAGCCAGCTCAGCCACTGGGCCCTGCAAGACCACCAAAGGCTCCAACAAAGGTCCCGGGTCAGTGTACACAGACGACGGCTCAGAGACCTCTGAGAGCAGCAAACCTGTCTCCCGTGTGGAGGGCCCCCAGAAGAAGTCCAAGTTTGCTTCCAGTCTGCTCAAAAATGTCATCTCCAAGAAGATGCAGCGGGAACATGAGTTCAAAATGGAGAGGGGAGAAGTCACTGACACATCTCACCACAGCCTCTCCAGCACATCCAAGGAGCTCGAGGGCCTCCCTGGGGGTGAGAAGCAGCGGGAGAGGTGCCTGCAGAGGCAGAGCTCTCGCCACTCGGAGGCCAGCTCCGAGTACACGGTGCTCAGCGTGTCAGACCCCGGTGGGGAGGGGTCTATAGCCGGGTCTAAATCACCAATTTTCAAAGCCAGTGCTCCTCGGGAGAGCAATGCAGGCTCCAGCCGAAATTTCGCCGATGGACACACAGAAGTGTGTGAAATTAAAAAGAGTGCATCAGAGACTGTCAAGGGCATCTTCCTCCGTAGTCAGAACAGTGCATTCCGATCGTGGAAAGAGAAAGAGGCCGAGAAGCGAGAAGAAAAAGCCCCCATCGGGAAGCTGAAACTCCCCAAAGGGGGTGACTGGAGGGCTGATCTCGGGGAGATCTCTGCCAGCAAGTCCACCATCATGTCTCGTCTCTTTGTCCCCAACATCCAGCAGACACCCAAAGACAAGCAGCCAGAGAAGCAGGCCACCAAGTACCCAGCTGCCCAGGCCACCTCCACTGCCCCCATCAGGCCCAAGGCTCCGGAAATCAAGATCCGGCTGGGGAGTGTGCAACAGCCAAGTTCCGACTTCAACATTGCCAAGCTGCTCACGCCCAAACTGGCCGGTGGCAGCGCCTCTAACCTCCTCAGGACCATTGAGGACAACAGCAGGGTGCAGCAGAAACTCTTTCGGGGGGACAACCTGGAAAAGGTGCCCCAGTTCCAGGTGAGAGACGTCAGAGACAAATCCAAGGCTCAGGGACCCCTCCACCAGGTGAGAGATGTCAGGAAACTAATCAAAGGGTCAGGGGACAGCAGTGACAAGGGCAGTGTGACCCCGGAGCAGGGGCTGACGGGGCCCAAGCCCAGGCAGCTGGCTCCTGCAGCTGGTGGGTCCAGATCCCTCTCCCCCATGGTGATAACATGCCAGGCTGTGGTGAACCAGAGGGAAGACAGCATGGACCGAGAGCTGAGGGAGAGCCTGGGCAAAGGTGGCTGCAGCAGTGGCTTGAATTCCTCCTCTCTGGAAGGGACAGTCTTGGTTCACAGGGCATCTGGCAGGCTGCCCGTGGCCACCATTGCCCCCAATAAGCCTGAGCAGGGCTCATACCTGCCTGTGCTCAAGATTGTCTCCAAGGCTTCTGCTCAGAAGACCCCCGAGAAGGCCAAGGACGAGGAGGTCAAGGAGGAAGGGAAAGGCCCCAAGCCATCTCGGAACGCCCTGGAGAAGCTGACCGCAGCAGTAAGGTCCATGGAGGAGCTGTACAGCTTCGACAGGAACGAGTGGAAGCGCAAAAGCGACCCCTTGCCCATCATAACCGACAGCCACGTCCTGTCGCTCATTGCAAGTGAGGAGAGAGAAGGCGCCGGGGTTGCCGAGAGGGATCCCGACAAGCCAGCCAAACGCCTGGGTGAGGCGGGAGAGCGGGGCACAGGAAACAAGGGCGGAGTGGTCCTGCGAGGGGCGCCCATGGAGCGTCTGCAGCGGAGAAACTCCAATCCGAGCACCGAGAGTGTGTCTGCTCGTGCTGCTGCTTTTGAGAACCTGGCCAGGGAGAGGCCCCGTTCCCTCTATATCCCCCCAGTCCACAAGGACGTGGAGAGAACCCAGCCCCTGCAGCCCCTCCCACCACTCCCCAGCAACCGGAATGTCTTCACAGTGAGTGCCAGCAGCACCCAGAAAACTGGGGGTGTCGCTGGCAAGTTCCCACAGGGGCTTTCTCCAGAGAGTCCTTCAGCAGCAAAGGGCATCAAGTCTCAGGGACTACGGTCCCTCAAGATCTCTCCAGCCACCAGGGCACCTCTCGACGAGGTGACCAACAGGAAAAATGGCAGCAGTTTGGAAAAGAACAATAGTGACTGTGAGAATTATCTGACTATCCCCCTTAAAGGAAGCTCTGCAGCTGGGGAGATTCCAGGCAGGCCTGGGGCTGGGAGGGAGGGGGCCCCAGCCTCCTCAGCGACCACTCTCTGCAGCTTGCCCCCGCTGAGCGCTCGCAGTCAGGTCCCCAGCAGCTCCAAAGGCTCCCAGGTCAGTGGAACCAGCCGTCCAGCTTGGCGTACCAAACCTGACAACCCACGAGAGCCGGTAGCTGCCCCTCCAGGGCCGCAGAGCCCAGAGCATCCTCCCACTGCCATCTACCACCAACAGCAGCTGCCCTTCACCCTGCAGGGGGCCCAGCCTCAGGTCCTCTGCTTCTCTCCACCTGGCATGCCTGCCCCAGCACCTGCAGGTGCAGCTCCTGTCCCCACAGATCCCTTCCAGCAGCCACAGCCTCAGCAAACGCAGCGCAAGATGCTCCTGGATGTGACGACTGGCCAGTACTATCTGGTGGACACTCCAGTACAGCCCATGACCCGAAGACTGTTTGACCCTGAGACAGGGCAGTATGTGGATGTACCCATAACCCCCCAGCAGCAGGCTGTGGCTCCCATGTCCCTCCCTGTGCCTCCTTTAGCCCTGAGTCCTGGTGCCTATGGACCCACCTACATGATCTACCCTGGATTTCTGCCCACGGTGCTGCCTGCCAACACCCTGCAGCCCACGCCAATTGCTCACACTACAGGGAAAAGTGAGCTCTCTCAGGTGGCCACAGAGCCCCCCAGCAAAGAGGCAGCTTCGACATTCACTGAGGCCCCATACTTCACAGCCTCTGGTCAGTCTGCCGCATCCTCTTCCTCCTCTGCCCCAGCAGCCACATCCCAGCTTGTCGGGGCCAAGGGCTTCGCCCAGCTGCACGGCAAGCCTGTCATCAGCATCACTTCGCAGCCCCTGGGGCCAAGGATCATTGCCCCCCCTTCTTTTGACGGCACCACCATGAGTTTTGTGGTGGAACACAGATGATGCAGTCACCAGGAAGTAGGACAAAACAGCTGCTGGTGAGTGTGACTTTGATGATTTAAGGGATTAAAAGCAATCCTATTTCTTTGTGTTTGAAGCGGCAGATTTATAGCAGAGGACACTGTCTAGAAATGGGCATTTTGGAAGGTTAGAACAAAATTCCATCCTAATTATTAAAGAGCTAATTTTCTTGCCTAACTTCTCAGCCTCTGTGGCCTTTCTCCCTTTGACTCTTTCAAATTGCCTGGTGTTTTTCTCACCTGTGAGTGGGAGGGAATTGAACCATGTATCTGTCAGGTTAGCCTTTGGTGATGGTTGGTGTGGGAGAGAAACAAAAACCTGGTCTGGATTTCATGAAGTGTGCCTTATTCTATTCCTGGCAGCCTCAGTGACAGAAGGCAGAATATCCTGAGACAGCACTGGGAACACTGTTAACTCATCAGGAGTAAGGAGAGTCAAAACCTGACATTTTCTTGTTATGAGGATTTTCTAAAATCTGTGGAAAAGCTTATCTCCCTCCTCCACATTTTCCTCTTGAAGTTTCTTAAACAAAAAAGCTGTATTTTTTAAGCTCTTGTTTTTGTTTTCGGATGATCCAAATACTTTTTCTTAGATGAGTCTAAAGTCTTTAAGATGTCTTAGAAACACACACACACACCCACACACACACATGGGCTTAACATCTACTAGAGGGGTCGCTATGTTTGATTTAGTCCATTCAGCTGAATCCACTACTCTCAGACTGCAGTTCTTACAAGGCACTCATTTTCATATTTTCATTCTCTCCTTTCAGAAAAGAAGCAACTTCCATTTGTCTCCCTCTAAAGGAAATCAGATAAAGTAGATTTGTAATAGCTGAGTTAATCCAAATTGACAACAGGAATCCTTGCTGTAAATACAGTCCATGCAACTTGATAGGAAAAGTGAACCAGGACACATCAGGTCACACACGTAAGACAGACAAACTTCGGATATGAGCACAAAGATGACAGCACTCTGGGGTCAAATTGCCCCTCATTCTTCTATTCTCTTTTGATTAGGAAGGGTTGGCATCATAAATATTTCTTGGACTTTCACTCTTTGGTAAGATTATACCTAACCAAAGGAGAGAAATCTTTTCTATGCATATATAGAAGAAATAAGCCATTTCTTTCTTTTCTGAACTGAAAAAGAATAGAAAAACATTGTTTCATCATGCAGTGAAAGAGCCTTAAATTAGGAAGCAGGATCATTTGATTAGAGTAACAGCTTCTCACCAGCTGTGGCTGCGTGTTCTTAGGCTACCCACTCTGTAGCACTCATGACACTTACATGTCGATAATATCTACTCAAAATGCATCTGAATATCAGGTGACATAGTAGTGTATCTCAACTTACAAAACCCATTTTAAACTAAGGGATTGTTACAATGCATTACACTTATTGGACTGCAAGACATCATTAGTCACTGTTCAAAAATCCTTGAGTCTTTCTCTAAGAATTCAGGTGAAAGCACAAGCCTCGTTTTACTTACAATCTAGTAATAGATGATTTGAATTATTTTTTCCAAGAATTTGCAACAAGCACAGTGTATATAATCACAGATAAGGAGAGGAGTGGGAGGATTAAAAATAAATAATGCATCTTTTGTCTGATATAGAAAATAAGAAAAAAATATCAGTATGCATGTGGAAGAGACTCAGATAATTAATTTTGCAGAAGGAAAAGAGTAGCTTCTGGACAAAAACGTTTTAATCCTCTGGACAGGTGGTATCTTTACCTAAGGCTATTTGGGAGCAGCTAATCCTGCGAGGCCTTTGTGTGAGCTGTGGAGGTGCAGAAGCAAGGGGAAGAGAGGACAGGGTACAGACGAGGGCGGAACCAGGCACAAGCTCCCGTAGTGTCCCCTTTGTGGCTGCCTTTGGCCTTTCTTCTGTCTGCTGAGCCTGAAGTTGTTACCATCAAACACAAATGGAAATCAGAGTTTTTAGTGTTCGAGATTTGAACAGTGATTATTTTGAAAGTTTTTCTTTTTTTAAAGCACAACCTTTATTTTAGTCCATAGCCCTAAAGATAGAAGGCAAAAGTTGGCTTCATAATTTAAGGAGACTAGTGAGGAACCACTATGATTAGTTTTCTGTATACAAGCAAAAAAATCTAATTATCAAAATTCAGATAACTAATAAAAATCCTTTAAAACTCACCTTTCTGAAAGTTCTATGCCACTTTCCAAAGAAAAGTCAGATACAGAAAGAATTGTGTAGTTCTTTTCCTTGTGTAAAAAAAAATTTAAAGATTGTTCATATATATCCAAAAATTACATTGTACACACTCGTTCATCAACTGATGCTCAACTGAATGGTCCTTCTGAGAAGTCTTGGAATCTGCTTTCAGTTCAAGATTTCTTTTGAAAACCAGACTTGTCCCAGAGATTTTCCTTGAAGTAAGGTAGGGTTTTATTTCCTTCTTAGAACTAAATCATATAAATGACTTGACTTACTCACAGCATTTCACAGAGAGGAAAACAGGCTTGGAACAAAGGGTTTTGCTGAAGTCCCCAGAGAGTGAGAGAGCCAGAACCTGTGGAGCTGGCTCGTAGCTTCTGGGCCACATCATGCTCTCTGAGGGCCACTCTGTGTTCCTTGATAGAAGGCATGGAGCAGATGAAGGATGGCAGAGGAGTGCCGTGAGATCTGAACTGGCAGCCAGGACACTCTCTGCCTCTCCAGACATTTGTAAAATGAATGGTTGAATGAAATGCACTAATTCCCTCATTCATTCAACAAACATGAGTTACATGTTTACACTCTACCAGCTGCAGTGTCCTCTGCAGTGACTATAAACCCCCACGTGACCTAGTACGATCCCATCGGCCAGGAGCCTACGCTCCATCAAAAGGACACACATCAGACACACAGAACTGCAAAACCAGTTTCCAACTCCTGTCTTAACCTTTAAGATTCCTTCCAGCTCAAATAATAAGTATTTCATCATCTATTTTTAGCTGCACGTTGTAACAGGGAGCTTTGCTTTCTCCCCCTGTATGTATTTGAGCATAACCAGCTGCTGTTCTCTCTAATTTTTCTGTTATGAACTTCTCTTTAGTTTTGCTTTGATACGTAGGTCTTTTTTACTTTTAAAGAGATAATTAGTGTTATTTATTATTGTTTAGTAATGACGTAGAAAATTGTGATAAATGGATTGAGGCAGTTTACGACCAGGAGCCCAGTGGCAGAGAGTCACAACAGGAGCCCAAAGGTGACACACCAGCGGGCGAGGCACACCAGCTGCAAAATTTTTTTGTTAGGGCTTTTCTGTTTTAGACCTTTATCGTTTGTCGATTTTTGTTTTGAAAGGTCCCAGCTCCATAGGATCTTTGAGGCCTTTTCCAATCAGATTATTTTTCTTTTAGTTTTCTGTCATTGTAGGCATGTAGCTATATTTTTCCTGACATATTCACTCTCATGCTTTCTCTGCCCACCCACTTGGATGCCATAGTTTTGTTTTAAATTTTTAATTGAGAATTGATACTAAGGAATATTAACAAGGGCATAAAGATAAAATAAATATGTAATAATAACAAAAGAAAAATTCAATTACCACTATGCCTGCTATGCAGTGGGTATTACAATATTTTGTTTCATTTGGATGTCTTTTTTTTCTTTTCTGTAAGACGTTATCTATTTGTATCTTTATTTCTGAGTGTGCTTTATGTTGCTCCTACATGTTGGTATTCCTTTTCTCTTTACCTCCTTGGAATTATTTCTACTCCTTGAATAGAGCCCTGCAAGTCAGCAACTGAAGTGGAAAGAGACGGGGGCTGGATTTAAGGGAGCTATTTTTGTAGAGTGTTCTAAGGGGACTCGTCACGTCCTTAGATAATCAAACTCCATCTTGTGTTAAAATTGAAGAAAAAAATTAGAGCTCAGAGAGATTAAGTGGCCATTCTCCTGTCCCTTTGGGGGCAGAATAAAGACCCAAACCCCAAATAACCTTATGCCAGTCTTTTCTCAGTTTGCTTCTGTCATATTGCTTGTCAGTCCCCTTCTCTTTTTGTCCCCAGGGCCACTCATCTTTGGTGGTCCTCTTCCCTGGAGTCTGTCCCACTAGTTCACTTCCCTTCCTTCCTTCCCTTACTCTTTAATTATTTACTTTCTCCTTTTTTTTTTTTTGGTGATTTTATTCACTTAAAGCTGATTTAGTTTAATACCCCACCTTGCTTCTTCCCTTCTCCTCACCTTTTTGTTTGTTTGTTTTATCACACCCTGGACAACTTAAAGAGCTGGTCCTCCTTGCCAGTTTTTTCACCCACATGGGCTTTTTTTTTTTTTTTTACCTTTTCTCCTTTTCTGTTTTCTTTTCTGTTTTCTGTTTTCTTGAATTATAGCTTTCCTCTAGCTCCTAATTTTGTACCTTTCTCCACAATTGTCTTTATTATTTTCTTTTCTGCCCTCTATAAAATTAATAAAACTGAAAAGTAGTAGCTAATGTGTGTTAATTATTTATTATTTACCAAGACTTATCATTATGCCACCTGATTCTTTTTTGATGAATGGAGAAATAACTTGTCAACTGAAATCATGGCCCTTTGGGCTCCCTGGCAGTGCTCTTAAAGATGGTCCCTTGTTTGCCCTTCTCTTACTCTCTGCCCTCCAGGTCTCAATTCCTTGTTGTGAATTGTCCCCTCCCCTCATTTGGGAAAAAGAGAAAGGAATAAGGTAAGAAATTGACCTGGGATCTGGTAATGTCTAGCATATACTAAGCCTTCATGTGTTTTTCTTTTGATTAAAAAATTAGCTGTCCTTAGTTATCAGAACAATTTATGCCCCAAAGAGAAATCCAGGCCATCGTCAGCACTTCTAGGGTCTCCCAGTGGTGGGGTAACTTTGTGTGTATGTGGGGAGGGATGGGTGTGGGATGTCTTCCTGAGAGTGGGATCCCCTCCGGATGCCAACAGGTTCATGCAATTTAGTTGGAGGGGAGCCGGGAGGTTTGACAAAAGCCCAAGTGTGTGTACCTTGAGGTTAGGCAGCTCTGGCCCAAATTCTAATACTCTTACTACTCTGGACAGAGACTTGCCCTCTCTGGGCCTCAGTTTTCTCAACTATAAAACTAGGACACCTTGCAAGAGTGTTGTGAAAACTGATTTATAAAACCATTACAAAAGACGTATCAAATAGTTCATGGCATATAATAAGAGTTCACTCTGCCTCGGATGATAACCTCATAAATGCCTCAGACCCCTCATCTCTGAGGGGCTCTCACCAGAGCAGAAAATTGGCCTTTCTCCTTGCAGACTCCTAGGGCAGTGTCAGGGGCCTGAATCCGGCATTGCTTTATATGTCCCCAAACTGGAGGCAACGTCCACAGTTCTGCAGTTCCCTTTGAGCTGTCTGATCTCTTGGGGCAGGTTAGTTGGCCATGGGTCAGAGTACTCTAGTATCCCATAAGTCTTCCCAGAATGTTATATAACTCTGGGCCTTGACTGCCAGCTGCATGTGGTGATTTTTCTCTCCGTCTGGGCACAGTCCTGTGTGGAGCAAGGCAAAATATGACCCATCATCCCTGTTGAACTGTCATGTGTTCTGGTCCTATAATCATGGGAAATCACCTAGGCCAAACTGCCAGGTGACACAGTGTAGTCACCCTTCTCATCTTTAACTGACTCCTTCACGATCCTCCGATTGGTTAAATTGGTGATTTTATTATTTTATGCTTGATAGAAATCGGAGCAACTTTATTACTTTCAAGATTTCAAATAAAATTCCCTCAAGGTAACATAAGCAGAATCAATATCCTGTGAATGAATGAAAAGGCAATGTCTAGACCATGGATCCTTGAAGTGACCCCAGTAGGTAGTATAAACAGATTTCTCCTTTGATTCTCAGACTATTCTCTCTGTCCTGAGGTGCTCCTGGCCCCCATCACTGTTTTTCACTCTATTTCTCTCCCCGCACTTCCTTGACTCCCAATTCTTCTCATCCTTCCTCCCTCCCATCTGTGTCTTCTTACTTTGCCCAGGGAGTCTGCACATCTTGCCTCAGGTGGGACTCAACCTGAGTTGTCGGCACATCCCTTGATTGCATTGAAATGATTCTTCATAGTCTTCTGTTTTCTTCTCTTCCCCTTGCAATTATATTTTCTTTTCCTGTTGTTACTTTATATGTCCTCAGATAGGAAACTTAAAGTTAGCAAATCAGGAGTCTCTAAATCCACAACTGTCTCTTTCATCTTGAAGGTCATTCCTTAATATAAAATACAAAAGAATAAAATAAATAAACACAAAATATATACATATGAACCATAATTATTCTTATAGACTTCTTTTTTTAATCATATATTTAACGGTTCAATTTCTAGATGACAAGATTAAAATATCTCTTGCTGGCTATTCTGCATATAATAGATTAGATAACTGTTGTTTGATACTTCTTGAAGAATATTTTTCACATGACAGAGTCTTCTTAATATCTCACAAATATTACCTGTAGGCCACTCAATTTCTGTCTTCATAATATTATATTCAAGTATCAACTCTTAAATGTTAAAAATATGTTACTTAGGCAATTTTAGTAGCAATACTACACATAGAGAGATATCTATAGAAAAAGCTAATTTTCAGTAAACTTTTGAACATGTCAATGCTTGTTTTTGAATGGATTTAACTAAGTTATAGGTTCTAACCAGTATATCTCATTTTAAATGAAATGCACTACTTGAAAGTCCACATAGTTTAGATAGTGATCATTCATTTTACAAGAATTCTCAGTATAGAGTTCACTCATTTAACTAGATTACTAACTCAAACAAAGTTTCATTTCTGCATATTTTAGAAATATATCTATTATACTGTTTTAACTCTGCTGTGGATGATTCAATGAAACTAAATATTTAACTCAAATCATTTTTGTATAGTTGATTAGATTCAAAGAGAAGTTTCAAAGAGAATTTCTACTTTCTGAAAAGACAGTATAATGTTTGGTAAATTCAGAAATATTTGCAAACACTTTTTAAAATGTGAATATCATCATCATTAATATTGAAACCTGCCAAATAGTTAAATAAAATGTGTTTGACATTGTTTCTATTTCTTTAAAAGTGACATTTACTTTAGCACTAACAATCTGTTTTTTGACTATGTTTGTTTAGAGGAACAAGACAGAAAGATGGACTACTCTTCTTTAATCTGAAGACTGCATGATAACAGCACTCAGAATTCGTCTGGAAAACTTCCTCTACATGTATTATTCTTAGTTTTTGCTTCTTATAATTCAAGTATGTAAGTTTCTATATTTTCCTGAACAACTCTGTTAAGACACTTCATGTTATTTTAGTTTAACTAGGCTGATTGAATGGTTGTATCTTTTCCTCTGTAAAACTTTCTTTTTATACTTTAATACAGCTTATAAGCTTTCTATTCATCCTTCCCTTCTTTTAACTAGACAATCTCTTAAGAATATTCATAGTTCAATCAAACCATACAACAGAATGGGATTGGCTCTTTTTATAAACCAAGCTAGCAAATCGATAATTTGGATCAAAAATCTCTTTATAGTTTCTTGGAATATATGAGGACTAGCTGACAGAATTATAGCACATGCCTGGATTTTAAATATAATGAATCTGCACTTTGAATCATATGCTAGCCAAGCCTAGTCATTCTCTTGGTTATATTCTACATGTTCTTTTATTGGATTTAGCATGATTTCAGATTTGATTGTGAAAATATGTGAAAATAGTGGTTTTAACTTTTGTGCTTTAATTTTCCCACTTGTACAATGTCATGACACTATTTGTTAGCTAAAATAGAATGGCTTAAAATACCAAAAGCCCATAATTGCATTTAAAATTAAGTCCTTAGTCTCAGAAATGTATAAAGTATTTATTTCCCTCTAGTAACCCAAACTTTGCTATAAATGTATAGCTTTTTGTTGTTGTTGTTGTTATTGTTGTTGTCTTCTTCAATGATTCCCAATGATTCTTCAATGATTCTCTTGTCTCTCATGGATTGTTTGGAATCTGAAGAGTGACGTGTTCGGGGTAATAGAGTAGAATGTAAGCTCTGATTCAGTGGCTCTGATTTTCTCCAGCCCTAGCTATACCAATAACAGTAATCTAGGAGTACATCACTTGCTCCCCATGGTTTTAAGTGATACTGAGAATCCAAATCACAGAATCTTGCATGTATATACAAAACTGACTCAGTTGTAACCCAGTTCTGAAGGTTATTTTAGTGAGTGTTCACAGGGAGTCTTGAAGAGTTAAATAGTCCTGTAGATAAATATTTAGCTTGTTAGAATTAATGTGTGCCAACATGTTTGACAAATGTCACATTGGATTATTTCTTACTTTAAAAAAGAATATCTTGAAGATTCTTTCAGGCTTTCCTATTTAAGGACTCTCTTACTTATTTGTTCAAAGATAACGCATCCTGGTCATTTTTTTTAAAGGCTTATTTTGATTTTAATGATCATAAATAATTGATTTCTGCTTAAGATTTGCTTCATGAAGCCACAGAATTTTTATCCTATTTATGACTGAAGATGTGGGTGAAAAACTATGAGACTGATTTTTATATGATTTATGTAATCTTATTACTTTGTAGTTATGCTTCCTATCTCAGATTCTTTAGAAAAATGACTCAATTTTACTTTTAGGTACTTCCTTAAAATTTTTTTTTTCTGAAGAAAAAACTATTGGAAAAAAGGAAAGATTTGGGAGAGAAATAGTCAGCTCTGGTCACAATTTAGTCAATCACTGGGCCAATGAGCTATGAAATGAAATGATAACCTCCATGAGACATGAAATATGAAGCAGCCTCTGTGTATGGAAGAGACGACCTTGTATCATATTAGTGAAAGCATTATTTCTTTGTCACAGAGGTCATCTTACCCAGGGACATCAACAGCTTCACCCAGAACTTACTTAGTTTTCTACCACTGGGGAACCACTTACAGCATCAGCTCATCCTCATTTTCAGTAGAGATTGGCTGCGTATGAGGTTACTTAATATTGAAATAATAGAGTAGAATCAATTTCAAAGGTCTCAAACCTATAATACTGAAAAACATTACCATGAATTCTCAAAGATTTGAACATATCTGGTGAAACTTGTATAACATTTGGGTGGGTAGTACCAGAATTACCAAGACTGTTTTAAAACCATGTGTGACTTTTAGGAAAACTCAGTGGTCACGTTGAATAGTCAACTGCTTGCCAGCTCTTCAAAAAGAGAGGCATTTCTTTTGTAGAAAATGTGGTAATGTTTTTACCTATCAATGGTCCGAGGGCTCCATAAGCTGTTTATCGTTATTTATTACCAGCAGATCTGAGCCTTGCATTCTCACATTGAGACAAACTAGGACAGAAACTAGGAAAGAAAGGAGAACTTTTTATTTGTTGGTTTTATCAGAGAGGCCACATCTTCCGAGAGCTGTCAAGGGTGTAGTAAAGGTCTAAGTGACTGAGTATATGACCTTAAAATAATATTCTATGAATATGACATCATCTATTGATAATTTTATGGCTGTTTCCTCAAACCATACAAAGATGCTAGGCCATTTATTACCTCAAGTGATGAAGAGGAACATTTGTAAAGACATGAGGTAAATCCAAATCCTCATTGTCATTATTTTATTATGTCTTGAGGTCACATTGATATTTGAATGGAGGTTGTGCTCTTCAAAGTTAAGTGGGATAAGAGTCTATGAACCTTCCAATCCATAGAACTATTACTCTAACAATTTCCCTTAGCTAGGGAACTATCCTTTTATGTTTTACTACATAAAACTATTGGTAAAGTGTGTAGCATTTCCTAAATAATGCCTTGAGCTTGAATCTAATTAGACTGGCAGAGTCTGGCTTTTGCCGTTTTCTCTCAGGGTTGCATGTGTCTCAGTTTTCCAGAGGAACCACAGGGCACTGTGTGTAGAAATCTAGACCCCTTTTTCCCTGTTGGTTAAATGCTCAGGTTGAAATATGCTTTATTTGAATTGTTTTTGGAAAACTGAATATACTTGTAACCAGCATGAAAATTTAATTTACCAGGATATATTTTCTTAGAAACACTCACTAAAATTGCTCTCAGGATTAAATAAAGCCCAGATATGCAGTTAGTGATTTAACTTACAGGCTCTCTGTATGTCTGTATATGTCTCTGTCTGTGCGTATATGGCTTTCTATGTATCATTGAGTAAATAAGTTAAAACAAATATTTTGACATCTTTGATAAATATCAAATGTCAATACACATTTCAAAATCATTCTTATATCATTAGAAAATGCCCAGTGATATAAATTTCTTTTTCTTAATTTCAGATTTGACTCTATCATTCTTGCCTCTTAAAGAAATTTAATGCATTTTAATTATTTTCATTCTTTATGTGTTTGCTATGAATTGAATGCTCATGCTACCTGAAATAATACTTTGGACTGCAGGACAGTATTGATTCCTATAGATTGATTATACTCTCATGATAAGTATATATATGTGCATGAGAAAACACATTCAATTATAGTCTCTGTGTTTAAAAAACTACCATGGTATACATTTTTCTATGTGGTGCTTGAAGAATTTAATTCTACAGTTTACAAGGTGTAGATTTGCACCCCAAATTCTCAGGGTATGTTATTTTTACCCAAATACTTGAAAGAAAAAGGTGCCCTGTATCTTATCAGTACTGTTGAGGGGGAAAATTATGTGTAGGTTTGTTTTAGAAAACTACTTATAAAAGTCAAATTTATAAAATCTGTTAGGTTTTAACATAATTTCTAAGGAGATATACATATAGATATGCTATATATTTTCAAGAGACTGTTTCTATATTCTTAATTAACTTCTTGGTCCTAAGTAGACCTCACAGGTGCATAAAATCATTAATAAAGCATGTGGCATTTGCTAAATTGTACCTTGAGCTTGAATCTAATCAAAATTGCATACTCTGGTCCTCTAGGGGGGAAAAGCATGTTTATTTGTGGCACATGTGATTACAAGACCCAGGGGAGGATTCTGAAAATTGGACTCGCTTGCATGTCTCGTGTCTCCAAAGAGAACTGAACATTCACAGAAGTATTTGTAAGCTGTTAACATTCTTGTTTCATGTTGCAACTAGAATATGTTATTAGATTTATTTCTACTTAATTCATAATGGTGCAGAATAAAACACACACATCTAATTTGATATCTTTTTTTTTTAAGTTTCATAATTGCTTTTTACAAGCTAGTGTCAATGGCAGAAAGTCCTTTTAAGGGCTCCCTGAATTACCTATAGTCTCTGAATCTATCTTTAAACAGTTTGTCCTTTTTGCCTCTCCCTTTGAAGATGTAGGTTTCTATATTTACATTTAAATCATATTATTGTACAGTAAAGACAGTGGTGGTTGAAAAGAATGTGAAGACTGAGTAAGTTATGTCCCAAACAGAGGAGAGTAAATTGTGTGATGTTGGAGAAAGACATTGGGTAATGCTGAATTATACCCCTGGCTATGAAATAAGCCAGTGGTAAATGAAAAGAATGTGAAAATTTGAACTGTTCTCAAGACAGAAATCTTGGTAGAAGAGTTTCTACCTGAGGTCTGATGTGACTCAATTATGGAATGCAGTGAGCTTGGCCAGTGGGACTGCAAATCCAGCCCAACAGCTCTGAGAATTGCATTGTCAGTGTACTGAATATGGAGAAAACTACTTAGATGAGGATTCTGTGAGACTAGCTTATGTGCCTTAATTGCCAGTATTTGTAAGAGATCATGCAATCTTGTGTAATGGTCTTTTATTTTGACTCTTTTGAAAACAAAAATGTTTTGTTGTTTTTTTTTTCCAGTAAAAGTAACTACAAAGAAAATGTGCATTATTTGTCTTTATTTTAACTGGAAAAAAAGCTAGTTTAACTAGCTTTGGACATTTTCATCTCTTTCAGTTTTCTAACTTGAATCCTTCATTTAACTAAAATACTCTAATATTGCACATCTAGGTCGTATTAGTTTTCGACTGTTGCAGTAACTGCACTCAGTGGCTTAAGACAACACAAATTTGTTATCTTACAGTTCTGGAGGTCAGAAGTCTGGAATGGGTCTTTCCCTGAACCCACATTATGTTACCTGATCAACTAAATGAATCTAATTGCATTGTGAGAAGCATCAACCAAGGTGTGTGGTACTCCACTGACACCAAAGAAGAACCTAGATGACAATGTCCTTGAGGATCTACACCAAGGTCCAGGAAAGTCATCGAGGTTATCCCCTTAGAAATCTAAATATAAGAGGCACATATTTGGGGGACCTACTGTACAGTGAGGGTCAATGCCATAACAGGTCCCTTTAGTCAACCATGAGTGAGTTGGAGTCATCGTAAATCTTAAGATTGAAACCCTAAAAAGACTTGAGCCCACATTCCACAAAGAAGGACATCCAGGATTCCTCACATATGTCCAAGGGTGGTGATAATAGGGCAAGAAAGAAGGTTGAGAGCAGTTCTAGGCCTTTCACTTTCCTGAGTCATCTCTGGCTTCCAGCTCTTGTTTCTTGTTTCCAGAATTTTTAAATTCCATTCTCCATCTTGACTCAAGTGTGCACTGTTCTACTCTGCATTGCATTACCTCACTAGACTGTACTACAGTACACTCATTTGATCCTGAGTATTCCTGACTCAAGATTATATGCATGGCAGGAGTTTGCCAAAGGTTTAGGGTACACGGGATGGAGATGAGCAGGTGCTCCATCATATGGTGGCTTGTTGCATTAGCAAACACCTTAAGCCTGAACTACTTACATACCTGTTCTTAATTAACACCATGCCATCGCTGGCACAAGGTAATTTTCACAGGTCATTGAGTCCATTCATGCTTCATCCACACTCCCTATTACTGAAGCTCTCTTCCTCTCTTCATCCTCTGCTTCCTCTGTTCTTTAGCTTGCTGGCTCAGAGCCTCTAATTTTCTGTTACATCTTACATAGAGCAATTTAGCAATCTATTGAAATCCTACTAATGCATATCTACTACTCAATGTCCAGAAGACTTCATCTTCATAACTAGGCCTGGCCAGTTGAGTAATGATTTACCCCAAAACTTAGTGGCTTAAAAACCAAAAAATTGTTTGTTTAGCTCATAAATCTGTAGTTTGGGGAAGGCTCAGCATGGAAGGTTTGGCTCTGCTTCACACAGCTGCACAACAAGAAACAGGAGAATCTACTGCCAATATGGTTTGCTTGTATGACTGGAAAGTAGATGCTAGCTATCAGCTAGAGTTCAGCTGTGCTGGTCAGGGGCCTCAGTTCCCCTTCAGCCTAACCTCTCCATGAGCTGCTTGGGCTTCTTCAAAACATGGTAGCCACATTGCAACAATGAGTATCCCAAGAGATAGGAAGCAGATGCTGCTAGTTTTGTTTCTTAAAGCCTAGTTCAGAAAGTGACACAGCATCACTTTCACCATTTTCTGTTTGACAAATAATCATAGAACCCAGATTCAATGGGCAGGAACTCTGACCCCACCTCTCAATGGAAGACTGTCAAATAATTTGGGAATGTGTTCTAAAACCTCTATTCTCATTAAGGGATATTTTTAAACAGATACTTTTTTAAAAAGAATTTTAAAGTAAATTCTTAAACTACTTTAGGCTTTGTCAAATATTCTAGGAAAAATTTCTAGAATAAGAGTGTATGCAAGTTTTGACGAGCATATTTTTTGTGTGTTGGGCACATGTTGGAGTTTCACAGAGCAGAAATCACTGTTGTATTTCCAGTGTGGAGGGAATCAATTTCTTCAGGAATGAAAAAAGGCCTACTTCATGCCAAGTGCTCTGATTCGTGAAGAGGTTAGGGTTTCAGGAAGCCTTTAAATATGGTGAGAATGCCTGATATGCTGATGAAGCTAGCTGGCCTAAGCCTTGTCAAAGACATGGAGATTGAAAGAGGAAACTGGCTAGGAGCCACAAACAAGAGATCCATGCCAAGGACCCAGCATGGGGCAGGCAGAGAGCAAAGAGGGCTAGGTGTGAAAAGAACTGGAACAACCAGAGCAATAGCAAGAGACCAAATGTAAAGATGCTGTTTAGTTGTGCCCCACCAGGGGAGCTACTGAAGGAGCAATAAGGGAGGAGTGTAGGGAGAAGTAGCATGGCGAAAGCCCTTTGATAGGACTGTATCCAACAGAAGTGTTGTGAAGAGATAGTCATTAAAGACATAGCAAAAATGAATATTTTCTTCTGCCACTTGAAGTTACAACCTGATCAACAGATTGTCCCTTGAGTGAAGTATTCTCTGAAGCCTTATATACCTTCAGTACTACCGGATAGAGAGTAAGAACAGGTTTTATTATATACATATGTATATATACACAAAAACACATTAAATATAATATTACAGGATAACATTATTGTATTATATAGATGATTATAATGTGAAAATTACAAAGAGATAACATATTACCCTTGGCCCATAGTTAGCATTCAAGAAGTATTAACTACTATAATACACCTCTCCATTATAGAATTTCTGCTTCTGAAAAAATTCCTGCTTCTGAAAAAAATCAAATTCACTGCTATATAGGTTGCTAAAAATATTCAAATCATTTATTGGGATCTTCTATGTATAAAAATAGGCATAATTTTTAAAGAAAATTTAGAAAATCTTAAAATATTCTGAAAACTGGAAAATACATAAAATGCTTAATTACTCAGAGGGAACTACCACACGAATTACCTCTAGAAATTAATATTTTAAGTGCATTTGATACTTCTCATGTTATTTTGTAGTCTACTTATTTGTTTTGTGAAATTTTAAACCTACATTCTTATCTTTCAGTATTCTTAGAGAAAGGATTTTTAACAGGTGAATCTTATTTTTTCATATGGCCGTATTATAATATGTTTAATCAATGTCATATTTTAAGTACTTAGTTTTTAATACTTGGGGCTATGAAAATAATGATGTAATGAACATCTTTGAACACAGATCTTTCCAAGCATCTCTGATTATTTCTTTGAGATGAAGTCCTCTAATTAGAATTACTGAATAAAAGGACATGAACATCCTTAAAACTTTTGACATATAGGATTTTGAGATGTCTCTCTACCGCTTATATCCCAACTATGCCAATCCCAAATATGCAAACACCCTATTTAGAAACTTCATATTTTAGCACTTGTTTCAAATTATCCTAAAGATAACTTTAGGATAAAATTATAACACACACACACACACACACACACACACACACACACACACACACATACACATACACACTTATAAATATCAGGAGAGACCAATGATCTTATGATTTTAAATGTCTTCATTTCCCTCTAGGACAAGACTCTCAAAGTGTGGTCCATATACCAACAGCATGGACTTCACCTAGGAAACTTGTTTTCAGTGCAAATCCTCAGCACAGTAGAATCTGAAGTGGAGGAGAGCAGGAGCAATCTAGTTTAACAAGCCCTCCAGGTGATTCTCATGGTTACAATTTTGAGAACCACTATTCTGGACCACAGGGCACTGGCAACCATAAGCTGTCCACTTTCTTGGAGGAAAGCAAGAAGGCGGATGCTCCTGAGAACTCTGCTCTTGATCTATGATGTTAGCATATAGTGAGATACTACCTTTTTGATCCTCATTCTCCTCAATAATTTTTTTAATGGGGACAATAAATTCTTGTGTCAGGGTTTTTATGAACATTACAAAAAAGATAATGCTTAAGAAATGTTGCTTTTCTTCCTTTTTGGCAAAGTTCATTTGGTTTTTATTTTTTGCTCATTTTTTTTTTGAGGGGAGTGTAAGAGTACTGGGCCATGAAGGAAGAGTAGACTGCTTTGCTATGGAGGCTCAGACAGAAATCTGTCTGGTTCAGATGGCTCCTTGGCCATCCTAAAAGCATTGTGAACATCCTAAAAGTGAAGAATGCACTGACATCTATGGGGAATAGCTCAGTAGTTACTGAGCACCAACTATGCACTGCGCAGAGTATACTGTGGACAGTATACATGGTCCTGAGCTTGAGAAGCTCACACTGTATTTGGGAAGATGAGGCATTTGCACCATAAAAATAATTTTTAATAACATGAGGCAATAGAGAAGGGTAGTCACCCTACTTGGTATGATTATTTCTCAAGTGGGTGGTACATGTAATAGAAGAAGCAGGCATCTTAGTAGCTGACAGCTTCTATGCACAGCAAATGTAATGGGAACTGGGATTGGTGAGACTCATCTGGGCTGAAGGACTGGAGAAAGAAAGGAAGCAGAGAAACTGGGCCAGCCAAACATTGGTGTGTTTGGAGAGTGCACCTTGCAGGAACAGGAGGGGTGCTGTTCAAGAAGAGAAATGCATAAGAGGTCGGGGTACAATGTTGAAACTAAATGTGGAGAAGGGATTGACTTCCAGGTTTAGAAACTCAGACTGAATCCTGGGTAGGTAGGTAGCAGAGTACAGCTGGTCCTTGAATAATGTCCTTTTGTTCAAAGTCAATTCATTATAATGTTGAGAAAAAATCAATTTTTGTCTGGGGCCACTGCCTGGGCAGAGTTTGAATTTTCTTCCCATGTCTCCATAGGTTTCCTCCTGCATCCCAAAAATGTGCATGTGAGGCAAGTGGCATGTCTAGATTGTCCCAATCTGAGTGAGTGTGGGTGTGTGTGAGAGGCCCTGTGATGGAGGGGCGTCCTGTCCAGGTTGAGTTCTGCCTTGTGTCCTAGTTGCTGGAAGAGGCTCCAGCCACCCATGTCCCTGAGCTGGAATAACCGGGTTGGAAAAGAACAATCTCACTTGTGTTTATTAATCTTTCTTGAATTTATGTATAGCTCACATATATTTCAATATTTAATATTAGAAGTATTTAGGGTCTTTATTAGAAGTTTGGTGATGTTTTTGTGACCAGAAATATACCTTAGGAACATAGCTCTTGTTTATATCAATTACACTATGGTAAAATTGGCTCCATTATACATCCTTTCACTTAAAGTTGTAGTTTCTAGGAACCTATGTCTCAAAGTTAACTGAGGACTTACTCAATGTGCAATGGTTGTGTGCTTCAACTCTGAAGGGAGATTCCTGGGTTAAATCCTGACTCTGCCCTTCTTGAGCTGTGAGATCTTGGTTGGACAAGACACTGAATCTCTCTGTGTTTCTGCTCTCCCTATACCAAGAGTGAATATTAATTCCTACCTTATAGGGTTGTTCTGAGGAGGAAATGGCTTGATACCTAAGAGATGTCTAGAGCAATTTCACTGAACCTAAAAAGTGCAATATAAAGTGTTTGATAAGTAATAAAAGTAGAGGAGGCTATGGAAGACTTTAGTTAGGCATAAATAATTGTAACTTAGGAATTCATCCAGTAAGTGCTTTTTAGTCACTATGCCCCCTTTAGATTTCATTAAAGAGCTAATGGATTAGGTCTAATAAAGAACTTAGTTGAGGAATATATTAGACTATCTCTGCTGCATCTCTTCATATCTCAATAATCTGAAAGATTCATCTCATACTGAAATCTTTCTCCACAACTGTGTTTACATATTTATTTTTTAGGCAAATTGAGTGGGAGAAGTATAAAGATATGGAGCCAGTACCCCAAAATAGATTAGGGTGACTCATTTTTTACTAACAAGAGGAATCAGATAATTTAAGCCTGAAGACTATTCTGGAAAGAGAACGTCCAAATTTTTACACGTAATCCTAGAAGATTATGGCAGGAATATTTCTAGTAAAAATAGAAGGATGAAAATAGCTTTCAGGTCTATGTGATGTTCCAAGTCAACTGTGAATAAATTAAACTTTTTAAGTAGGAAGGTTGCAAAGAATTACTAATTTATTCTAGAGTAATTGCAGTTCCATGATGGGAGATAAATATTTGCTAATATATCTCTGATGGTGGACTTTTCATCAATCTAAATTCTTGTATTATTTTATAATCTTATCAAATAGCACACACAATTGTTCAGTAGTCTCTGAGGGGGAGACATTTGTCTGCACACTCAAGATGATGGCAAACAGAGTGCACTCCACTCTGGGGTGTTAGAAATCAGGGATAGTGAAGGAATCCGATATATGGCCAAAGGAATAGTTTAGGTAGCTTAGATAGAAGTAAAGAAGTTTTGTGACCTAGCTCTAATTTTACCTCCTTGATGATGTTGTCTTTAACTTTCTCTTCTTTACGCCCTTTTAAGATTATGAACACAGTTCTTCTGCAACATTTATATCATTGCACTCAAATTATTTTCTGCTATATTGTTTCTCTCACTTCTTAAAGTAAGGAATCTATTTTACATTTTTTATTTTGTTTGTTTATTTTTAAAGAAGTAGCTGTGATTTGTTGAACATTACAAGGCTGAGGTTTCTTAGCCCATGACATCTTTGGCTTACTGTCTTAAATCAACTTGCTTTTGCTGCAGCATAAGTATATTTACAGAGGCTTCCTCCAAAGCCAATGCCACCATCAATAACACATCGCCCTGCCCCCCACACCCAATTTTTGATTTCTTTCTCTCTTCTCAGTAACAGTAAGAGTGCCAGTTCAGAGTTTTATAAAAACTTGGCTTAGAACTTGTTTTCAGGCTTATAAGTCTTTAAGAGGTTCATACTGCTGTTAATTTCAATGACCTATTTTTCCAAAGGGTTCTGACCTCCTACTTGATTATCTGTGTTGTCCTATAGAGCTGCAGAGGCTTAGTGTATATGTCTGGGCTCAGAAACTGGCATGAACAGAGAAATAGGGTGTTTGAAGTAACAGGAGACAAAAGTAATGGGTTAGGATTTCCACATATTTATTTCATCACTCATCATTTTAAATTTACAACCGGTGGTGGGCTAGCTAAACTTCCATTGTGTGTGTGTGTGTTTGTGTGTGTGTGTGTGTGCGTGCTCACTCGTGCGCATGCATGCTTATGTTTTAATGGACAAATGAACATCTATTATCTATTTTGGTTTCATCATTATAAACATGTGCATCTGTTTTACTAATAAATGTTGAAAAATGTTTAACATGCCTCTTTTAATTAGTATAAAGACAATCTTTTCTTGATTTCATCTTTTGAAGTCCAAATCCATCAATTTCTCAAAGCAGGATTAAATTCTTTCAGCCATTCTAACTTTTGTACAGATTGTAGTCAAACAGACTGGAACTTCCACTGCAAAACAACTGAATGAAAGATAAAATTATGAATATATGAAGATGTTCCTTATAAAGGACAGTATACCAAGCTGCAGTCTCAAAGAGACACAGCACTAGAAAAATCGAGAGTTTCTAAAATTAATATTTCTAACTTTTATTGCTAAGTTCAATATTTCTGTAGGGTAGAAAGCAGAAAACTGATTATGTAGTCAACAGAAAGATGAGATGGTATGTTGTAATTCTGTGTGCCTTCTACTTCAATGCTTAGTAAAACTAAGAACAGAAGAGATAAATATTAATTCTTGGAGCTGGCTTACAAGTCTTTATAAAATCTTGTCCCCTATTGCTTTGTCTACCCACCCCACAAAAAGCTCTGTTTTTTTCCTGATTGGGGAACATGTTTGTTAGGAAAAAAATCCATGTTTAAGGTTCTAACAAGGGCTACATACACACAGATCAAAAATTATTGAAACAAAATTGGGTTCTGAGTGCATGCGTGTGTGTGTGTGTGTGTGTGTGTGTGTGTGTGTGTGTGTGTGTGTTTATAAATAATAGTTTCTTCTCAGGGAAGAACTATCCTCGCTCTTTCAAATGGGATTTGAGGGAAGTATAAGAAAACTAAGACTGTTACTAAAAGTGCCACATATTTTGGCTCAAAACTGACACTGTGGGTGATATACTGAATGGGCCCAAATTTGATCATTTGAGGTTTTTTCGTAGCTTTTTACAAAAATCTTAAATACAGGTAAATATGTAAACACTGTGCTCTCAGAGAGCAAGGACTTAGACATGTCACATCGTATCCCTTCTGAGGAGATGAATTCAAGTGAAACATCACCAGTTTCAAAACCAGCCACCAGAAGTGCTCTCAGGTTGCGGTGCAAACACCACCTTGCACATCTCAGAGTTCTCTTGGTGGAGAGGGAATTCAGATCCTGCCACCAGCTTTTCTTTTCTTTTCCGTAAGGTGTATGCTCTGCCAGTGGATAGTCTTTCATACTTTGTCTCAAATTGCCTGCACAACAACAACAATAACAAAATTACACTCATATTAGAGTCATCTCATGCCCATCAGAGCCAAGTTATTAGTGTATACTCGAAGCCTCTGTTTCAAAGCAATTTGAGGTAGGATATGAGTGCCTCAGCTTCTACTCCCATGAATGGGGTGATTTTTTATTTTCCACTTTTTATACAAACAGATATACTTCAAATGCCTGGAATATGTAAGTGTGTCATACAAGTTTCTAGAATGAACTAAATTTCCCTCATCTTTTTGGAGATGCTATTAAGTCTTGCAAGCCTTGCTATGTCTTCCACCCATCATTCCAGGAGCCCCACCTTGGGCACACACCCTTTTTGAGTAAGCAGCAAGTCCTGCTGTATTTAGGATTAGAATACTGACAAGGAAACATTCCCAGAGCTCTGGCCTAAGTGAAATGTGAAGGCAAACAACTAGCCATGAGCTTAGGCTGGTGGTCACTGTATTTTGACCATTGGAAGGTTGATTTTTAAAATGCATTAATGGAGGTTTGTTCTATGCATAAATTAATATAAATTAGAAACAGCTTAGCATTCTGATTATAATTCACTATATTTTATTCTGTAAAAATATAACCAACTCATATTTGTACTTATATCATTTATACTATCCTTATGTGGATCATGAAATGTCAGTAATGTAAAAAAGATGCTCAACTCTGGCCTGCTTATCAAAGGAGATGATGTAAGATATGGCTTGCTGTTTTAAGTATACAAATTGCATTCATGGTTAATAGTGTGTCAAGAAAACCTCTACAGCTAGGAGAAGAGACAGCACTAGCTAGACTAAAAGCATTTTATCTCCACATGATTGTATTGTTATAAATATGGTAACAAAACTCAAAGGACATGGTATAAATGAGACATTCTGGAGTAGAGGAGGTATTGGAGAAGTTACATGGACAATTATATATTTGGTTTTTGAGACACTAAGAATTCTACTGAAAACATTTTTTTAAATTAAAAATCCCAAACTCTCAAGTTTGAGCCAAAACTCAAATAAGGTCAAGTTGCTGTTGTATAGATTACCTAGAAGCTGTGAATTTATCTGGGCTCTTAAACCATGGTAAATGATTGGAAGATGTTTTGTTTTGAACTTTCTCTACAGGAGACAATTGTGAAAATAGCCAGTAGTAAATATGCATTCAGTATTTTTGCTGAAACTACATGGCAACTCTTATAGTAAATCAAACCTTTTTTTTCCTTGATAAATTACTTCTAGATAGAATATGAGATTATCTCCTAAATCAAATCAACCACTCTTTTAATTCTAAAAAGTGAATGCTCAAATTGGGTGCGAGTTCCTGGTGAACTGAGGATGGCTATGGAACATTCCATGAACATTGCTTCTTACCTGTGTGGTGCTTCATCTTTGTCCATCTGCAGGCAAACAAAGAATGGGTACTGAGAAAATTGCACTGTGGAGATAAACTCCATGCCTGCTTCTGTTTCTGTACTGATTTCCAGGCCAGCTTTCACAAAAGAAGAGTCCACAGTGATGTCACCAGTTATTACCACAGCCAACCTAAAGATTTTTTGGGGGGGATAAAACCCTATTAATATCACATTTAACTGAACTGGACTAACTGCTATAATTTCACAGGATCTGAACTCATGATGCCAATAATTAGAAAGAAATACTTAAGTGACTAATATATGACCTAAATGTGCGTAGAGTTCTTTTGTTAACTAGAGCCTGGTTAGTCCCAGGGTTTGGGCAATGAGGGTTTGTTTTTCCCCTGAACCCTCCCCCAGCCTTCAATTCTAGATGCAGGAATGAAAGTCTATCAGGTACTACTGTTTGGAATGGGCATACCAAGGGCCAAGATGAAGATATGCCTTCATAGATATACAACCAGACCTTTTCATGAAGTCAGAAATACCTGAGTTCTCTTAAAAAGAAATCTAAACTCAGCAAGAAGACAGCTATTTTTATAGCAATTTTCTTGGTTTCTTGGATACTCTGTGGGCTTCTATGTAGCTATTTCAATTCCATTTTATTACTTTCTCCAAATGGTCTCTAGAGACGTAACTCTATGGTTGCCAAGATATTTGAAAAAATGTTGTGTCACAAAGAACCATTTCTACAGTGACTCATGTACATGGGTGCTCCAGGAACAACAGATATTGTGGGTTCTCTAACAATCGCTCAGAGGACCAGATAGACAGATTGAATTGACTAGGGAGATTGGACTGGATGAAAATGAAGAGGATAAACAATCCCAGTGGAAAGCTTACCTCTAAGACCACGCTAGTTTAAATGAAATTGTGGGAAGTTACTCCCACAATTAAATCAGAGTTGTATGTCTGTGCTTTTAAATGAAATTGTGGGAAGTTACTCCCACAATTAAATCAGAGTTGTATGTCCGCGCTTTTTTGATAGGGGTACTCATTTTTGTCGTGCAACTTAAAGGACACCAGCTGCTGTTGTCACTGTAAACAAAGGTCAGAATATCTCACTGTACCTTCTCATACCTTACACTCAACAAAGGCTTAAGAGGTATTTTTTAAATAAACAAATGGAAAATTGAAGATAAATGGCTACAGTGTGAATGCTGGTAGATTCTTAGGGATACTGTGTCCTTTTTAAAATCCAGATTTTGGTCATTGTTGCTGTTGTTGATTTATTTCTGCAAAGAGTTGAATTCAGTTTAATTTGGGGATACTTGTATCCAGAAAAAAAACTTCAGAAAGAGGAAACAGATGACTGATTCAATGAGAAGCCCGAAATTGTACTGCTCCACTTCTCAGCCTACAGTTCTTTTAGTAACAACATGGGGCACTTTTCACATTAAATGTGCTATCTTTTGATTGTTTTTAACTCCTTCAACTGTAATTCAAAATTAAAAATATAATTTTATCACTCCTATCTCACTTCTGTTTCACCATATATTTTTTTAAATATCCAAAGAGCAAAAATCAATTGTACTTCCATTTTCTTTTCTTCAATGTTATAACAAACAAAAGAATAATTCTTTTGATTATTGCATTGGTCTAGGAACATTGTTTAAGGTTCAAAATAAGATACTTTAATTTGATGTGATAAATAGATTAGAAAAACTAAAGGACTTGAAATATTTTTTTTTAGAAAATTAAATACTAACAAAAAAACCTTAAAGACTCAATGTTTAATACCTAGATTCTGCACAAAAGTTATCCTATTTTTTAATTTTTATCCACTGAAGACAGCAAAAGAGGAAAGATTTGAAATCTCAACAAGAGGGATAAGTTAAAACAGTTTGCTCAAAGTAACACTTCCTAATAGCATTATCAACTGCTAAAGTAACATACCAGAGAAGATGAACCTTTCATCTACTAGGCAAGCTGTCAATAGATGTCTTTAAAAGCAAGATTTTGCCTTGAGTTGTGTTAGGTATGACCAGCTCAAAAGAAGCTATGGAAAGAATGACTTCTTGTGGTTACTTCTTACTCTATTGTTTAATAATTATAAATAGGAAGCATAAATTTTGAAAAGTCAGATGATTAAATGATTCCAAAAACATATTTTTATAGTTATTTGCATAGAGAATTATACATATGCTTACCGATTTTTCACTCGGGTTTTTGATTCACGATACCACAGACTAAATTCCATTGCACCAGAAATATCAATGGCCAGAGCACCCTGGATCTCTATATTGGCCTTCAGTCCTGACTGCAACTGAAGCTCCTAGAAGCAAAAATATATAATAATAGCAATAATAACCACAATCAGCCAACCCATGTCCAAAGATATACTCAACCTCCTACTGTAATACCATTTGAGTTGTGTTAATGTTGAAGTCTTTCTCTAGGCTCAGAAACACATACTAATATTAATCACTGGAAGATTATTGATTTACTAAATTATATAGTCAGTTAAAATACTAGAAAAGTCAGTGACAACTAAGAAGGTGTTTTCTTTCAATTGTTGCCTCACTTTGGGAGGGGAAATGGCTCTCAAAGTGTTGTCCACTGATAAATAACATCACCATCCTGGAAACTTGTTAGAAATGCAAGTCTCATACCTACTGAATTAGAAACCCTGAGGGTGGGGTTCAGCAATCTGCGCTGTAATAAGCCCTCTTCTAATGCTGATGCGCTCAAATTTGAGAACCATTAGACTAGGAAAAATGAAAGCATCTCCATCAGGAATCCAGCTTTGGCTTGGAATGAGAGTGAGGGGTTAGACTAGATGACTTCTTGAAATGCTTTCATGCTTTTCCAGTTATATGTAGTGTCTAATATAGACAACTGTATCCTGCTGGCAAATAAAACGTGATAAAAACTGCCAGTGCACTATGAAAGTTCCAGGAACTGCCCAGACCAAGCTAGGAAAGGAAGGCAAGGCAATCCAATTCTCACTGCCTTGCTGTTTGACATTTGGAATGACATCAAGTTAACATTTGAGTCCAACATGAACTTGACAGCATATTCCAGAGGGACAGTACTCATTTACAAACATAGTCTCTCCTAAGTAATTTTATAGTTGTCTGAAATTCATTGTTTTGTGCCGTTTGCCAACATTTCACCTTTCAGCCGTGCAGTTTCCTATGTACATTAGCTCTGGTACTGTTGGTTGAAAACTTCTTCAGTTGGATTGGAATCAAATTACCTGAGGACAGTGTTGGAAATAATAATGGTTTGGGGAGACAGGCTCAGTATTCTTAATTTTGAAATTTTTTCAAAGATCTTAGGTTCATGGCACCAGCAGCATGACTAACTTTATGTAACCACCCTACTCAGACCAAACAAGCCATGTTTTTGCCAACTATAAATGCCAAAATTTTAATTTCTAGAAAGGATATTGTTGATCTTCAAAAAATGTGACAAGGGATGTCAGTCAAAAGACCTGAGTTACAACCAGGTATACTAAAAAAAGTCTGGTTGTGGTCTGAAGCTCCTTCTGTCTGAAAGACAGAAGAAAGCATGAGATTCTTGACACGGAGTTCAGACACATTAGGTGAGAGCCTTAAGGATACTTACAGCTACATTCAGTCTAGAACAAATGTGGTTGTGAAGGCATGCAGGGATTGTCCCGTGCATCATAGCTAATATGAGGGAACACAAATTATCCCAGGAAAACCACAATAATCTTGTCCAAATTTTATCCTATGCTTATGAATTGCAGAACTGAGATATCAGAGTTTCACATTTACATTGTAATTGTGATTGTTCCCAAGTGAGCCTTCCTGTGTGCCCTGCCTTAAAAGTATTTCTTTCTTTGTATCTTCTCTGTTCCCAAATTGAACAATTATAATAATCTTGTTAGTCCACCCAACCCAGCAGAGATCTGTGATGTGGACTTTGGCCTTCCAGCTGACCTCACACTAGGTGGATGTCAAAACACACCAAGTGCCATGGAAAGGAACATTTCATAGTGACTAGACGAAGTGCATTTTGTGGAAGGAGCATTTTCCTTTGCAATGTGGGTGTTAAGGAATGCCTTGGCTTTCGGGGAGGATCCCATTTCCTTCATGCAAAGGGATCATGAAAGAACTCATGTGTAGTCACAGAAGGATTTTTGGAACCCCCAAGACAGAGAGACCACTGACTCCTGTAGAAGCAAAACCACACTTTACTTCATGAACAGGACTAAAGTACATAGTGCAGTGGTTCTAATTTTTGACAGGTATAAACTGAAGCTAACAGTTTTTGAGCACCAACTGCATCCTAAAAGCTCTACATTTGATATCTCATGTAATTCTCATGCTAGTCTTCCATGGTAGGTATTACATCTGAAAACTGAAAAGAGAAATCAGATGGGAGGCTATGTGTGGAGCCAGAATGAGCACCCAGACTGTCTATAGTAGGGGAGACTATGCTACTTCCATCCATGACTATCACAAAATTATAACTGTCTTTTGTATCTTGGTGTGCAAGAAAGACTGTTCTGAGAAATATTGCAACAAAGATAGAGCATAGGTTTATGTCTTTGTTTGATCCAGAGTGCATATTTATTTAAATTCTTGCCCATGAATTAGAGGAATAAGAAACTGGAGCTTTATATTTGTAGCTAATGTGACCCCTTTGATCTTTTAGTTTTGGTGCCAAAGGTTTTTCTTACAACTCAGACACTGATATCTTCACAACTCATCCCATCGTTTCCATTCAGGAAAATATGTTCTTTGCTGACTAACAAGGATCCCCCTATTAAGCTGACTTTATTGGACATCCTTTTCTGCAGTGTAATACAATTAGCTGAAAACAGAGAGAGTAAGCACAGAGTAATTCCATCTGCACTGGTGTGACAGGCCACCCACCGCCAAAATTTCCTTCAACGTCAGCACTTGACCTAGAGTGGTATTTGCCTCTGAAGCTGAGATGACATTACTGGAGTGCTCTGCAGAGATGGGAGCCTCAAACAGCTTATTTGTATAATAACCCAGATCTGCCAAGTACTCCAATCTGAAATATACAGACATTGTTATATTTAATAGCTTGGAGACAATCTTCTTCTTAGAATATGCCTCAGGTGCCCTAGCTTAATGAATAGAAACATCTTATAAAATAATCTAGATCAGAAATTGGCATGTTATGGCCTGAAGGCAAATCTATCCCACTGGCTGTTTTTGTAAATAAATTTTTTTGGAACAATGCCACACTCATTTGTTAATATCTTGCTGATGGCTATTTTCATTCTATAATTGCAGAGTTTAATAGCTGCAACAGAGACTATGTGTCCTACAAAGCCTAAAATACTTTCTGCCCTTTACATTAAAAGTTTGCCAACCATGATCTAGATTACTACTTATGTTTCCATCAAGTTTTATAGCTGTATTCATGCCATTAGGCATTATTGATAGACAGTTGAGCATATACAGATGATGCTGAACTTTTATTATTCCTGTATCTTAAAATGTGAACTACATCTTCAGCATTCTTATGCCTTCAGAGATTCTCTCATTAAGCATGAACCTCCCCAAAGGTAACACAGCAAAGGAAATGTACAATGTATAATTCTGATATAATTTGAGAACTATTTTTTTTTATGTGTGTCCTTGAGGACTAAGGAATATGAGAGACACTGATCATTGTCCTTCTTTTCATTCATATTGACAGAAACACAGTTTTTTCCAGAGTGTCAATTCAACCACTGAAAAATTATATTTACCAGTTTCTCTTGTAATTAGAGATATCTGTAGGATACATTATTGGTCAATAACCAAATAGCTTCCTTTTGTAGATGCTTACTTTAGTAGGAATAGATAGGGCTTCCAGGGACATCCTTGAAAAAGAGTTAGACTCTATTGCCCCTGGCCACTCCTTTGTTCCTTTTTAGAATGAGAAATTAGTGCCGAAAGTGCAGCAGCCATCAGATAATCATGAGGCGACAAGCATGAGGTTAAAGCCATAAGGCAAAATGTCTGGGCTGACAGAAAAAGAGCCTGACAATATCTGAGGATTTCTACATCAATACTAAATTACCTATTTCTGAATATTGGTTACATGATAAGAGTCAAACTATTTTTTTGTTGTTGTTGTTATTATATATAGTTATCCTGAATTGTTTGTTATGAAGAATCATAAAGATAAGGAATTAGCATTTAGTTCCAAGCCATGATGTTTTGGAAGAGTTTTAGTAAAATCTGATATTTAAGGTCTCTCCCAGCTCTTAAAATCTATGATATCATAACCACAACTCAACAAATCCAAATCTTAAAATTATCTGTCAAGGAACAAAGCTGATAAAAACTTTGGATAACCTCTTCCAAATGTTTCACTTCATTAGTATCATTGGTTTAAAGCTATTTAGTAACTGACAAAGAGCATATAGAAAGTAACTAGAGGGGGCAAAATTCAAGCCTAGATTATTACTCATGAATTTATTAAACCACAAAGTCAAAGTTCCAAAGTGAGTCCTATAGTCTATAAATTTTAAACTAATCTTCTCACATATCTCTAATATCACAAGTATGAATTAGAGTATACAGTGATCACTTTAAGGATTTCTCTTTAGGTTCCTTATCTAACAAAAATTTCATTTTTATATTGTTTTGCTTAGTAAAGCAGAAAATAAGTCAGACCATTAAAATTTTTTGAGCTTCAAGTATTCAAACTCAAAGATTATTCAGATTGACCTTCTTCTGTTTCTCAGAAAATTTGCTGAGGCAGATACATTGGGACTCCCATCGCACTGTATCATGGTCATCTAAATCTTACTACACAGAAGATAGCATTGTCATACTTTAGTATAGTAAGATTTGAGGGCGAGAATAATTGAAAGCCATTCTAAAGAATGCAGTTCAAGTGAATGAAAATTCTCCTATTCTTCACTAATGAATAAACCTTTGTAAGATTCTGTGAACATGAGAGTTTGGGGCAAAATGTCTCCATAAAACATGTAGCTGGTGTCAGTAATTGTGTGTGCATCTACTAATTTGACAAGGTCAAATTGATATACTATATGGATCTTCATTATAATTGTCATGATAATTGTCATCAGTAACTAATAAAGCCATGTGGTTTAGCTCCTGCCTTTAGAATAATTATTATCTAGGGTCTTGTGCCCAGGAAGACCAAGTGAACAGGTAATGCCATTTCTGCTCTGTCATATCTTAGGTTATTTTCTCCATAATCTTTTGTTTATGTTAGTAAACATAAGATTTTTTTTCCCAGTTGTACTGAGATATAATTGAGATTATATTATAGTCATATTATATTGAATATTTTCCCTTTTGCTTCAACAGTGAGGTGTTGTCTTTATTACCTACTATCTGCTATGGGTGTTGTGTAGCTGTGCCACGTTTCTAAGTGTCTAGACACTGAATTCAAAGGAGGAACTGACTGAGTGTGCTTGGAGCCCGTGTGTGTGTGTGTGTGTATCCAGGCTGGCGTAAATGCATGAGTATCTGCATATCTGTGTCTGTATGAAAATTTCTAGAGCAAAAAAACCTTCTGCTTACCTATAGCAAGAGAGAAAGGGGGATAGGACGACCATACCAAACAAGAGGCTGAATGCTTAGAATGCAAGCTCCAAGAAGGTTGGAAATTTGTCTTATAGCCTCCAAGCACAGAGCATTTTTAAAATGTGGATGGCACATTTTAAGGGTTCTATAAATACTTGCAGAATGAATGAATTACCTGAGAATGGTCTATTAGTAGAATAAGTCCTTTCACCACACTGACAGGGTCACTAGATGCTGACAGCATTTTGGACATCAAATCGCTGTATCCGCTGAAAAAAGTGACAGGTCTGAGCTGAACATCAAAGAGGATGGCTGACAGCCCAGCATAGGAGTCAAGGTTTTCCTCCCCCTCATCGGGAGTGGCAGCAATTAAGGCCTCTAGTCCTTGGGCTTCAATGACCACCTAGGGAGAAAAGGATATAACATTTATGACATAAGCTCCCTGCCTGTTTTGTAAGACATGTTGAGCCACAGCCAGAACTTTCCTAGGGGTCAAAAACTCATAAAGTCTGTAGCAGCTAGGCAAAACAAAACAAAAAAGAACAACCCTATACCTGAATACATATGCCTGAGTTAGCTTTCTTCATTTAATCTCCACAACCACACTCTGAGGTACACGTGATTTTATATATTTTGTATATGAGGCAAAAAGAAAAAAAGAAAAAAAGAAAAAAAAAGAAAAAAAGCTCAAATGGCAGAGGCAGGATTCAAATCCCTCTGTCTAAATACAAAGGCCTTGAACTTTCCATTTCATGGTGTCATCCTAGAGACTCTGAGTCTCTCCACGTTGTCATACATAATGCATCAGTTATTGTGTAGAACCCCTAAAAGGAGATGGAGAGGTTCAGGGAAAGTCACACTAAAGCTGCTGCTATGAGAAGGTATAGAACTCTCTAAGCCATGACTCACATCTTTCCCAAAAAGATGATAAATACCAATGAGGCAACTCTTGGCCTGCTCTCTACTTTATGTAGGAATCATACATACACTTTGTCCTCTATACCCAGCCTCTTAACCACCGGGCGTTTGGCATTTCAGAGTGGATATCAGAAAACAGATGGTGATTCCTTAGGAGAGGAGGGCACGATATTCTGACTAGAGTCCTATCAAAGGGTGTAGTAAATATAATATTGATAGAAACTAAAGTTTATGTAGCACTGGATCATTTTTAAAGCTTAAATGAGCTTATTTAGAAGGTTATAATTTGATTTACATAAATCCTAAAAAGAAAGCATATTTCAAATTAGGAAGCCTTTAAAGAGTGTCACAAATTTTAGACAAAATGAAAGGAATGAAAGTTGGCCAGCTGTCAAATGCCTGCACTTCATTCTTTTCTCTCCTAGTTGTACTGGAAAAACTTAGATTGAATCTTTAGAGAGCCATATTCTATTATGAAAGTTTTTATTGTGGGGACTCAATCTCTTCATAGAAACACCAAGAGAAGGGAAACAGATTCCAGAATTAAATATCTGGAGCACTGAGATTAAAAATAAAGTACTTTTTAAAACATGTGAGAAATACTGACAAGATTTTAATTTTTTGAATATGTATATCTTTGAAAAGGCCAATGGATGTTTGGCAAGTCCAGTGAATCAAATTAATTAGTTTCAAGTTCATATTTGGAACTCTCTCTGGGTCTAAACCATATAGCCTCTTGCAGGTGATGGAATCATGAGTGACATATGACAGAAGCCACTGTTAACTTACACATTCCATACTGTTACCATCACTATATATTTTATTTTACCTCGAACTAATTTCTTATACACTTTATTCAGAAAAATTAATAGAAAATGAATTACCTGGCTACCATGAACATGAGCATTCCCAATGTACTGAAAGATGTTCAGGTTGCTTCTCCTTAGAATGCCAGAACCAGAGTAAAGAATGTCAAGGCTGTATGTAGATGCCGAATGGGGACTACCTAATGACATACACACACAAACAATCCTGTAATTAAATAACAGTTTCAGCAATACCACACCGGGGAGGGGCACGAAGGGGAACCCCTTTTTGAGTTACATACGTTCTATGTAGCCAGTATAGACAGAAGAGGATCCAATCTTGGCAAAGCGGTCATAATTATGAGCAACCATTTCCTTCAGAACTCGACGGACCATTTTGCTGAAACATGTAAAAGGAAAAAGCTGCTCATTCATTGTAATTGTTGTTTCCCAAGTTATGTTTGGAGAAAAAAAAAAAAAACCCAAACACCTAAATCCTCAGTGGAAGAAATGAAGAATTTTCCTCAAACTGCCCCAAGACTAGGGAGGTGCCAGCTGGAGTGCCAACATCAGAATTAGGGCTTCCCCCTTTATTCCTCAGATATTTAAAATTTAGTTTGGTATCAAAATGACAGTGAGATGAGGACACCCAGCTGTGAGATGGCATAAGCTGGCTGATGGACACACCTCAAGAGTGGAAAACATATGTTCTTCAAATCATCATGGTTCTACTGTTAAATAGGATATACTGTTAAGGAAAGCTGTACCAAACAGGGAAAGTTGCCAATATTTCTTTAAACATTTTCCTACACCCTCTAATGTTATCACTGGCTAATCATACATGACAGTAGATTTTCAGAAATTTCTTCTGTTTATGCAGTTTTCAATTAAAGAAACATCTCAGTTACACCCATATGTAAACCATGTCCTCTAAAATAAGTCTTGAACCTTAACCCATGCCTCTAGCTTGTATTCCTATCTAGTCAATGTTGAGATCTTTCCATTCCTACTTAATACTAATCATACCAGTAATTATAAAATTATACTAGTGCAGCAAAATCATTTTTTAAATCAACCAAAGAAATCTAGACTTAGGTCTGAAGCAGAAAATTATCAAGAGGAGGGAATGGTTACCTTATAGTTTTTTCCCCCTAGATTATAAGATTTTAGCCTGGAGAAGAAAAGATGAGGGTTATGACAGCTGTCCTCAAGTATTCAAAGGGCCTGCATGTGAATCAATGATTAGCCCTATTCTGTTTTGCTCCAGGGATAAAACTAGAACCTATGGGAAGATTTCAGCTATACAAAGAAGTAATGGTGAGCCTGAACAGTGACCCAAGTTCCCTCAGAAGAGGTGAGCCTCCTGCCACTGGAGAGAGATGAGCAAAGTCTGGTTTCCGCCTGCCAAGGAGACTAGACCCCACACCAGAGGGCAGGATGGCCCTTCCAACTCTAACAGTTTGGCTCTGAGGATCTGACCTGCAGCGTTTGTGATGGCTTCCACACCTTTCTTAGGCTGCTTTCTACCCCACTGCCTTTCCTTTACTGCCCCCTGAATCACTAGATTCAGAGACAAGGGCAGCAAATTCACCCAGGATCCCTTCACAGAGTCTTATAAAAGCAAACAAAGAAACAGAAGTCAGATCCTTGACTAGCAATAGATGGCTACAGATGGACTCTGCTTCTTTTTTCACTCACTCATGCTCCATCCATTTTTATCTTTTGTCCTGCTCTTTTCTCTTTTCTACTAGCTCTCCCAGTTTTTTTTCTTAATCCTTCTTATTCTTTGTTGTTCTTTCTTTCAATCTTTTACTGTCTTTTTACTTTTTCCATTTCTCTTTATTTTCTACCCTCCTCCCAGTCTGTTTTCCTCTTCAACTGGTAATGCTCAGATTTAATTTTTCCTGGGTTCTCTGCATGTAACTCAGGGGAAATGAAAATCCCTTTTCTGGACATCTGTTTCAGGGAGGAGGTAAAAAGAGCTCTGGGGCAGCCACTTCAAAGAGGGACATCAGTGAATTCAGAAGACACTTGGGAACAGGCAGGAAGATGAATCCAGAGCAATGAAATCTGCATTCTTCCTACCTTGACTAGACCTTAAACATGGGCCGTAACTAAAGTTTTAAACTTAAATGGTAAATTCATGTGAGCTGTGATAAATGAGGCTTCAAAGATTCCTGACATTTGGAAAGTTAAGATAACAGACCATTAGGTGAAAACTTAACATCTTTTTGTTGTGCTACTTATAAAAATAGTCCTGTTAAAAATGTAGTTGGATTTTAAAACTTGACTAACATTTGGCAATATATATTTACCAGACTAAACAAGAGACCTAGAGTAAAAACCATATCCAGAATTCCAAATCACAGTGCCAAAGTGATCTTGTTTCATCTATTCCACTAAAATAGTTCTCTTATGGGAAACTTGACAAACTCTGACTATGCAACACAACCCAGCATAATGATGACACCATTATTATTTTTCACACGTGTACCACACAAAATATACAAATAAGCTTAAATAAGCTGAGAGAAAGGTGCAGTATATCATACCTTGCAGGCATTTCAAAACGTATGATGTCTTGAATAATGGCAAGCATATACTTATTCATTTCTTTTGGAAGCTCCCCAATAGAAAGCAGGATGTTTTTAACTTCCATGTAGGATGGATTGTTATTTAAAATGATAGCAGCTGCAGTCGTGCGCACAGTTTTTTCATGAACTTTACGATTCTGATGGTATATCCTGTTTAAAGTCTTCTTCACCTGTTCATAAGATGTTCAAACTTAGTGCATATCTAGATTTTTAAACTGATATTGTGGCAGGCATAGTCAGTGCTCTTAAAATACACATGTGTTCCTACATTTCCCAGGTTCCTTTGAATTAGATTGGGGCTAAAGTTCTTGCTAATGGCTTATGAATAGAATCACTTCAGATAATTTCTGGGCTGAGATAGTTAAGAAATGCTATGCCTTTTCTGTCTCTTTCTTCCACTACTGTAGTGAACTTAGGGTCACATTTTTCCTTACCTATATAAGACATAGCATGAATGAGAAATAAATTTTTGATAAGATAAAATTTTGAGACTCACTTGTTATTATAGCATATCATGGTGTTATCTCACTAATATAGATTTTTAAAGGCACTATTGCATGTGGCAATGGGGTTCTGAGTGGCTATATGAATCACTATACTCTTACAATGAAGTACTTCAGAATCTTCCCTTCTCCTTTTTCTAAATTAATAGACTTTCTTTTTAGAGCAATTTTAGATTCATAGCAAAATTGAGCTAAAGATACAGAGAGTTCCTATATACCCCTGCTCCTCATCCCGACACACACACACACAACCTCCCCCTCTATCAACACTCTGTATCACTGTGGTCATTTGTTGCATCCGATGAATCTATATTGGCACATCATTATCACTGAAAGTCTATAGGTTACATTAGAAGATTTTTAAAAAATAAAATATTAATGCCAAAGAAAATTTGTTGAAATAACTGCAGTTTCTGGCAACAAATAATTCCATTGGTACTAACATTGCCTAACAATAGGTTGTGTGTGGTGTTCTGTGCTAAGCACTTATAAATATTTCTTTCAATTCTACCTCCCTCTGCCTTTTTCTACTCCCCCAAACATTGGCCTTGTTTTCAGATGTATAGGAGTTAAGTGACTCACTTAAGCACAAACAACTAGAAATGAACAAAGCCAGGATTTATATGTAGGTCTCTCTGTCTATCTGTCCCAAAAGTCCCTGACCCTAACCATCATATTTTGCAGCCTACCAACTTTGACACAAAACTGGTGGACGGTGTTTAGCTGCAAACTGAAAACAACATTCTCAGCAGGCAGTTTTTCTTGAGTTTTACAAACATTCTCTACATTCTCTATAATATAAGTTTAATATAGATAGTTTCCTGAAAATGTAGCTTTTGGAACCAAAACATTAATACTTAAGCCAGAATATGTTAAAAGCATTTTAAAACTTATGGGGAAAATAAGATATTTCTGAAGATACTTTGTTTCTTAAAATGACAGTATGCCTTAATATTTATGCTTAAGGATATAAAATACCTTCTATTCAAAAGATGAGTCTGCCTCAGAATAGCTTTAAATCTAATCTAAAAGTTATTTCTAAACAGGAAAGAGAGATTGATAGTTTGGTGTGGGGGCAGGGCAGGAGAGGATAACTTCCAAGGTGTTTGCATTTGACTCATGTTTAGGCATGCTTTTTTTTCTTTCGTGAATTTTGCAAATATTCTTGGGGAAATTACCTCATCTGTTATAAAAGGGACATCATATCTCTGGAGACTGGTGATAGCAAGGTGGCTGATGGGCCCTTCTCCTGCCTCTGCGTACTTCAGGAGGAGTGGGATGCCTTCCGGAATCAGGGCATTCTTCAGAGCCAGCAGGTACATCATGATGTCCTCCTTTTTCGCTGCTTTCCCAAGTCCTCCCAGGATTAACTTCTCGGCTTCTATCACTGCCTAAAAAAATCACATACTACCTCAGACATATTCAATTAAAAATTAAACAACTGGCTTCACTCCTGGGACCGAGAAAACAACCTAAAGTTTTATAAAGTTTTCCATTGGTTGCCTGACTGGGGCACACAATGGAAATGAAGAAGTAAAGCTTGATAAAGGTAATTTTCTTTCTTTTTTATTAAAAAAAATACATACATTAACATATTCTTAAGCAATGAGTATAATAATGGATATATTTACTTTTGAATATATTCTGAACATATAAAGTTGTTTAAAAAATTCCCTTGTGGTTGATTATCCATAAAACTGCCCATTCATTGAATGTCTAGAGCAACAATTAGATGATGTCTAAGTGGTACCACACACCTTTTCTTAAGTAATAATTCTGGTGAAAGTACTCACAAATTGACCATAGGGTTTTGTTGTAATAAATGTTTAAAAAGTGATTGTTTCCACTTGATTTCCAATTTTATTAATGCTGCCATATAGTTCAAAATATTTACTGAATGCTTGCTATATAGCATATACTTTGCTAGGTACTTTTCAACCATGTTTTTTAAGCAGAAAAGGCCTTTTTTTCCTGGCCTAGAAAAATAAGAATTGAGTATACGTTCATAGTCTAATGAAAAAACAAATTAGAAATAGGGACAATTGGGTTCGGATCTTTGCCACTATGTATGTTTTAGAGGCTTCAGTTTTATCTTTAAAATAAAGATTCCTAAGATATAATTTATCTATAGGATTTGAAAATAGACTGCAGGTGCATACATATACAAACCCACACATACAATTGCGGGTAGGAGTGGAAGAAAGGAGGGATGAGGGTTGGGGAAGGCCTCCGAATAGAAGGAAAGATGCTAAAATTCATTATAATCAAATGTCTTTTTCTCTAATCATGACAATTATCTATGCCCACTATCAGATTGATATGAAAAATTCAAAAGTTTGATAATGCGTTTTATTATTAAAGTTATGGAAAAATAGATATTCTCATACACTGTTGGTGGAACCATAAAATTGTATGATTCCTATGAAAGATAATTTTGCAAAACCTAACAAATCTGCATTTTGATCCAGCAACTCTAGCCCTGAAGCTGCATCTCCAACAATAAGAATTTAAGTGTGTTTTAGGATTGAGCAAATGAAAGATAGATTGAAATTCTTGAAAACCAGCTCACTGTTGGCAGAAGGAATATATAATTATGAAATGAGAAGCAGAGAGAAAACCCTACAATGTTTGATCAGAATTAGAGGTAGCAGTATTTTTGTCCATTGTAAGAGCCTACAGGCAATGGTACTCAAGTAGTAAAAAGTAAAAGTCTTTAGGAGTAAATGTCTACAACTCACTCTCAAATGGTTCCAGTAAAATAAAATAAAGTGAAGTGAAACAGAATGAGGTTATGCAAATATGGTAGTTTGTTAACAACTGGTGAACCTAGATGAATCAGGTTTCGTGAAAGTGCACTACTCTCACAACTTTTCTGTAGGTTTGAATTTTTCCAAACACAAATTTGGGGGTGGGAAATTAGGGTGCAGGGAAATCAAAATGTAAGCGAAAAACAAATAGGTAAGAAAAACCTCAGAGCCCCTGTACTTATTGTGAACTTAACTAGCTGCCATTCGGACTGTCATAGGGAGTAGCTTCCACGCTAGTAAATGCTGAAGAGCATTGTAGCACATGACAAGATGGCAGGCACCTTTGGGCAGTGTGAGTATTGTGTGCTCAGTAGATATCATAAACTTGTACTTAGAATACATAGTTTTCTTTCTATTTATATGTCTTTGATTTGGGCAAAAGCTTGATGAGTATTCCACAGCAAAAAGTTAAAGAGAAAATTTGAATACCTATTACAATCCATCTGGTGGCCACATCTCATTATCTTCAAAGATGCACTTTAAAAAAAGGTTGCTCAAAAACACCAACAAAATTGAATGACAGAGATAGTAAATAGTTTACAGCTACCGACAAGGAAACTTTAAAGATGTGATGAGAACTAGGCTGCCCCATTATCAAAAGAACTTTAAATTTAATCTTTGTTATATTACTTAGCCATAAAAAAAATAAAATATTACCATTTGCAACAACATTAATGGTCTTACAGTGTATTATGCTAAGTGAAATAAGTTGGATAGAGAAAGACAAATACCATATGATTTCATTTATATGTTGAATCTAAACAACAAAATAACAAACAGAACAGAAACAGACTCATAGATAAAAAGAGCAGACTGGTGATTGCCAGATGCGAGGGTGATTGAGGGACTGGGTGGAAAAGGTGAAAGGCTTAAAAATATAAATTGGGGGTTACAAAATAGTCATAGAGATGTGAAGTATAGCATAGGGAATATAGTCAGTAACAGTATAATAACTATGTGTAGTGAGTGCCAGGCAGGTTACTAGACTAATTGTGGGGATCACTTTGTATATTAAATAAATGTCTAACCATAATGCTGTATAACTAAAAATAATATAAAATAATATTGAATTTCAACTCTAACTGAAAAATAAAAATTAAAAAAATTAAAAACAACAAAATAAATAATTAAATAGATAGATAATAATAAAGTTAACTCTTTGTCAGTTTCCTCCTTATTCTATATGCCACCTATTCTCTTCCAAAATTTCAGCCACTCTCTTTTCCTGGTGCTAACACCTCTCTGGGCTGCAGATGGGTATGGCAATCTGCCTGTTGGACAACTCTACCTGGTAGCCCAAAGGATTTCAAGTTTAACATGGCCCCCAAAATTAATAGCTCTACCTTCTTCCCACCCCCAAACTAGGTTCTATAACCTTGGCTTAAGTGGTTGACATCACCATACATCTATTATCTTAACCCAAAAACTCAATAGTCATCTAGATTCTTATTTCCTTCTCATTCTCCACATCCCATCAGTGTAAAATACTATATTGACTATACTTCCTAAATGGCTCTTCAATCTGCCTCCTTCTCTAACCTTACTGTTCCTACATTAATCACAGGTTTACTCATGCTTTCCCCAGTTGTTGCAAGGGATTTTCCAATCAGATCTCACTGGCTCTAATCTAGCCAACACTCAGGTAATATACCATTTAGCTTCTTTCTAAATAAAATGCCTAAGCATATCATTCACCTGCCGAAAAATCACACTGTTCTTTCTTTTCCATATAGATTGAAGGCCAGACTCCCTAGTTTGTACTCAAAAAGATGCAGCCTACCTCTCTTCTCCCCCCGTCTTTTCTACATCTCTGCTCCCACCTATCTGCCCCACAAACATATATATTTTGTGCTCCAGCCCCACAGAATTTCTCACTATTCCCAAGCATACCAGGCATACTTTGACTTTAATTCTTTTCCTAGACTGTTCTTCATTCTATACCACTATCTCTTCACCTACAAAGCTCTTCTAGACTAAGCTCAAGTATTACCATTTTGGTGAAAACTTCCCCAGCACCCCAAACAGAATCATTTGTTATATATTCTGTATTCTCAGAACACTCTTTTTATGTTTCAATATTATTGTATTTATCTGTTTGCATTTAGTAAACAAACTAGGAGTTCATTGAGGATGGTAGAATACTTTATGTGTCTTTATATTAAGGTATTAGCATCATACCTAGCACAGAGTAAATGCTCATCAAATACTGTAGAATGTTTTTGTATGTGAGTTTTGTCTTTAGACAAAATATTTGATATATGATTGCTGAAATAAACCAGCTCCTTAAATAACCATGGAAACTGAAAAATATAAGAAGTTAGTTTTTGAACATCATAAAATTATACACATTTGATTTCTGCCAGATCTTAATAAACTGATACTCAAACATTTTCAATGCTTTCGTTTTTTTAGTGATTAATCTTTTTTATATTTAGTTCACATTCTACTTATGAATTGCCTCTTTTGGAACTATTTGGTTTCGAAAATGGTCTCTATAGTTTTTAAAATAGCAAGCACTCAGTAAGGACAACAATGTAGTGATGTCTTTTAAAAATAGAAGAAAAATACTACTGGAAGCTGGCTATATGATAAATGTAGACAGAAAAAAACTATATATTCAACATCTTTAATCTATTTGCATTATAGAAAGATGGGCTGTGTTGTATATTAACTCATTTGAATTTTCCATATTTAGTAATGCTTACAAAGTGAGGTTTTCTTTTGTTTTGTTTTAATGAGAACAATGTTAAAATTGATGGTCCACTCAGAAAAGTAGAGAAGCTTTGAGAAAATAAAATTAGAAATAAAATGTAAAGTCTTAAGTACTTAGAAGTAAATAATTTCTACCATCAGATCTCAAAACTGCAAACTGCAATTACTATAAAGTTCTGCTCTAAGAGGTAGCTCTAGAGTCTAACATTTTTCTAAGAGCAAGAACTATACATAGTAGGCACTCAGTAAGTATATGTTGATGGGGGATTAATGGATTATTCACTTTTTAGCAAATATTAATTGAACATTATCTATATTCCAGGCACCATTTTAAGCAATTGGTGTTGAACAAAGAAAGATCCAATACTTGATGAAGCTTACATTTTATTGGGAGACAGAAGTAAACAATAAATATAATAAATAACTAAATTATAAAGTATGTTGGATGGCAATAATGGCTATGCAAATAAGGAAAGTAGAGTAGGATAAGGGGGATTAGGACTGTCAGTGGTGGGCAGCATGGTGAATGTTAAATAGGATGGTCTGTAACTCTACATATAGTACATTAGGGTGGATCACACTTACTTTGAGTTTGCAGCCTTCATTCTGACACAGCTTCCTGACGAGGGCCCCAATGACAATCATAACAGTTTCTCTGATATCATTGCTTGCAAAGGAACCTTTGAACTTACTCTATTAGCCAAACAGGGAGAAAATAGGTTAACAAAACATTTAAACATTTCCAAGGGACATTTTTAGTTAAGAAATAATCAATGCCTGAGGAAACCGTTGTTATGTTCCTAGACTTCAAACTCAGAATTTTGCTTTGGAGACACTTACAAATTCACCATATAACTCTGAAACAAAGAGTTAATAGAATATCTCCTTTCTAGATATTCTTAACATAAGTATGAACCCCTAGAGGTTTATGGATTGGATTCACTGGGTCAGTGAACCAAAAAAAATGGTCTGTAAAATTTTATGGATATGGGTAAAAAGGGGTTTAATTGCTTTTATCAGATTCTCAAATAGGCCCATTTTCTTTCCAAAAAGATTATGAACTATTTGACTAGATCATAAGTGGACTAATGTATTCAAAAAAATCTTGGACCTCAAAGAAGTCTAGTTTCTGTTTCCAACATAAATTTTTAAATATTGAAAGAATTGTATCTTTTCAACATATTGTTATTACATACCATGAAGATTTTTGAAGTCAAAACAAATCTTTTAAAATCAAATTTTGAAGTATAACCAAGACTTTTTTCCCTCTGAAATTTTATCCTACATCACGTTATATGATAGGTGAACACAATCTTTAAATTTCCATAGAGTTTATGTTATTTAGAGGAATTGCAAAGACTATTCACTGAAGAGTTAATGATTAATGGATAGAAAATAGTTCAATAGAATTTGAATATGAACAATCGGAAGGCTCTAGTTCTGCCTTCATTCTGATATAAACAACTTCTAATTACTAGACTCTTACGAGCTTTTCAGCAGCTGAGAGCCTTTACATTCCCAGTGTCCATTCGACTTACAATGAGGGCTCTCAGGAGTTCTTCATTGGGATGGGAGGCAAATCCACAGGCATAGAGAAACCTCTCCTGGAGGATAATGCTACTGTCACTTTTGAAATCCAAAAAGTCCAAAATAGCATCTAATGAGTCTGGGGTCTGAGCAGAGGTGACAGCATCAACCAGCTGAGGTCTACAAAAAAGGCATAGTAATGGATAGAAATATTGAGAGTTCTTAAGGAATTATTTAAAATCTCTACCATTGACAGATTCTACATCAGTTTGAGTTCCCTAAAGAAGTAAAATTGTTTTTTGTGCAAACAACAAAAAAAGAATGACTTTCTCAAAGAGATCCTCCCCTTGTTTAATTTCAAACTTCTCTCATTCAATGTGTACTCAGAATATACAAACCAATTTTAATATATTAGCATAAACCAAATATAATTTGGAGATTTGTAAGTAAAAATTATATACATAAAATGATAAATTAGATTCAAATTCTTTTCTATATGAGTAATGCAAAAACTATGGTTCCAAAAATTCTCTTTTTCTAATTAGCTTTGCAAATATATACATATACAATGCTTAACTTAACTAGGGCAGTATTATTTAATGGAAAAATGGAAAATTCTCTTAACATTAATTTATATTCAAGGGATAGTTTTTGTTCTTTTTTTTTTTTTAAAGCAACATGGTATATGTTCAACCACACAATTGTGTGTAAGCAGAGCAGAACTCTCCTACAGGAAAGTTCTAGTTACATATTCTACTCATCAAGGATCTTTGGTTGGTTGAGTCTGGGATGCTAAAATTTCTGAAACTAACTTTCATACTAATGAAAATATTATGTATGTAAATATTTTATTCCACATCCACATAAACACACCATACATTTATTTACTGCTTTATACTTAAAAAAAGATATACTTGTACTATGTAATTTTGATCCTAACAAAAACCCCGTGAATGAAGCAGAAGCTGAGAGATACTTAAGTGTTTATTATAGAAGCACTGTGCTAGAAATTTTAGGTTTGCAACCTCTCTTGGCTTTAATTTCTTCATCTGTAACATGGGGCTAAAAATAGTAGTTACTTTAGATTTAGTGAGAGGATTAAATTACATAACGTATGTAAAACACTGAGAATAGTGTTTGGCACATTATAAATGCTATATAAATAAATGCCATTATTAATACAATCACTTCACTAAACATCTTTGTCTGCTAAATACTAATATATCCCCTTACATATGAGGAAACAGACTCAAAGATATCGAGTTATCATTTGTTCAAGGTCCCATAGCTGATAAGAGTATAGCTAGGGTTGGAACTCAGGTTTTTCTGACTCTGGAGTCTATGATCTTTTAATTACATCAATATTTCCCAAAGTGTTTTTCATAAAACACTAGTCCTTTTTAAGAAAAGGTAATTTCAAGGTCATGTAAAGTTTAGAAAATGCTTAAGGAAATTTATACATAAATTATCATATTAAAGATGTTAAAAATTTCAGCTGCAGAGAGAACTATTTGGCTTGGTTTTACCCAGTGTTTTTCAAACTCAGTTGCTCACAGTTTCCTCTTGCCATAATTAATATTCTACAAATTACAGCATATATACCACAAACATTCTGGGAAATGTTACATTCCACTACCCTGCCTTTTCTACAATAAATAAAAGGAATTATTCTCTGTATTTTACAGATGTTGAAAGTGAGGCTCAGAGAGGCCAAATGTAAATGACTTGCTTAAAGATTATATACACTGATGGGTCAGAATTTAAACTAGGTCTTTTGATTTCAGTTCATCCTCATATATTTTCTTCTGCACTGTGATTTATATATATATATATATTTATATATATATAATATATTATATGGTACAATATTGTGTAAATAATCTGATTTAGAAAATAAATAATGAAGTCATCCAAACTATTGCTGCCTTAAGATTCTTAGAATACAAATAAAAAGTAAAAAAAAAAGAATATAAATTATAGCTAGTTTTTGCATTTTTCTTGTTAGTATTTTCATCTTTGATATAAAGACAAGTCATTCTACCAATGGATATATTTTAAAGTTCTCTAATTAAAATAGAGTCTGAAAATTTATAATTTTGTATATCTTTTAACTTCATGTTTAAATATTTATTTTTAGTAATTTTTTTATTTCTGTCAATTTTTTAATGTCCTCAAGGCATGTAATAACATCTACCATCAAGAATAAATAGACTTCTCAGAAGAAAAAAGCTAAATTCTCTTCTATTTGGGTAACTGAGTACTTTGAAATCAGTAACTACAGCTGCTCTGTGTGTGTGTGTGGCCAATTTCCATTTTTGATTATGTTAATGGCTAGTTTTCAATGTCAATTTGAGTCATGTTCTATATTATCAATTAGAATAATTAGTATCATACAGCTAAATTTGTATTTATAGACAAATTTCTGTATTACAGACCAAAAACACTTGTATTTACAAAGTAAATTTGAGAATTAAGTCAACTTTATTAATTATGCATATAAAATAAATCACTCTTTCATCAAATATCCAATGGTGTACATATTTCTTTTCTCTAGATTCTTTTGGCTATTCATCTCCGTTCTCACTTTTCTATGTAAAACAGCTTCGATGGGGAGGATCACTGGATCTTTAATAGAAGCTCATTTTTCAACTGAAAAAAAAAATCATACACTTTTTTTTTGTTTGTTTTGAAATCTTTTCAAATATAAATTAATAGCTCTTGGAATACAATTTCCAAAACAGTGAGACACCACGTGTATCATTGTGCTATAATAAAGCCCTGCCCTCCTCTGTCTGTACACCAATCTAGACCCTACTTAAACTCATAAACACTAAAAAAAATGTTAATTCTGAGTCACTGCTGAAAACTTTTTATTGCATTTCTGGTCAAGTCATCATTAAATTACTGCATTGCAGTATAACTGTTCGATAAAAATGCAAGACAACAAAATAATTGATTTGGAAGAGGAGCAGTTGGTAAAAAAAAATCTTTCTTGCTCAAAAAAACAAAAACAAAAACAAAATGCTTTTCTATAGATAACCTCACAGAATGTTCAAGGAACTTACAGAATTTCCTTATTTTCAGCCTTTAGAATTTGGAGGATCTCTTCTTTCTCTGCAGTCCTGAGATGGTGAATAAAGACCAGGAAGCTCCTGGTGGCCTCAGCCTTGGAGAGGTTGTCAGGCAGCAGGTGTTTTCTGATGGACTGCCAGTGCTCCGAGAGCTGCAAAACATAGCTGCAGGCTCATACCGCATTTATAATGCTGAACATCCATGATTACAAGGCATGCTCTCTCCAGAAATAATTTTTTCCTTGCATCTGACATGCAAAAGCAGCTTGTATCTTACCTCAATATACTTGATCACCACCTGTCCATATCACACTCCTGTGCCTCTCCAAGGCAAAAACAGAGGCCTGCTGACCTTGTGTATGACTCTTCTGTAGGGGGACCATTTTATTTATTAGTATTTAGCTCAAAAGACCTTGGCCTTCTAGGCATATAGGTTATTTTATGGTTATACCAAAGAAATTATATCTGAGGCCAAGCTTTGACTACCATAGTGAAATTATGCAGGATTTTCATTAACAGCAGGATATTTTGGAGGGAATAAAATTAAAACTGCTGAAGAATTGTGTTAGGTTTCATATGTACTGGAACCTCACTAAAAATCAACTTTTGTAATAATTTGACCTCCCTAATCTATCTCTATCTATCTCTCTATTTTATTGTTTGTATGAAATATCATGTCTTACTATTGCTAAGGTCTGAACTGTTAGTTATTTATATATCTATAGTAAATAGAAAAGTATTTAGATAAAGGTAATTTTTACCCATGCACTATTGTTTTGCTACTATAGTTTTAAAAATGGTAAATAGTTTTAATTAATGATACCATTTGGTTTTGAAATAAGTTAAAAAACTTATTTTTCATAGTTTGCCACTTTTCCTCTGGTTGTAAAGGAATTTGTTAAATCCTGTTAGTGATCTCCAACTTTTTGACTATGGGATAATCAGCATGCTACTAGGTTTTAAATTATTCATTCCTTCTAATAAGCAATAGACATATCTTGTTCTTTTTCAAATCCCTGTTGATTATCTAATCTTAAGAGAATATTGCAAAGAAAAACCCCAGCTGTGTTTAGCTAAAGAGTTACTGGGTTATTTCTGAGAGAGCACATCAATGTAAAGTCAGATTATTTTTTTCTTTAAAGCATTGTAATGGTGATATTACACCGAAGTTGGAAAAGCAAATTTTTCAAAGACATAAACACTTCTTAACATAATGAAGAAATAGTTGTCAAAATCTTAGATGGTTCATAATATTTGAAAACAGGGGGGAGAAATTATAGTTCACAATATAAGAAAAGATGATTGGTTTTGTTAGTCACTTTCCTAAATAATTTCCATGTTATATGACATTAGAAAATTAACTGGAACATTAAATGATATAAGAAGAAAAATAAATAAATAAAAGGAAAAACAAAATTTGAGAGTGATAATTTTATGTTTCATTTTGGTTTCCCCTTAATTCAGTTTTAGTATTTTTGAGAAACTAATATGGAATTAGTGCCTTGTATTTTAAGCAAATTTTTGTATTCTCAATAATTCCGCTTTTCTGAACACTAACAATACCCAAGGGAAGAGCATCTTCTTGGTAGTTACAAACCAAGCATGAAGCCAAGGTTCTGCTCTTCTGACAGGGGTTAATTATTAGTAAATGCTGGACCCCGAAGTCACTTCTGTGGCCACACATCAAAACGAATTCAGGCAAAAAGTGAAATTTCTCTTTGTTGGATTAAAAATGTTATAAGATGATCTACTCTTTGCTTTAGAGGACATACTATCTCATTTTTGGCTACAATTGTAGGAAGGTTTGGGGTGTGGTAAGAAAGTGTTCCCAACTTTAGGCAGAGAGTTTGGTATCCTTTTTTAGTCCTTACAGCAATTCTCAGAACACTGAGCTCAATGATACATTTCACCTGAGGACATGTTGCTATTAAGTGGCAGAACTTTCAGGATTCAGACCCCTGCCCATACTCTTGATAGTATATTTCCTGCTAATTTCATTAGGCCATTGTCTCCCTGCATTCTAGGCACTACTTTTAAGAAGCTGTCTTTAAGTCACAACATTTTTGGTCTGAGATGAGTAGATGGTAATTATTTGTTCATATTGTGTCACGCATCCTCTCGAGTGTATATTTTAGGCAACTGTCATAACTCGGTGATGGCTGATAGTTAAAAACTTTCTTCACAGAATTAACTGAATCTTCCTTTGAAGAGAGAAAGAGAGCAGAATTTTAAGCCATGATTATCCCCATATTTGGCCACACAACGTAGTTGTTCACACGTACAGACGGGCATCCTTTACACTCGCTCTGGAAGACCTGCCCCACGATGGAAAGAGCTTTGTACTTTGAATCTACTGCTTTAATTATGGCTGTGACTTGCTTTCCAGACATCAGCCTTGGGCCTGCTTCAGTTGTCTTCAGCTCTAATTTCTGTCTGTATAACCAAGGAAGAGAAATATCACATTAGCAGCATTCTGTTGAGCGAAAAAGTTACCAATTGCCATTTCTTTGGCAAACAAGATAATAGTTTACTCAAGTTGTGTTAGTCTTTGTATGTGTTTCAAGCTATATCTCCAGCAGTAACAGAAACTTCAAGGTAATTTATAATATCTTTCTGGAGCAACAATTTTATTCAAAGATTGAAATTTTAAGTCTGGATTTTCAAAATATAATGACAAGAGAATATAGAAAAGAAAATTTGGTTGGATGCTGAACAAGGTATGTAATGTCACCTTTTTTTAATTTAGCCCAGTTTTCTGAAAATGATATCTCTAATACCACCACATGTCACTGACTAAGATATTAGGAAATCTTATTTTCCAAAAATGGCCTCAATGATATTTTTGTATAATATGCTCTTTCAGAGCCTTGCCTCTCTCCCACCAACAAGTAGAGTCTACATCCATTTCCTTAAACCCGGGCAGGACTCTGTGACTGTCCCAACTAACGAATGGCAGAAGTGACACTATATGACCTCTAAGGCTAAGTCATAAAAGAAAGGGTACATGTGTTTTCAAGCATGTGTACCTTTGGAGACTTGAGTGGCCATGTTAGAAGTCTGGCTACCTGAAGCTGCCATGTTGAGAGGCAACATGAGGATAAAGAGAGAGACATGATGAGCCTCAGTAGTTTGTGTCTTCTCAACTCAGACACCAGAGAAGTAAGGGCGGTGACTATCTGGTCAGTAACTATCTGCAACTAGGTAATAGACATCAAGCAAGGCATACCTAGTGGGCCAAGGCAAGCCCCAGAATTATGAAAGAGAATAATAAAAGTAATGCTTTTTACACCACTAAATTTAGAGTGGTTTGTTATAGAGCAATGGAAACCTAATAAACTTGATAAATAATTAAAAATATTAATTTACATAAAATATATATAAAAAATAGTACAATACAAAATTCTACTCCAGATGAGACTTCGATAAAATTTTAAGAATTTATGGTTTGAGACACTTCTCCTGAGATTTTGCATCATTTTACCTTTGACAGAATGATTACTTCAGAGGAAACATTTGTGAAACAATGGCATAAGATATAAAACATTTAATGCTAGAAGATGTTCTTCTAAATTAAAATCTGAAAATAACACATATTATTAGATTTGAAATTCCAGTTATTAAGCCTATGAGAACTATTCTGACCAGAGAACTTTTTCAAATTGAAATATCAAGGTTAAATATATAAGCACTATAATCATATCAAAAATCTGTCAAAGCATTTACTATGAAAATTATATGTGTTTCTTAACAACAAAAACAAAAGCAAATAAAATCTCATGAAGAGAACATGAAAATGCCACAACTTTAACCATAATATTGAAAACATTTGACAGAAAAATTAGAAAATAAATTAGAATGAATCAAATTGATTGCCTTTTAAAAATTTAAATCTGTTCAATAAACAATTAATTTTAATGAAATTTGATTGAAAACAGTATTTAATATATGCCTCTATTATTGTAGATAATGTGAAAAATAAAAGATGAACAAGATATAGTCACTGTTTTCAAGCAGCTCACAGTCAAATGAGAAAGCACTATATATATTTAAAAATCAAATATAATATATAGGAGTAAAAAAATTAAAATTACAGCATTGTCTTACTTTGATACTATTTTGCCGGCAATGTTTCGTAGAAAATTCACCCCAAAATCATGTGTCTCTTCTGAGAGCACAGCTATAACAAAGCTGTCTTCTATTTTATAGGTAGTCACAGAGGTGGCTTTCGAAGTGACACCAAAGACCTAAATAAATAAATAAATACATATTTGTAGTTGTAACATGTGATCAGCTTTCTATCTTTGAATTAAGTCAAATACCAAATTATCTTTTAATCTTCAAAGGAGCTTCCCCTTCACACCATCCCCTATCATTTAACCCTATAGCACATTAAAGTAAATCTAATCATTTGATACTATGTGAAACTATACCCTAAACTATAAATTATAAATGTTTCTCAAAAATATCTTTATCTTATTCTTCTGTATTTAAACTAATCTCTACAAAATAATTATTTGGATGCTTCAAAGAAAATGATATTAATCAATACCTGATTTGGTGATGTAAATCCAGACCTTCCTATTTTGCATGAATCCAAGGCCTTAATTTTGGTCACTTTGTCTTGATGAGCCTGGTAGGCCACTTTACAATCCCCAGAGATATCTACCTAAAAATTAAAATAAAAAATATAATTTTGAGTATTCTCACATGGACCACTAGAATTCCAGTGGAAAATGGCTTAAAAATTGAAGCCCTTAATATATCATAGGAGGCCTCCTTTTTGTCCAGGCTGACAAAATAGGAAGACATGATTAACTCATTGATGTCTGTAGCATGTAGATTCTTTTCCATCCTCTTTGGTGGAGTCTTACCAGTGCCTTCTTATTGCCCAAAGAATAATAAAAGATTTCCTACTTCTCTCTAATGTCTAATAAGAATAATCGAACCAATGGCCTGGTCATAATCAAAACTTCTGGTAAATGAGTAATTGTGTGGCAAAGGGAGTTGACTTTTAATGCTATATCTAGGCTGTGTGTGTGTATGTGCATGCTCACGCACTTTGATTAGTTGAGTATGATTATAAATCTTTGAAAACCTGTTGGATTAATTCAACTCATTATGTCACATTAACAAATTGAGTGTAAGCAAGTGTATCCCAATATGGACTCTGTTTAGCTGCCTCAGCCTTCCTATGGGCCTCTGCCAGCACCACACCCAGCCTCCACTCTAGCAAGCTAACTAACATTCCCTTGTCAGGACCCTTTCATCAGATTTTCTCACCTACTCCTGGGGCTATCTAAATTCAGACTAGGAAACTTAGACTCAGCTCTGCTTTTGATTCCAGGTGTAGTACTAAAGGAGCCACTGAACTTCCGTAATTTAACCTCAGTTTCTTTGTCTATAAAAAGAAGAGGGTTGGTGTAGACCAATGCATCCCTAAACTGAAAACTTATCCAAATAATCTGAGAGAACTGTTAAAATAGAGATGATTAGGTCCTCCCTAGTATATTGAATCAGAATCTTTGCAGTGAATCCTGAGAACCTATATTTTTAATAAGCACTCCATTGGACTAGTGATACATAGTGAAGCCACTGGAACACTCCCCAAGGTTTTCTGCATCTCTATTAATGAGTCATTCTATAGGTCTCCTTAGTATAACTAAGATGAATTCTCTTTACCCAGTATTTGAGTACACATTGGTATAAATGGTATTTTCATATGTAAATGAGATTTTACTACTCCACCCAACTTTTCTCAGCATTACTGTAGTAGTAACTTTTTAACTGAATTTCTACAAATAGAAATTTATACAAACAATTTTGATAACTCTATTGACAAATAAGATTTTGGGTTTTTAATAATATTACTAAGTACCTCATTGGTGGTTCCAGAGCTTAACTGCATCTGAAATAGGCTGGCGAGGCCTCTCTTAAGATTTTCTATGGCCACTGGCTCATTTTCATATGAGTAGAAATTTTTGACCTAAGGGGGAAAAAAAGGACAGACATAAATAGAGCAAAAACAGATCACATCATATTTGGTTAAATAAGTGAAAGGTCAGATTATTGCCCTTATGAATTTTGGGAGAAAGAAATCTGTTATTGCAAAGTTGGGATATCTTTTGTTGTGATAAGAAGCTATTTAAATTTCTAAGAAGCTAGACCATCAGGATATGATATTTCAGGAGACTGATAATGATGGCTCTGAACATGATGGGCATAGTATAAGGAAGGAAAGAAACAGGCTGGGATTTCTGTGAAAACAAGGATTACTCAAGGAAGAGAAGAAAAATCAGGAACATTCTCTTTGAATATGTCAACATGTTTCTCTACCTATAATTCCTTGAAATAAAAACTAACCAAGTTTAAAAATAACAGCAAAGAAATATGTTTTTGGAAGAGAAAGGCAATCAACACTCTTGAGACTACTGAGATAGCACAGCCGCCAAGGGCTATGATAAGGGCCCAAACATGGCTATAACACCCATGGACAAAATTCCACAGGAGGGACTTTCTGTGGCCCTCAGAGCATTCATGCTGGTGTTCAGTAGGCAAAGATATAGAAGGTTGGAAGGTTTTAGGTTGAGACTGCTATCATTGCAGTCTCAGGCACTGCTCTGAGTTTCCCTTTAGAAGGCAGAAAAAAGAGGCTGGAATGAGAAAAGTGACTGCGATTAGACTGCAATAGTAAATGGCTTATGTTGGTTTTGTTTCATCCTTGATATTATAGGCACAGTAGTGATAACAATGTCTCATACCATTTTGATAATTTAGCTCATATTTAAGAAACAAGGATAAAAATACAGGGAGCAGTTTCTGGAAAGCAGTCTATCGTTTTTCACCCTGTATTAACTTCAAACACATCACACGACTTAGAAATAGGGGACAGACAGACAGAGCTTCCCTGTACAACTTCCCAAGGTCTATGGTAAATATAGCTGAGCACTTCTACCAAAAATATCCTGAATGCCTTTCTATTTTCCTTTAAAACCAACCATGACTTCTCAAATAAAACAGAGATTTTATTAATTATGCAATAAATGAATTAATATCAATATCAGATTTATATAATATCAGATTAATATCAATATCAATGATTCAGCCTACATGAAATTTTGTACCTCAGAAAAAGATGTTTTTCTTGAATTTTCCAAATGAGTGCCTCAAATCCCTATTTTTATTTTCTACACATACTCTGCCTAGTGACAGATTTACTAGGTACTTTATCCAGCCCATAATCAATTTTAGTCATTACACTGGACAAACCTATAAATGTTGGAATTGTGTTTATCCAGGTTAAGAGGGAACTGAAATAGTGACATCAGTGTCTGAAAATTCATGGTATCATATTCTCAAACAAATAACTAGCAATTCCTGAGATCTGAGGCTGAGATTCTGATGTTCTATTTTATAAACTGGATCTTCTTACTTTTTAGGCATTACAGTGTATCTTCCTTTTCAAATATTTGGGAGTATGATATCTCAAGATATCATGACTATCAGAAATTCATAACTAGATGACTTGAGCCTAGATACATTCAGAAGGGCTCACTTGGTGGTGATGCTTACATGCCTCTGTTCCGTGACTATATTGGCCTGAGTCTTAAATACATAACAAAGCAAGGGGAACCATTAAATGGAAAAACTACTTGTACTATCTTCGGTATTCTCACTTTCCTTCTAGGCTACAAAATGTGCCTGAACTATTTATAAAGTTTTACCTAAAATTTCAAGTACCCAGTTCTCAGATTTAATCTTTGGACTATGCATAAGGCTAAGTGCTCTTCTATTTTTTTCTGGTCCACTTCCATAGATCAAGTTTTGGTCTTGACAGTTAAGTCTGTAAGAAAATGGTATTAAGGATTTTTTTTTTTTTCCTGGCAGGCTAAACAATGCAAACCATGAGGCATAAAGAGAATTTCTTTTTTCACTCTTTCTATTAGTTTTTATTATTGCCCCAGAACCAGAAAAATAGACAAGTCTCTTTTTCCTTCGTATGACTACTACCTTTGGGGCCTAAATTCTGTCCCCTTAGTGCAGACCACTGAGATCCAAAGTGAAGACAGCACTAGTATCCAGATCAGCTAACTGCCAAAGCTGTTAGAATTGAGCAGACTTTAGATAATTAAAATAATAATAATTAAGTCAGAACTTTGTGGTTCCATCTACATGGCTGTCACAATAGTAATTTTAAATTTATTATTTCACAGCAGAAACTTAGTAAGTTTTATTACATTCAAGTCATAAAACTTATTTCTTCTTTCAGTTCAAAATGAGCTCTGAACATCTGAGAGCACAGGACTCTTACCTAAATTCACAGTCCCCAGAGCTCCAGAGAGCAGCATTGGCACAACCTAGTTACACACCAAGCCTTTAACCCGAGGAAACAAACAGAGAGAGATGGGTGGGTTGTGAATAGGAGACGAAGGGGCCTCTTCCAGCCAAATTTTGAAGGTCAGTTGCCCCTTCAAACCAGTAGGTATTATTCATATATTTTCCTTAGGGAAAAAAATGCTCCTATAGATTTCCTTAATTTATGCATTCTTTAAAATTAACAGAAAGCAAAATTCCATTAACTGGCTAACCTGCAAAAATGAACAAAAAGGATTCCAGCAAATAGAGATTAGTCATTTTATTTGGTCTACTTAGCTAGAGTTATATCTTTTAAATACATTTTTTGGTATTTATCTAAGTCAGAGCATAGCTGGAAAACAGCACATTAAAAAATAGACAAGAAAGAAATATATGAAGAATTAGATTTTCAAGGTGTCACATTTCTTTTGGAAGTTCAGTGTGTGTACAGAAACCATACTGACAGACTGAGAGCAAATCAATGCCTAGAAACAACACAAAATAAAGGGCCAACTCAGCAGCCACGTGGTTAATTTAATCAATACTGACAATGAAAGCCCAAAATGGAAATCTAGTAATTATATAGTTAACTGGATTAGCATTTCAGGCCAAGAAAGCCTCCTAGGGTGTAACTTGAGGCATCTTTTGCTTGTCAGTGTTAACTAACTTAACCAGAAATCTGTTATGTTTCCAACTCCATTTATTATATGTAGACAAATTAGTATTGTGCCCAACACTTATGTAGGGGAGATGAGTGAATATGGAAAAAAGATATATCTAAGTATTTTAATAGACTCTCTTTTATAATGTAAATATGGGGGCTTAGGAAAGAAAAAATACTTGCTGATGAGCATACCTGAAATCACAAAAATTTCAGGGAATAATACTCGGTTTGAGCCTAAGTAGAAAATACTCTTTCAGAAAATTGTCAATCAGAAGTTCAATCTTTTCTTTCATAATTTCTCTCATAATAAGCTGAAGTGAGAGTTTCAATAATGATCTTCTCTAAGAGTGATGTGGCTGGAAAGTCCACATAGTTCTTACTCTCTAGGGTCATGTTTTTCCAAGAACTCTATCGTGCAATTGAAAGGTAGCACAATGTACTTTAACCTGAGGCTACAGTAAACCATTAAAAGTCGTAGCCCCTTTAGAATTGTTGGAGTCACTGAAATAATGATGTGGCAGCTCTATCCCAGCCTTTGAACAGTAAGGACACTGAGTCTTTTGTGTCTGTGTATAACAGACTTTGTACTCAACTGATATCTAAGGGGTTGTAAAATGACTGGTTGTCATTAAAACTACAAATGTAATTAATATTTTACGGGCTCAAGTATTTTGCCACATTGGAAAGCCAGAAAAAATAGCAATATGTCATGTTGTTAACAAAGTTGTGACATATGAAAATCAAATGAGTTCATGGATATGGTGAAAAATGAAATAGGCATGCTGAAAGTCAACTGAAGTGATATTTTTCCAAATGCTTTCCAGATAGAAGACAGTATAACAACGGTTTTTCAGCAAAGACCCTGAATTTAGACTCTGTTTTAAATCCCAATTCTACCACTTGCCAGTTGTAAGACCCTAGGCAATTTCTTTACTTCTCTCAACTTTTGTTTCAACATCTATCACAAGAGGATGAATAAATGGCACCTGCTACCCAGGCCTGTTTTGAAGATAAAAGAGATAATTCATGTAATGCCTTCAGTCAATGTAGGCATTGAGTACTCAGTCTATTTAGTTATTATTAAGCAAACAATAAGCAAAGCCTTTCTCAGAGTCCAACTCATTTTAACATATAACCTTATTTGTTCATTCCATATAAACATTTATTATGCTCACACTGTGAGCAAGGCACTGAATGTATAGAGATAAAGACACCACTGATGCTCATTAGAAGCCTACTCTGAATGTGGATGGCAGACAAATAAAGAGATTATAATATACTGTGATAAATGTTTGGATAGAAATAAGCCCATGAGAGCATGAGAGCATGTTGGAAAAGGCTCCCTGGAACACCAAATCAGTCAGTGCAAGATAGAGTTCTGGGTGCTTTGAGGACAAAGAGTGAAAGAGTATGATGGTAAGTGGAGGGCTGGACTATAAAAAGGAGTGGGAATTTTCTCTACTGAAACCAGTAATCTAGAAACAAACACAAATGACCAAAAGGTAAATGATAAGGCTATGTGTGAGCTACAAAATGCTAAGAGGTTTATAAAGAGGGCTGGTTATTTCTAGGAATGTGTGAACTTCATAGAAGAAAAGGCCCGCGAGCAAAACCTGAAGTATGGTAAGTATTTTGACAAGTGGAGAAGGAAGAGGAGCATTCTTGAGATGGTAATTTCATATTTGATTGTAGGAGAGGTGACCATGCAATAATCCTTCCTTTTTTTGTACTTTACATAAAAACATGCGTCATGATGAAAAATACGTTACATGTCTGAAATTTATATTTTAAGCTATTTGTTTTCACCTTTATTTTGAATTTGGAAAAATTTTAGAGACATGTGGAATTTTATCTGTAAGGGTCCCTTTCTGTTTTTCTACTTTAGTTCCTAAAATTTCTATTTTAGTTCACCTTTAAATTCACCTTTACTAATGAATTTTTATGCATATCAATTCACATTTATAATGCCAAATAATTCACTGATCACAAATACTTCTCAATTCCAAACACATTAAGACTATTTTAATAGATTAGAATCAAACCATAAGAAATGAACTTATAGAAATTTCTGAGCAAATTCTCAAATGGATATTATTGTGTTTATTCATTACTTTAATATAAAAAGTGCTTTTCAAAGTCAGTTTTAAAATAATATCTAAATACTTTTTTAAAAAATCAGATCTACTTTAAAAATGCCATATTCTTTCAAAAGCTTCAGTTTTGTACTTTAGTCAGATATTGATATTCTCATAACAAGTTAATATCACTTAACTATGTTAGATAATTTCATTCTCATAATTTGTCTACTTTCCTGAATTTATCTAATCACCTGTGATGAACATTTACATTACAATATCTTTGTAACCCTTCCTAATTTAATAAAGAATAAACCTTTTAATAATTCTTCTCAACAATAAACAAATACTATAAAGATTTTCATTAAAAAAGGGAACATAAATGGTTAGAAAATATGTGAATTCAATGCCTCGATTCACTTCTGAAACATTTAATTTGCAACCTCTATTTATTAGTTCTTGAAAAAATTACATTTACCAAAAAAGTAGTGATACCATAGTCACCTAAAAATAAGAGCTCCAGAAGAAAAGAAAGATATGAAGTTGGAGAAAAAAAAAGTTACTTTTACCTTTCCATGGATTAGATGAAGGAGTACAGGTCTTTGTAAAGCCTCTAAATTTTTTTTTCTTATAATTTTGGATGGATTTTTTCCTTTGAAAATGCTCTTCTCTCCTCTCTTCTGATTCACATTTTCAACATTTACATCTTTTATCTGTAATTGAGGAAAGAAACCTATTAGAAAAATTGTCTATATTTGTTTCCATTAGAGTTTCTTAGAAAAAAAAATGGTAAAGCAATAAACAGCATTGGCCATAATTTCTTCTGTTGTTTTTTCAATTCATAATTCATGGGATCTATCCATTAAGTTTAAAAGAATGGAAAAGGTATTCAACAATTAGGTTTTTGAATTAAGTTGAAATACTGATAAAGAAACCTGTGACTTCAGGTTTATAATAATTGTGAGTAGAAAATAGTTGCTGCTATCTGTCTGATAATATTCACTTTCTGTACAATTTATTTGAAAGAAATCCTGTCCCATTAGACTTTATCTGTATATATAAAATTAAAGATGAACAATCTGATTACATAATGTTTTTTGCAGAACACTATTCTATTGATAAATGGCTCATAGAGGTGGATAATAAAATTTTGATTCAACTTGGAAAACACAGCACCTGTTAGAGACATCCAAAGAAGCAAGGATCACTTGATAAATATATTTCAATGACACCTCATTACAAAGTATAACAGCAACTACTTCTCAATTACAATAGAGCAAATTTTGGTCCTGTATACCTGTTTCACACTAACATGTAGAAGAACAAACAACTTTACTAAAGACATCTATTGCTTTTAGGTCCTTCAAAAACAAACATGAAACACCATATAGTAAACCTGGAAGAGGTCCCAAAAGCCATCCACTTTGACTTCCTTTCTCAATCCATAAATCTAAAGCATCATTACTGACCAAATATTGCCATGCAGAGGAATACCTGGTTCTTTCCTGAGGAAGAATACAGAAAAAGTTTACTCTTTCATTGGTGATTTCACCTTTTATTTTAAGAAACTCAAGAAAATTGGGAGGTCTCAATTTATATCTTCTTTTAGCTAGAGTGGCCTCAATCATTTTTTACATAACATGGATTCTAGGCTCCTCACACCCAGAACATTTCAAAGGGATCCTAGCAAATGTGCCTATTAATATGACATATAGAACTGGACATCATATTCCAGTTACTCACCAGGATATGCCTTCTTTTGTCTGCTTCAACAATTTGGAAAGAGCAAATCACTTTAACAAAAATTTTAAGACTATAGATCTACTTATTTTTGTGATAGATAACCAACTAAATGAACATATAACCAAGAATACAAAACGAGTGCTATTGAATGGTATACTTCTCAGAGACTTTGCTGACATCTAATGTTTGCATTTCTGGTTAGAAAATACTCACCGTGATTTGGATCAGTTGGTCATCATCACCATCAGGATTTCTCCACAGTAGGACGACGTCCACAGTGGATGAAATTCGGTAACCCACACTGTCTTGAAGTTTTTCTTTGCCCCGATTAAGAAAAACTTCAGTAGAATATGTGAGTTTGTATAGTCGGTCATTATTTAATGAGAGACCAGTTGTGTGACCTACATAAAAATATGACACAAGTGAAGTCTTAGTTGTAAGGCATACAAAAGGCCAGGGACTATGCTATCTTGCTATCTATGCATTCCTCATCCAGCACAATGGTGCCCAGTGGGAGCTGAATAAATATTTGCTAAATGAAATATGGTTCTACTTCTCCATCTGCTAAAAAATTGGCTTGAGCAACAACAAAAATGACAGCTAACAAACAAACAAATAAGCTTCCATTCTGGAAACATTAGTTTATATCCCTAATCAATAATCAGATTATCTAAATAGTGTCCTGGTTGAACTACAAAATATTCTTTAAAGAAACATTTTATTGCCTTTAAGTATATTATCTCTCCCCCCACCCCAGCTTTATTATGGTATAATGAATATGATTTCAAGAAGATGCTCAGCCTAGAATTGTTTTGTAAAATTAATAAAAATGATTTGTAATTAACATATCATTTAAATGCAATGGATCGATGCCAAAGGAATTTTAGGGGTTAAAATAATATATTTTGAGTATTTTAAAAATATCCCTCCAATGTAACTTACTCTATTAATTTAATTAGTAAAGTTTTGGTGCAAAAGTACATATCAAGGCTACACATATGTAAATTTAAATCAGCTGTTTCTAAATAAAATATTTCACTACATAAAATTTTAGCAAAGGCTTTAATATAGCAGGGCAATTTAATGTCAAATAGTATAGAAGTCAGTATTGTGAGCCAAAAAAATTATATATGGAAGGGTTCACACACTTTTCAATTCAATTTGACTTAATCCAAAGAATTTCCTAGAGATGACTTAAAGTTCATGGTCATATAAACATTTTAAAATATATTTTCTATATATTTTTATAGCCCTCAAGATATATTTTCTATAGCCCTCAAGAGGTAGAAAAAAATTTTTTAAGTGACTGAAAAGCAACAAACGCTTAGTTTCCAACTCTTTAAGAAATATCTTAAAATACTAATTTATCAAACTTAGATGAGCACAATAGCACAGGTAAATGGCTTAAGCAAGAAGACAATGATAACTTTTAAAAAGTTTGAAAAAAAAGTAACCATGATAAGAATAATAGGTAATGAAATTTAGGATTCCAACAAAAAAACAATAAGGCTAGAAGTAAAAGAATAAGATAAAGGATAAGGGATGCAAAAAAAAAAAAAGATGATTAATATGAATAAACTGAAAAATGTGGGCAGGGCCAGGGACTAAGAGAAAGAGTGGAAGTGAAAAAACAGTTCCAAGTTTTGACAAAATTAAATAGAAATTTTAAGTGTGGATTATCAAAAATAAAATTACTATAAAGAAAACCCTAAAAGGGCCATGAGAATAGACCCACCATCATAAAATACAATTCAGAAAAAGCAGGAAATACTTGAGACTTTAGAATGTTCACACTCATATCTCTTCTAAATAGAACTTCTTCTGAACTAATCCTAATCCCCTCCTCCATTCTCTTCGTAGTCCAATCTGCACTCAAAATCTATCCAAAACAAAAATTTTCTAAGAAATTGTATTGACAATTAAATTTTAGATGAGTTTTGAGTTGATACACGGGATCTCCAAATTTATAATGGCCTGATTTTGAAGTAAACTCTTTACAAGTAGTTTGTTTGTCAAATGTCAATTATTACAGAGGGCAAGGAATCTACAATTACATCATGGTATTATAATACAAAAGGTTATCGCATCTAAGTAGAAAGAGAGTTGTCAAGTCCTATACTTTTTATTTATGACATTTGGTATAAATAGCTTGTACTGTGAAGCTAATGACACTTAAGCTTTGGGGCCCTCACTTGCCCAGGTTCATTTCAAGGTTTAGAAGGGGCCCTAGCAATGAGGGCACATGTCATTTTTTTTCCAATGGCATTCACAAAAGTAAGATATTTTTATAATCTTTTCTCAAAGGTGGCCCCTAAATTGCATAAGCTTCGGGTTCTAAACATCTGGATTTACCACTGAACTTGTACACAACAAACTGTAACTATCTGTCATCTTCTAAACCTGTATATCATTATTGTGTGAGTGCATGTGCAAGTGTGTATCTTTAAATCATTCTAAGTACATATATTTGAAAATATCAAGTTATCCAACTTTCTCATTTATAGGGTAGGAAAAAACTACTATATTTCAATTATTTTTCTCAAAATAATCATGGTATTGGTTTGATATTATGGTGTACAAAACACTCATATTTCAAATATAAAGCAATTTATTTGACAGATAATAAAACAGTAAGCTTTCTATATAATAATTCTCAGTCAGCTATAATTTATAAACCTTTACTTTGTTCTCATTAAAATTTTTTTCATCCAAGTAGGGACTATATCTTTAAATAGTAAACAATTTAAAAACTGGTAAAAAAAAAAATTGTCTTTAGTTTGAGAACCTAAAGTGCCATTTACTTAGGTGAAATAATGCAATTTTAAACCTCCATTTATTGTTTCAATAACAAAGATTATCTTTTTTCTCTCATGTGGAAATTCTCTATGCAAAAAATCTTGAGGAAAACTTCACTTTGTGATCAAAAGTCACAATTATTCAAAAAGACTTTTAGATGTTTACAAATGAATTGTTTTATATCGCTTACTTAGAATACACCATTATTAAAATTGGACCTTATCATGCTAAGTTATCTGTTTGATCAATTGGCTTTTATAGTGCACTCTTTTAAGAGACTCTAAAAAGCAATAATTTTACTGGTAAAACATTTAGCTAGCAACACTATTTTTTCAAAGATAATAAATCTCCTTTCTTAAACCTATAGTTTTATTTTTCTGTAATTCACAAATTATGATGATTCCATCACTTTTAAAGAGTAATGGAAATAAATACATACTTTACCATTTCATTCATAATTCTTTAGCAAATCAAATGCCTTTTTCATTGAGTCTAAATCTTCTTTATGTCACATTGCTAAGCAACTAGAAGGAAATTTAAGAGCTGGGTTTTTTTTATCCTGTTTTACAATTCAAATGAAGGAGCTGCATTTAGTGGGTGACCAATAGCAGCAGATAACAATAACCGGCATCTTTTTTCTCCCTTTTAAAAATAGACCATGAATGAGAAAAAGAAGCAGGAAGCACACTAGTCTGAGAGACTATAACTAAAAGGAACGTTCATTTTTTTTAAATGTATGGAGGAATTTAAATTTGGTTTTCATTCTAACCCACTCATGCCTTCACAAACACTCCATATGCATGGTTTTGATGATGGTTTAGTTGGAAACTCTTTCACTAGAGACACACACAATTTTCCCACAATTAAAATTAAAGTTTAGTAGAAGGCAATACAAACTTACCTTTAACAGAAGCTGAATATGAGGAAATAAAGCAGAGAAAAAGCACAGCAAGAAGAATCATATTGACTAAGCCACCCTCTAACGCATCCAGTTCCTAGCAAGGAGTCACTGAGAAGTGGACTCTTCTTATGACAGTGAGGGAATACCCCTTCTTAGAATGTTCAACAGTAATGTTTATCTTTGAGGAAAGGTCAGATTCCAAACTCCAAAATCAGGACTAAGTTCACCAAAGAGATTCTTATTAATGATTAAACATAGGTGGGCTGTAATTTTCAGTCTTTCACTTTTTTTTTTTCACTCAATAAAGAAAATCAAGAAAATTTTCACCTTTGAGAGGAAAACTAAACCAGTCTACCTTCTTATAAATACAGAAGTACTGAGGAACATTTGAGGAAAACTGGTGGCGATGGTTTTTTGCTCAATAATAATAATCATGTGTATGATATTAAATGCCTGTCTTCATATTTTATCCTTTATGTGGGAGGTGGTGAGGAGTCTCAAACTCAGCTAAAATTAATTGAATTTTACTATGTCTTAAATGCTCATCCTCAATTTTTTTAATACTATGTATACACTATTAGAAAAAGTCACTGTGAATTTTAGGCTTAAATTTAAAAATTTTAAGTTGTATCATCACCAATCAGTTCAAAATAATATTAGAATAGAACTTTCATTTCTGAAACCTAGATGATTCTCCTTATATGTGAGACTATGTGGGTTTGTAGCAAATCAGTGCTATCTATTATTAACGTGGTAGCAGGCCAATTGAGTATCTCTCTCTCTCTCTCTCTCTCTCTCTCTCTCTCTCTATATATATATATATATATATATATATATATATATATATATATATATATATACTCACACACACATACATACACACATATATATATCTAATCTATTGAGATTAGAGATATAGAGATATAGATAGATAGATAGATAGATAGATAGATAGATAGATAGATGATAGACGTCATTGTAGACCTCTAACTATGTTAATGACAAAAAAACACTTGTCAGACTCCCCAGATTGGCTGGATGGAGTGCCCTGTGTTTTCTGAATCCCATTTCTAGGAAGAGATTTAGAGGTAGAATTCCAGGCCTTTTGCTACAGAAAATTAACTAGAAAATGTCTATAGAATTAGAGCAAATACCCTAGTACAGCTAAGGCCATGCTAAATGAATCAACTCTTATCCTTGTAAATTCCCATGAGGGAGATCTGATATGAACAAAACCTACTAAAAGGAGGGGTTTGGGAGGCATGCGGGGTTATTTTGGCAAAAGAGGGAATAAAGTGATGGTAAAGGGTTATTTGAATGAATTTGAAAATACTGAAGGCCATGTTTAAGTATAAAATGGATTCTTAAATCTATCCTCAACTAACTTAAAAACCTTTTCTAGAATCTAACCTTAAGCTTAAATTTAGACAGCTAGGGCCACAAAATAAAATAAAATTTTAAAAATCTCCTAAGTTTATATAAAGAATTGGAAGATGAAAATTGTTCGTCTTTGTCATCTATTGAGATTATAACTTTGTTTTCTATCATAATTTTCATATACAAATTATGGCTAAAGTACCTAAATAAAATAAAATGTTTGGTTGTGACTATCATCTTAAAGTTATAAATAATAAAATTTCCCAGGGTAAATGAAAAAGACCATTCTTAGAAAAATATTTTTTTTTGTTGAAGAAACATACATTTTTATGAAAAATAAAATATAAATAGAAGGCAATGTAAAAGTTCTTTATTGCTTTACGTTACAATAGGTGTCTACATTTCCATAATTTATGTATTCCATACATAGGTACATGAAGTCATATAATTACGTAAATTTTGCATACTTATTTAAATTAAGGACTAGTTTGTATCTATGAGAACTGTCTTTTGTATTTCCATTTGAGGATCACAGTTGCACAGACATTTAATGTTTGTAGTTAGACTAAGTGGTGCATTATACGTGTCTCTTCGGGTAAAGTACCATTCATTGTTAGATGTTTGCCAGAGTCCAACCAATAAAAGGCATATTACTATTGCCTAATAAAATGCATGTTGTTTCACTTGAGCATTTGCTTTCTACTAGAAAACTATAAGTCACTGTATTAGTCATTTCAACATTTATTGTTCAAATAAGGTTGCTTCTGTTGGTAATAAATAATGTCATCCTTTTCTATTTTGTTTATAACTTTTTTTTTCACAAAGACATTCAAAAAACAGGATTGCTCCACTAGAGATGAAATAAAAATTCCAAACTTTTTCTATATTCAGTGAATTTTGTATACCAAAGAAGAGGTATTTTCCTTTTTGCTCTGTTGATCATGCCTATTTTACATGCGAAGCAAGACAGAAGCACAGCACAGTATAAAAAAAAAACAGGAGCTGCCATCTCTGGAACAATTAGTATTTACAATACACATAATACACTTTACATTTTTTATAGTATATCCTAAGAAAAATCATTTTACATATTAGAAAAATGGGGCTCAGTTTAATTTAGTAAAATGTTTTAAGAAAAACAAGTCTTGAAACCTCGATCCAATATTCTCCTTTAATAAAAAAATTAGAGATAGAAAGTGGAAAAAATGATTTCTTATGAATAACATAGAATTATTAATTGGGACTGTCCTTCAATAAGTCTATCACAATTTTATATGGAGGCTAACAGAGCACTTGGTTGTTGGCAGTTAGATGTTCTGGGCTGAACTTTCAGGGGGACAAGTTGATCTGTGCTAACCAGGTCAAAATCAAATAATAGATTTTAAAACAATACTATTGCAATGTAATTCCACTGGTAGTACATAGCACAATGGAATACTTGCTATATCACTATTTTTCAGTGATAAATAAGAGACTCTGAAATAAAGGTTGATGATTAATTCCAAAGTACAGTTGTGTTTCTGTTCAGTATCAGAGGTTGTTAGGAGTTAACTCATTTTCCTTGAATTATAAGATAAATGAATTTCACCCCATTAAAGGCTGGAAGAAAGTGTATTACTCTACTAGATATAGATATAGTAAGTCAGAATGTGTGGTAACCATAGAGGAAAAAAAAGTCTTTATAACATCAGAACACTTCACTCTGTTCTTAGAAAGAATTGATAAAAAACTTTTTTTAGAGGGGCACTTCAAATTGTCTTTAAGTGGTCATAAGAAAAACGAATAGTATTTTCAATTCAGTGAAAGAATTAGCATTTTCAAGAAATCCTGAAAAAATATTTGTTAGATTAAGAATATTCTTATAATGTGATGAAATGTTTTATACCATGGCAAAGTTATAGAATACATATACTATTTTTTAAAGGTATTGCTTAAGAATTCTGTTTGAGAAAATAAATACCCACTAATTAATTACCTTTCCTTGACAGAAGTAAACTTAAGACTTGGGTTTGAAACATTTGAAATCTAAGGCACCCAAAAAGGATAGTCATTTTTCAGACAATCAAAAATCCTTATGAATCAATAACAGTCACCCTAAAAGGAATCTTTTACATTATCTTCGTCCACACAAAACTGAATTTCTAGCATTTAAAGGAGAGAATCGATGCTTCTTTTTCTGTAATGAAAAAGATGGCTCTTTTGTTTTGTAAAGAAAACAAAATTTAAATTTTGATCAGAATAACTATGTACAAAAACAGTCCAGAAATTTCTCATATAGCTTGCTTCCAGTTATCTCTATTATTAATATTTTATATTAGTGTCGTAGATTTGTTAATACTAAGAAACCAATATTGATATTATTAACTAACATTTATACTTTATTTAGATTTCCGTAATTCTTATCTAATTTTTTTTTCCATTCAAAGATGCCATCTGGGATACAATATTACATTTAGTTGTCATGTAATCTTATGTGCCTCTTGACTATAAGTTATTTGGAGGATGCTCGTTTAGTGGAATTTGTGGGATGTTTTTCTTGTGATTTGACTGGGCTTATAGGTTTGGGGGAGGAAGACCAAAGAGGTGCCATTTTCATCACATCATATAAAAGGTACAGACTATCAACATGATTTATCACTGTTGATGTTGACCTTGATCACCTGGAAAAGCAGTGTGGTCAGGTTTCTGTAAAGTTACTCTTTTTTTTTAACTTTCTTTTCCATACTATACTCTTTGGAAAGTATTACGTGCAGAGAATGCTTAAGAAGGAGAGAGTTATATTCCTTCTCCTTGAGGGTGGAGTATCTATACAAATTATTTGGCATTCCTCTGCATGAGAGATTTTTCTCTTCTCCATTTATTTATATCATTTATATCAGTATGGACTCATGAATATTTTATATTTTGGGTTATAAGCCAATACAACTTTAATTTGTTTCTACAATTGTTCCAGCTATGACCATTGGGAGCTCTCTTAGTTGGCTCATGTTCCTTTAATATATCCCATACATGTGTGTAAGCATTTCCTTAATTTCTGGCACTACAAGATGGTCCAGTTTCAAATCTTATACATTTTCACCCCAAACTTAGAATCAGTAATTTCTCCAAAGAGCTCTGGTTCCTTTTATTAAAGAATGGTATTAGAAACCAAGATCTAGGCACAGAGTGTTATTTCTACTACAATATTGAGTCCTCCCAACCCATGAATGTAGAGAATCTCTTCATTTACTTAGATCTTTATTTCTTTCATCAGAGTTTTGTAGTTTCCCTCATATAGATTTTGTATATGTTTTGTTAGATTTATACACAAACATTTCTTTTTTGGAGGGGTTCTATTTTGTTTTTTTTAAATTTCAAGTTCCAATTGTTCATTGATGGTAGATAGGAAATCAATTCACTTTTGTTAACCTTGTATCTTGAGACTTCTCTATAATCACTTCTTAGTTCCATGATGATTTTTTGTTATTGATTTTTTGGGATTTCTTTACATAGACAATCATTCCTTTTCTTGTTTTATTGCACTAGCTAGAATTTTCAGTATGATGTTAAATATATATGTGTATTTTTTATATTACATATTCTTTTCTGCATTCACTCCTTTTCAAATCTTTTCTCCAACTATATTTTTGAATTTTCGTTTTGTTCTATCTTATAATATTTAAAATTTTTCTCATTTTGAAATATTAGGTTATACTTTTCTGCTTTTTTCCTCTTTCATATTCATTTTTATTATAATAATTTTAATAGGATTCAACTATAATCCTTTTTTGTAGTATATTTTTAGGCTAAATGTTATTCTGTACTTTTAAGAGGGGAAAGAATTTAGAACAGCTTTTCTAGCCTCATGGTCCTAGAACTTCTTTTTCTGACATTTTCATAAAGTGACACACATGTACCCTTATCATTTCTGAGTTCTGTCTCCTCTTCTCTCTCACATTTACCTGGACATTATTTTTTTCTTTGCCTCTATTGTCCCTGTCCTGTTCAATTTGAATTCTACTTTCAGAAGTTTCTCCTTAGTGTTGGGCTTTGTCCAAGAAAGGAGATCAGATATAAGTTTTGAGAGTTCAGAGGTCCCACACTTCTCTAGCACTTACAGACCTTCCCACTCATCCCTTTGCACTTAACCTGAAATTATAGCCTGCCAGTTTTGCAGTTGCTCTCATATTGGTCTCCCTTACTTTTCAGTGAATACCTATTGGCAGTTTTAAGGTCCTCCTATTCTCATAGCTTTTAGATGCTATGTTGCCTTCCCACTATTTCCTCCTATATAGATGTTAATAGTTTGTTCCTACCCACTCACATTTTGAGCTTTATAAAGATTTTTTTCCACTTAGTTATGTTGTGGCCATAATATGTTTGTTGTCATTATTGTTGTTTTGATATCTTAGATACTCTACCTCTATAGTCATTTTTCTAGAGTCTTCAATATCCACATACTACTTAGGAGGAGTGAATAAGGGATTTTTAAAAATTTTAAAACTTTTCCTATATTTTTAAAATCAATCAAAACGTAAGATGAAAATAATTCTAGATGATAGGTTGATTCAGCTTTGAGGTACATCTCAAGTCATTTTAAATATTAGTTTATATTTGGTTTCCTTAACCTGAAATTAATGTACAGTTGTCCTTGGCATCCATGGGGAATTGGTTCCACGGCTCCCTGCAGATACCAAAACCCACGGATGCTCCAGTCCCTTATATATAATCATGTAGTATTCTCATATAACCTATGCACATCCTCCCATGTTCTTTAAATCATCCCTAGATTACTTACAATACCTAATACAATGTAAATGCTCTGTAAATAGCTGTTATACTGTATTGCTTAAGGAATAATGACAAGAAAAATGTCTGTACATGTTCAGCACAGCACAACCATTGTAAGCCTAAGTAAGCACCAGCAACAACATAACATGTTTTTCCCAAGTTTCCATCCTCTGTTGAATCTGAGGATACAGAAGCTGCAGATTCAGAGGGCCAACTGTACTCACAATACAGTTGTACTCGCAACTCTATTCCCACATCTCCTCACTCCCAACTTGCTAAAGTGTACTCTCAGACTTAATATCAGAATTAAGCTTAAAATAATTAAATTTGTGATGATTGCCCAATGTTCTCAGGTCAAACATTTGGAGGAGCTCAGAAGTCTATTACCATGTTTTTGTGTTCTGTAGCTCCCTTTTCACTCTATAATCTAGTCCAATTTAATAAACTGGCTGCCAGTTGTTTGAATGTGGTTTACAGACATGTTTTGTTTAGCCTGCTATTAAAAAAAAAAACGTTGTTGACAACACTTGAAAACCAGGTTTCACAAAAAAGTTCAATTTCTGGCTGTTCTTAAAAAATTGAGATCTGAGGCCCATATTCCGACTTGAAACTTGTGCTCTCATGTTTGTGGCACTTTTCTCCCAGATAGCTTTTCTCTTTTGTTACTTTCTAGTCCTCATAACCATTACAGGTTTATAACCATGGACTAATATCTCTTTGATTTCAACCTCTTATGATGGCTTTAACTACTAAACAGGTGATGATTTCTAAATGTTTCTACTTAGAGGCCCAATTTTCTTTCACCATTCTCTTAATAACCCAGTTAACATAATTACATTCATACAGTTGTCCAAAGTAGAAAAATCTTCAGGGCTATTTTCTCTTCTTTCTTCCTAAACCTACCCAGAGCTTTTCAGTCATGTATCAAACCATGATATGTCTTTGTTTTCACTGTTTCTGATATTTTAAATATCTTTCCTATCTTCACATCTGGAAAACTCCTACTTACTTTCTAAGATGGAGCAAACTTATTCAACTTTTGAAACTATGTCTCTTGCCTCCAGGAGCATTTAGTTGCTTCTTTCCATGTACAAACATCTCAAGTACATTATATAGTATATAGTATTTATTTATTACTGGTTCTCCTACTAGACTAGGAATTCCTTAAGGTCAACAATCATGATTTAGTTATCTTTGTATTACAATTACTAAGACAAAAAATATAGAACTCAATAAATTTGTCAAATAAACATGAATTTTACAAATCAATGAAAATAAGATTATTTCATAGCATGATTTTACTTCCCCTTTTATATGCTTCCATCTTTGGTTAAATCCTCCCCTCACTCCTCCCACCCCCAACCCCACAAATTTTTTTTTTTTTTTGCTGGTACTCTTTAGGTGCTTGCTTGCCTTGGGTTGCACCATGACCATAAAGTGAAATGGCATTGTGAGAAAAAAAACTTATTGACTCAACTATTAAAATATGAGGGTTTTTAAAGTAACTTAATTTTTTCAAATACCTAAGGATGCCAGGTATTAACTCTGAAAAAAAATGTATTCATAAAACAGATCCCAGAGGGCAACTGAACAGCTGTTGAAAGATATGACACATCACTATGCCAGCCTGAGTTTAATGACCTACATGTGAAAGGCTACGTATCTAATTACTAATCCTTTCAGCTACTCTTTGCCCTGATATGGAGACAGCTGAAAAAAATATGCCCTACTAACAAATCATAAGTGGATACAATGTTCAATGATCTTTTAGATTTGAGATGAGCAAGAAACGGAGAGTCCCACAAAAGTGCTACAGTTCAGTTTTTTGAAACATATTTAAAGGTTTAAAGCAAGAGTGAATTCATTTTTGTGACTAAATTTAGATAAATTTCAATTATTTTAGAAAACTCAAATTCTGAATTTAATTTTTATTTATTGAAACCTTTAAACACGTTCAAATATGTCTTCAAATATCAAGAATAATTTACTTCAGAATTGTTTCTATACTGACGGTTTATGCTTATCTTCAAATTCTGCAATAAAAGGACAAAAAAAAACAGAAAATGACAATCTACAGGATTGTTTCAGTTCTCCCTCCCGTTGACTTGCTTTATATAGCAAAAACAGATTACATAAGGTCAAGTATATAAAAAATAAAATATCACTTGTTTTGTAAAACAGCACAAGAAAAAACTCAAGAATGGAGAGTAAGATTTCCGGTTGTAAGCAAGAAAAAAGGCTTAAAAAGTCTAGATTAAAATGTAGTACTAGGAATTTCACTGTTTTAATTTGATTCTCCATTTGAATTGTATATTGTGTAAAATCACGTGATGCTGACATTCTTCTGTATAAATTATAGTTAGGCACTCTTGCTTTCCTCTCATCTCTAGCACAAAAGAACGGAGTCCCTCCTCATTGTTTCGCGTTTTTAATTTTTAAGAGTATAAATGTCTTAACCCGCCTCCCAACATCCACACAGGAATATATGAATACAGAAACGCAGAGACACACGTGCCTTTTAAGTGGAAAAACAGATCACCTCCCACTCCCAAAACTCTAACTCCTGACCCCGCCCCAAATGAACTCCCTCCCCTTTTTCCCACGGCGGGTGTGGAGTTGGCGCAGTTACATGACGTCAGCGTAACCGCCGTATCCTCCTACGTGTAGCTACTGTCCCTGCCTCTGGGAGTTGAAGTCTCGGAAGGAAGACTCGTGAGCGGTATCGGCACCGCTCTACAAAGGCTTTCTGCGCGTGCTCTCAGTTTCTCCGACAACTCCTCAGCTCTGTAAGTTTCTTGGAAACTGAGGCTGGGACTCGCCTACCCTTTGCTGGCCACCGGGCGCAAAAGGGGCGCGGGTCAGTGCCACCCTCAATCAGCAACAAGAGCTTCCGGGCACGAGGGGAGTGGGGCTTTGGAAGTGGCAGCCGCGACCCTGTTTCCTGGGGAAGTGACGTCACAGCGCACTTCGGCCTCCCGCCAAGAAGCTTCTTGATTGGCTGCCTCCCTTAATCCAGCCTCTGTAGTGCGTTCGCCGGTGCGTGACTTAGAGGGCGGAGTGGGTAGAGGTTGTGCTCACCTGCGGAGGGGTTCTTGCTGTGGATGTCAGTTTGGGGGTCAGGATCTGGTCACTAGTATGTGAAGAGTGTTTCCAAAGAACACAGGGAGAGGGAAATCTGTACTCTTAGGGGTCGGAAACGAGTAGTGGTCCTGCCACTTGGTTGCTAGAAACCGTGGGCAAGTCGCTTAAATCCGGTTTATCTCATTTCTCTGACATGGGCTGACGTAGCTGAGCACTCTGAAATGTAGAGAGCACGAGGGAAATTTGCAGGTGCTGTTAGGCCCGGTGGTGGTGAGCTGAGGACGACTTTAAGAAGACCGATTTCACTGAAATATTTAAAGTGTTAAAATTCGGGCATTTATAGAGAGCCACAGATGATTTTCTTACTTTTTCTTTGTGTTTTAAACTCTACTCTCTCTCTATCCCAGCTCAATCCTCTGCCCAAAGGGCTTGGCAGCCGAACCAAGCGCTTTCTCTACTGCACATTTTGCCGGCACATTTTTCCTTTTAAAACCCGCTGTCAGGTCATTTGATTCCAGTCTGTAGTTATTCCACCATTCGTTTGGATCTTTCTGGAAGGAAACATGAGTAGTAACTTTAAAAGATTTTAACCCAATCAATAAAATCCGTGAAGGTTTTTTCCCCCTGCCGCAATCTGTGCTAAGAAGTGGAAATACAAGGAATACCAAAATACTTTATAATGTATGCATCCTACACCAAATGGCCTTAGTCATCGTTATCCAGTTCTTAGTTTTATAAGACAACCTGGTAACCTATTTCTGTTACTAAATGAACTATTTTTAAAATTATTTGCTAAACTGAATTTCGTACAAATATTTCTGTAGTTCCTACAAAATGTTCTTAAATATTTGTCGAACATGGTTGAATGAATGAAAATGTACTGTGAGAGCGTCACTGTGTGAAGGAGGAAGGCAAAAATCTCTGCTTATTAACCAGAGTTTATAAATTTGTCAAAATAAAAAAGAAAGCTAGTACACCTAGTAAAATGCCCCCACTTTTGCTTAACTAGTCCAAACAAGCTCGTATGTATGAGCTTAATGTATGGTATAGGCAGTGGGAGTTGGTACATATCCTTGTATGTAAAGTGCTGTAAGCAATAATGTATAGTATCTCAAGCTAGCATCACTTTGTTGTATTTCATGCCTCGATATATCTAGCTGAATCAAAGCTTTAAAAAATACGCTTACTACACAGCATTAATTAATTAGGAAGAGCTTTAAAAATAATAGTGATAATGATGTTGACTACCTTATGATCTTGCTGTGTATTTGATAGGTTGTTTAGTATGCTATGATAGGCCTAGTTAAATTTAACTGATTTCTTGGATAGGAAAGGCAAAAGCTCCCCCTGGTGTACTTATGCTGTATAACTTTGCTATGCATTACGTTTTTAAATTTTCACGTGGAGCCAGTCAATACTTGTAGTTTTGGACATAATAGAGAAGTAGCAAAAAATGATACCAGTGATGATTGGAAATACTCTCTTTTAAATGTTATTGTTTCATGAAGAGAGCACTTTGTTTCCTATGAATTTTAATTGTTAAGTTTGCGTATTTAGTGTAATAGGTAGGTTTAGCTTATGTTTCCTCCACCCTATATTGTTTTGGATACATGCATTGCTAATTTTTATTTAATGCACTATCTATGGAAATGAGGTAAAATAAAAGTGATCTCAAGGATTATAACATTTACTTTAAAATTTTCTTTCTTCTAATCTTTTCAGGTTTACTGAGTTTTCCTTGTCTCCTATTTCTTAAATTGAATGCTTGCTTTGTTTTCCAACTTAAAATTATTAATGAGTACACTCAGGGTTATACATTTATCTCCAATTACTGTTTTGCCTGTATTTCTCTTATTCTATAATTCAAGTCTTTTAACTGTTCTAACATCATTTTTTGTTCTATTTCTGTGTCTGAATTCTGAGTCAGATTGTCAGGCTACCTTCAAATCCATCAGTTATCTCTTGACTCCAGGTTATCTGGAATTTGTCTCATCTTTTGCAGTTTTTATATTTTCATTTCCTGATTTCCAAATTGATTTTTTTTTCATGGATTGCTGTTTTTGCTTTTATTATGCCTACGTTTGTGTCTCAATGTCCTGTTTCATTTTTATGGTCCTTACTCCTCATGATCTCTGGAAGATTCTAACCAAATTAATTTTAAAATTATTTTCACATCACCCTATTATTTTCAATTTATGTTTAATGAATTTATCTCCAGATTATTGATTTTGTTGTAGTTGTTGTTTTTTAAATAATTTCTTTCTGTAATTTTGTTTTGCAGACTCATCTTAACTGGGATTATAACTTCCCCTCTCCAAAACACCTCTCTATCTACTACTGATTTCGTGATTGCTCCCAACTCATGACCCTGTTCTGTCTCAGTCTACAATAGAGCTTAAATAGGTGATTCAGAATTCTAATCATGTAGTGTTTTAAATTCATATATCACTTTAGTGGCTTGGCTCAGGTCGTAGTGCTGGGTCTGCTCCCTTCAGGTTTCTCTCAAGTACTCATCTTCGTATAAGCCACTGTCCCTTTTTACCTGTTTCCAGGCTTTTTACATGGAAGGAGGAACACCGCCCCCAATACTAGGTTAAGGTTTTATCTTAAACGTCTCCCACTTCTCTCCCATCCTCTGTCTTGTATTATTTTTATTCTTCCTGCTTTAAAGCTAGGGAAACTCTCAGCTGTCTTTGCACAGCAGGCCCAGCAGGAACAATATCTGTTCTATTTCTCGTTTGTGGTTTTGCGAGAAGCTAATCTTTTCAGGTTTACTGAGTTGTCCTTGTTTCTTATTTTTTAAATTGAATGCTTACTTTGTTTTCCAACTTAAAAAAAAATGAAGTTGGAAAACAAAGTTTCCCCTTTTTATAGTTTATCTACTGTATCATGTATTCATGAGTAGGAGGCAGGATGCCTCAAAACATGAACTTTTGGCAACCATCTCTTAGAAGTCTGTCCCAATTTTTTTGATTCAGTGGCATAATAGGAATAAAACTGAAGCTATTTTTTTTTCTTATCTTTCAGTGACATAGATCTCAGAGCCCTCTAACAGCAGAGTTAAAGCAGCATAGCTCTTACATTCTTTGGAAACCCTGATGTTCTAAATAAGATTTTGGGTTTCTGGGAGATAGTTGAGTTAGATATGGATTCATATCTTAGCCCCATCACGTCATTTGTTCATTCAAGAAGTGTTTTAAGGATCTACTCCGTGCTAAATTTGTTCTAGGTGCATTGTTTCTTAGGAATTGTTTAGTTGCTTTGCAATTTGGAGCAAGTTATTTAACTTCAGTATGCTTTCTTCCTTTGTAAAGTGGCATAATACTGTCTACCTCACAGGGTTGTTTTAAGGATTAAATTAGATATTTTTTTATTAAGTAATTTAAAATTAATGTTTGCCATTACTATTTTCATTTTTAAAATACTTTGTAATATCATTTTCACTCATTTATTCTACCAATATATAATAAGTATCTACTAAGTGCTAAGTACCGTGTTAGTACTGACAGTATAACAGTTGGGCAAAAGCAGACATCATCCTTGTCCATATGGAGATTCCAGTGGAGAATCAGATTTGGTTGTCATATCTAGGAGGTATTTCTCCATTTTACTAAGGATACTGTTTGGTTAGTGTTATAAAGAAGACTTGTGAACTCTTACTTAGTTTACTAGATGATCCTTTCTCCTTAGTAATTTTGTAACCTAGTAAAATGCCAGAGCTTTTGCTATAGCCCCAAAGCACACACCTGAAAATTTCTTGTCTTTCAATAAAATTTCTTGTCTTTCAAGTCATAATTTGGTAAGCTTTCTAAGTTTGTTTAGTTATCCTCATATGTCCTGTTACAGCATTGCACTTTTAAAGAAAGCAAGAACCATATAAAACTACTGCTTAAATTATGTTCTTCAAAGGTTTTGTCTTTCTGTTATCTGAATTGTGGAGATTTTTCTTTTTTCTTTTAGATACTAGCTTCTCTGCACAAACTTGTTAGCTGTTTCTGCATGAAGGGAGAATCATAGCATTTTCTTTAAGGCCAATAGAACATTTGTAAGCTTTGTACATAGTCTTTGGTAGGGTTAAAAAGTAAATATATTTTAACACTTTGGTGTTAATAACCTTTTAAAGAGAAAAGAAATCTCAGCATTTCTAGTCCTTTAATCTGAAGGCCAATTAAGTTCTAGGCAATAGATATATAGATATGGGTGATTAAAATCAAATAAAGATATTAGAGATGGCCTTAAGCATTCCATAAGTGATTACAGAATCAACATATATATTTTGTCTTTCAGCCATGACTAAAGTATAATATTTACAATTATATTTTTACAATGAAATATGTAGGAGGGGCAACCAAATTTGTTTTCTTCATTTTCCAAAATATATGAATCATTTTCCAAAAGAACATCTTTTGTCAAAAACCAGTTGTGAGTGTACATACAGTTAATGAAAGTAACATCTCCCTCATACTGTAGCATTAAAGTGCTTTTCATCTCTTTTTAAAAAATATTCATATAAAATATTTTATAATACATTTTTATTATATAAAATTTAGAAAATGAATAAAATGGGTAAGAATTAAACATGTTAGTCTGTATACTTTTTAAAACAATTGGACATAATGTATATATAGTGAGGTTTTTTTAATGTTCTGATTTAATAAAAGTTTTTCTTAATCACTAAATAATTTTGAGAAACTTGATTTTTAATGGCTGCTGAGTATTCTTAGCCCATGTTATAGATGAACTGTAATTTATTTAGTCTTTTTTGCTGACATTCAAATAGTTTCTGATTTTTCATTGTTAAAAATAACACTGCAGTACATACAGTAATCCCCGAATTCCTGGTTTTGATTTCCATGGTTTCAATTACTTGAGGTCAACCACAGTCTGAAAATATAAATGGGTTAGTAGCCATCTTGGTTATCAGAGAGAGAGAGACCACATTTAAATAACTTATATTAGTTATAAGTGTTCTATTTTATTAGTTATTGCATTTAAACTCTTAACTGTGCCTAATTTATAAATTAAACTTTATCATAGGTATATAATACATATAGGAAGAAACATAGTATATATAGGGTTTGATAGTTTGGTACTATCTGCCTTTGCAAGCCTCTACTGGTTATCTTGGAATGTATCTCTCAAAGATAAAGGGAGACTACTTTATACCCTTTAGCATTTTATGTATATTTCTGATTCATTTACAGACATTCGAAGGAAAAAAATTATTAAGTCAAAGGGTATCAACATTTTAAAGCTCTTAAAACATATAGATCAGCATAGCCTTCTGGATTGTGTCCTTACCACCAATAGTTTATGACATCACTCCATTTTATCACATGATTTTTGTCAGTAAATGATATTTAGTTTTCTAAATTTGCATTTTTATTCATTACTGATATGGTTTAATTTTAATCACATCTATTTATCGCTTCTTTTTTTTTACTTTCTTGTGTGTCTGTGAAACATCTATTCATGTCAAAGTTGCATTTCAGTCTTTCAGAGGCATCAAATGTCATCTGAAATGTTACCAGCATTTGTTGAGACTTCTAATCTTGAAAGAAAGCAAGACTTAAGTGAAGATCAAGAGAGCCAGAAACCAAGATTAAGTAAAGAGTTTGAACCAATATCTAAACGACAAATGAAGAAGCTAATAAAACAGAAACAATGGGAAGAACAACGAGAACTCCGAAAGTATGTTTTGAACTGTATATATCCTTTCCCTGTTCAAAAATATGGAATGTTGGACTTTTCATAGTCCTTTGATACATTAAAAGTAATTGTGTTAATAAAATGGGCACTATGCATAGTTTGCTTAACACTGTCAGTTGGCTGTTAAAACTGTGTTTTGATTTTTTTTTAGCAGTTAATGAATTTATACACTATACACTTTTTCTCACCCAGAATCTATTGTAACAGCACAATTTCTGAAACAACTGACTTAGAAAAGGGATATAATTAGCATCTATGTCCTAGATATGAATAAAAATAACCATCCCAGAAAGATCAGATTTACTAGAATATTTTGCTAGAAGAAATAGTGCAGGTTTTGTCAAGAACAGTTAGGGTGAAGCTGTTATTGTATAATGCCAAAATTTAGTGGGAGAAAATAAACTATAATTGATAGAGATGAGAGGAAAAGTGTATGAGATGTTTTTTCCCCACTAACAGTTTTATGTTGCTTGTTTTCTTATACCATATAAATATTGCTTGGTAATCATGTAGGGGAAGAGCAATAAAAGTAAAATTTATCATAATTCTCAACCGTACAAGTTTTCTTAGCATAGTGTGATACCGATAATAAATGAATTTACTAGTAGTATAGTTAGGATTTCTGTAGAAAGCATTATATTGTATTTACAAATTCATTTCCTTCCTATCTATATCTTTTAGATAGGCTATATAAAATTACGGATATTTGACCAGTTTTGATCCACAGAAGTGGCAATTTCATATGATTCAAATTTTAAAAAGATGTTTATTTAGAAGTCTTGTAAATATCTGAATATACAAATAGCAACAGTTATTTCAATTTCTACTTTTAGACAAAAGCGGAAGGAAAAACGTAAGAGAAAGCAGTTAGAGCGACAGTGTCAAATGGAATCAAACTCTGATGGAAATGACAGGAAACGTATTCGAAGAGATGTTGTTCACAGCACACTTCGCCTCATCATTGACTGTAGTTTTGACAGCTTGATGGTATTAAAGGTATCATGAATCATTGTCAGAAAAATCCTGTAGGTGAACTAAGCAGAATGATTCTTATTTTAATATTTAGTATCATTTTGATAGAAATTTATGTGCTAAAATGCAGCTTAAATCAAGATTTTCAAAATCTGTGCTCCCTAAATTAAATGATCCAAAAATTTGCTTATATGTATGTGTGTTTGTGTGCATGTGTGTGTATTTTTTGACAATGGGAGAGACAAACTCTGTAATCAGATTATAAAACTCAGTAACTACATGTTAATCATAAACAGTGTGTTTGTTATTTTTCCTAATCAAAAATAAGAAAATAAATATGACCAGCCTAATAGAATTATTTCTTATTTAATAGTTTGAGAAACCTGATTGTTTGAACAATGCTGGTGAAGAGAACATGGTTTTAATTACTTTCCAAACCATTAGCAAATTATGAAAATGGTAATGGTGTGGCTCTAAAAGAATTTTTTCATCTGCTGACTCTTAGGAAGAGTGAATATTTTCATAAACTAGAATTTTAAGTAGATACAAAATAAAAATAATGGTTCAATTACAGAGTATTGATTTTACTTATAGTAATTATTTTGTTAGTATGTAAGGAAATTGAATTCTTTATCAGAAAGGACTTGTACTTCAAGCTAAAACAATATACCTGTCTAGTCATACCTTCTGTTTATTCTAGTCCACTAAGATTGTGAAATGGCCACAGGTGATTTCAAAAATGCTACTTTAAAAATTGTACTCTTTCATAGGACATTAAAAAACTTCATAAGCAGATTCAACGATGTTATGCAGAAAATCGACGAGCACTGCATCCTGTACAGGTATGTTTGAAGAATTTAAAGCAGATTTCATTTTTTTTTTTTTTTTAGATCTTCCTTGGGAAAAGACACGGGTGACCCTGACTGCCTTTACAAGAGTTACAAATAACCTTCCTTAGAGAACAAAATGCCTGGTCAAAACAAGTTTTATTTTTTTACAAAAATAAAGTAAAACATTTTTTTACCTATGTCATTGTCAGATACAGCCCAGTTATCATCAGTCTTGAACACACTGACCCTCTTGTTGCTGTGTAGTTGAACATTTTCATTAAAGGATAAACACATTTTCATGCATTTCTTAGCTCTTCTTTCTTCCCTGCCTGATGTGTGCTGTGGTACCTATTGGTAGGTTTCTTACTTAAAAGATTTTGAGTCACTGATAATTTTGAAAAGTACTTCCTTAGAGTGAAGGAGTACTTTGTGAGACTGGCTGCCTGCTGTTAAGAGTAAGGTCTTTTTTCTACTTGAATTCAAATTCTAGGTTACCTAAAAATTAACACTGGCTCACTAATGTTGAAAAACAGAAACTTACTATATTTTTAGTTAGAGATTTTTTTATGAAGTGATAGTAATTTTATATTCTTATATTTCATATTCTTCTCACCCTTGATTAGACTTGAAAGAAAAATTATGAAGACATTGGACTGGTAAAAATAGCAGTTGTGACAATAAGAAGGGAATGAAACTTGACTTGGAAATGGGATTTGTAAGAAAATGATCATTAGGGGAGAGGCAGATTATAGCTGCTTGAAAAGTGGGATGAAAATGTAGATGGAATAAGGAAGTTAGTAAGTTATGAAATGCACAAAATATTGTCATTTCTACCATGGATTTATTCTTGCATGTTTAAAGTATGTCACAAATTTATTTTTTTTCTAGAATGAAAATGATGTATTTCATTGGTGATCAGATGAGTGTATGAGGGGTATAAAATATTGTACTTTATTATTTGCTCTCTCTTTCTGTGCCTACAAATCTCTATCAGTTTTACTTGACAAGCCATGGAGGCCAGTTGAAAAAGAACATGGATGAAAATGACAAAGGATGGGTCAACTGGAAGGTAATTAAAATAGATGAACTCTCCCATAATTCTGAGTATTTTTATGCTTGAAGGTCTACATTTTTTACTTAAATTCTACATAATGCTAATAAATACAAGAATCTTCAGTCACCAAACCTTTGTATCACTATACAAAGTCTAAAGTTAATAATGGGAGAAGCTAAAGAGATTGAGATGTCTGTTAGTTTGTATTGTTCTCATTAAAACTCACTTGCTATTTTCCTGCCAACCTTAAAATATATTTTTTTTTAAAAATAAAGATGTTAAAGGTCTTTATACAATGTCTATCTAGAAAACTGGATATACATTATCTATAGGAGTGAAATCATTCTAAAATCTGGGATTATGCTTTTATTCTGTTTATTTTAAATCTGCACTCTCCCATTTGGTGTCCGTTATCCACATGTGGCTATTGAACTCTTGAAATGTGACTGGTCTGAAATGAGATGTGCTATAAATGTGTAACATACACTGGATTTCAAGACTTAGTACAAAAAAAGAGAATGTAAAATATCTCCTTGAAATTTTAAAAAATATTTATTACATGTTGAAATGTAGGTATATTGTGTTGAATACAATGTATTATTAAAATTAATGTCACTTATTTACACTTTTTTAAATGTGGCTACCAGAGGATTTAAAATTACATGTGTGGCTCACAATTTTTTTTAGTGGAACAAAATAATTCTCAGTCATTTGCAGAGATGACTAATAGATTGGGATTAGTACCAGTCACTGAGGAACCCTATTTTAGTCAGAGTACTGGGTTTTTTCTGTACTTTTTCTTTCTAAAAGCCATATCTCACTGTAACAGACTTTTTTTCTCATACTCACTAATCCCATAATGACTGCATTTTATTATAGCCTATAATATGAAACATTTTAAAGGCTTTTTTAAGTAATAAAGTACAATATACTTACCAAGTTTTATGATATGCCTATTTTCCTAAGAAGTAATATAATAAGTTAGAGTAAGTATGCTTTTAATTATTTTGTGGCTTGTTAAAATTATTATTTCTACCACCAGCTTTCCAGAGATATACAAGTTCACTGGTCTCTAATTTCAGGTCCCTCTTGGAGCCCTTATTAAGCGTAGGTGTCAAATTTATAACATTTTCCAGAAAAGCAACTGTTTATTAATCAATACGTTATACATTTTAGGTGAGAAGTCTCCTGCTTCACTTTTTATTTCCTTCAAAATTGTTGGGTAAATGTCATCTGAGCCTTATATTATCAATGTAGTTTGCAAAATTCTGACTGCCAGCTGTTCAGTTTTGTATCTATGACCTAACAGTTTTGGTGAAGAAGATTTCAGATGTGTATACGTATAGAAACAGATACATAGAATTTATTAAATCTATAAGCCATTTTTTTTTATGATTCATGTAGATGGAGAGGAAGTAATTGAAAAAGGCATTCTCTGGCTGGAAAACAATGTGAGCAAATATGCGACAAAAGGCATTTGTTTCATTGGAACAGATAAAGTTAGAAAGGCAGGTTAGTGCCATATCCAGAAAAGTTACAAAGTTAAGAAGTTTGAATTTTATCCTGTAAAGATAAAACATTAAAAGTAGTATTTGTAGAAAACAAGTCTGCCATCAGTGTATGGAAATAAATTGGGGAATCTGAGGCTAGACACAGATAAATAACATCAGGAAGATATTTAAATAATTGAGGTGTGAAGTGATAAGGAGTTTTTAGTAGTAGTTTATAAAAAATACATTATAATGACATTCTTTAAAATTTCCTTTCATATGATTCACTTCCTTTCAAAATGATTATTAGCCAATCTTCACAAAATTTTATTAATTAATAACATCTTCCCCCATGTGTCTTAAAGGATATCCACATTAAACCAGAACATTATAGTGCATTTATAAAGAAAGAAGACCTGATTTATCTTACATCTGATTCACCTAATGTGCTGAAGGAATTAGATGAATCAAAGGCCTATGTAATTGGAGGATTAGTAGATCACAACCATCACAAGGTACTGTTAAGTTTTTATTTTTTTATTTTTTGCCTGTACCTAAAATTGATAAATCAGTTTTCTCAAAAGTAACAATAGTCTTCTTGATAGCAGCAATAATACTGATGATAACTAATCTCTATTGAGTGCCAACTATATTTTAGTCATCCTTCTGGCTAAGCAGAGCATATCACATTTATCAGTGTGCTTAATCCTCATTATAAACCAGTGAAGTCAGTGCTATTATCTTCAGCATTTGCAGATGAGGAACTGGAGGCCTAGAGAAATGAAGTGTAAAATCAATAGTAGTGGTTGGTAAAGCAGATATTTGAAACCTCGCAGAGTTTTCTAGAGCCCATATGCTCAACGCTATGTTGTATTGCTAGAAGATGCTGCTGCTAATCAATTTCTAGGTCATGGGAAAAATTTATAACAAAACTGGTAAATTTGTATTTTAAATATGTGGTTTTCATGAGATGTGCTTTCTGTTCTTTAACATTTCCACTTTTGTCTCATTCCACTTCCTTATCCTCATTTGAATGAAGAATTACAGAAATATACTTTCTGATAGAAAACATAATAGTGTCAGCTACTTTGCAGGGTCTAAATTCAACCCAACTAAAGAAAAAACATGTTTACTAAGTGAGGAAATATTGTCAGCAGAATAATATGAAGTACTTCATTGTTCTTGTATAGCACCACTGTATAGCAGAACTCCTTGCAGTGCTGGAGATGTTTCTATCATCTGTCCAGTGCGGCAGTCCTGTGGCTGTTGAGCACATGAAATGTGTGCAGTATAATTGAGAAATGGAATTTTTAAAAATAGCAATCGATATAAATTTAAGTAGTCACATGTAGCCAGTTGGACAGTAAATCTCTGTAGCATCCATCAGAAGGAATTTTATCAGAATGATCTTTAGGCTTTTTATTTTTTTTCCTAGTGGGAAAATTCTATTTTATTATTTTTGTAGAATTTTTTTCTCTTTCATGTTGTATGTTTCTGTGAACTAAAACAATTTTGTTTTTGAAAGCACATGCTTAATCTATTATTAATTATTAATTCCTAAAATATGTAAACTACTGGTTGAGAAAATTAGCTCTTTTTTCTCCTGTACTCTGTTTTGGTTATTTCAGTTCTGTTTAGACAGGCTTTAAGAATTTTAAGTTTGAGAAAAGAGAAAATTCATGTTCAACATTCCTTTAATGGACAGATAGGAAAAATTAAATTTATGGGCAATTTAAACATTTTTTTCAGTTCAGGTTTTTATGTAATTTTGTCATTTATGCCTCAGTATTATGGTATTGAAACATAGTTTTATCTGTATATCTTTTGCATTCATGGGAAATGCAGAAGTGATGGTGCTTTTCTAAGAATTGAGTTTGAGTATTTTAAACTGAGAGAAAGACAGTGTGGAATGATGAAAAAGTATTGGGCTAGAAGGCAAGAGCCAGGTTTTTTCTGTGGTTCTGCCACTGAGGAGCTTTGTGACAGGGCAGGGAACATAATGTCTTTGGTTTTCTCACTTACAAATGGGTTAAAACAAATACCCTAAACATTCTGTCTGTAATTACTGTCAAGGGAATATTTCCAAATTAGCAGACACACACACACACACACACACACACACACACACACACACACACACTCACACACACTCATACACACACACACACTCACACACTTCTTCAGATAATGTTCTCTGAATTAAAATCTTTTCTGAAAATTATTCTGTCATAGACTTTAAGTTAAAATAATTTAATGTTCTAGTTCAAGTTATAGTGTCTTTGTTTTAGGGACTCACATATAAACAAGCATCAGATCATGGAATTGATCATGCACAGCTCCCCCTTGGAAATTTTGTGAAGATGAATAGTAGAAAAGTTTTGGCAATTAATCATGGTAAGCTATAAGGGGATAAACTGAAAATATACCTGAGCCAACGTTGTGAAAAATAACATTATATTTACATTTTGGACAAATAGAAAATACACACCTTGTTGGAGACAAAATTATAAAATATAATCACTTATAATTTGTTTGAATATAAAAGTAACACATGCATATTTCAAATTTTTGAAAATGCAGAGAAGTATAAAGAAAAATAAGCTATAATTTCACTAACTAGAGATACTTGGTATCAACTTTTTGGTGTGTTTCTTTTCAGTTCTTTTTCTATGCATATATGTTATTTAGTACATGATTGGATTCTTACTCTATTGCATAAAATATTAGAAATCTGGGGTGTTTCCCCTCATTTATAATTATATTTTTCTGTCATTGAATAATTGTTAATGACTATGTTCCATCATCTGAATATAAAAAATGTAACTGTTCTCCTGTTTATTTTTTTTTCTATTGAAAAAAAACATTGTAATAGACATTCTTGGATGCTAAGTATTTGCCTGAAGTTTTGCTTAAAAAAATTTTTTTTATAGGGATTTTGTTAGTACACAACTCTTATGTGCTAAGCACTTTCTCTATAGCAGGCTCAGGGAGTTATAGAAATGATCTTGCTGATTAAATGATTGAATTTCTAAGACCTTTCATAGATAGTGGAAATTGCTTTTTCATAAAGCAGTCCAGATTAACCCTTCAGCAATCTATTAAGGTGTGAGTACTTTGGAGACAGTATTAATATTCTTTTACTACTAATGTGGAAAAAAAAAAAAAGCAGGCAAGAAGCTCCCTAGAGTGAGTGGCTCTCTATAGAAAAGGTAGAGGAAATTTAGATTAATTCCAACTTTTTTTCCCCCTAGTTTTATGTTAGCATGTGAAGGATAAAGAAATGAAAAAAATAAAGAATAGGAAGGAAACAAAAAGATTCTCTATTGATTGTAATTGATGAGAGGTAATGATAAACCTCTGAGTGCTTAAGAACTGAATTGAGGAAAAGCTAAAGAAAAGGTAACATACTTGAGATCACTGGGGCAAATTGGCTCTGACAGCTAATAGGAGAAGAAAGTGATAAGAGCAAAGTAATCATTAGGACGTATTAGCACTCCTAATACAAAAGCAATTTATTTTAAAATACAGTATGCAACATTTCTTGGCTAAGAAATGTATAGAGTTTGTCTTTGTTTCAGTGTTTGAAATAATTCTGGAATACCTGGAAACAAGAGACTGGCAAGAAGCATTTTTTACTATCTTACCCCAGCGGAAAGGAGCCGTTCCCACAGATAAAGCCTGTGAAACTTCTTCCCATGACAAGAAGTCTGCCAGAGTTGAAGGTGATTTGGACAGTGATTCCAGTGAGGAAGAAAATAGCAGAAATAAACTATATTCTCCACCTGAAGAAGAAAAGCAGGATAAAGAAAATAGCGCTGACTCTACAGTGAACTCTATACCACACTAATGTAATTTGTTTTCTTGTTTTTGTCTTTGTTCTTTAGTTTAAGGACAAACTAGGAGAAAATTAGGTGTTTTATAGAATATTCAAATTGGAAGAAAATTTCATTTTCCCTAATTTCTGTTGTGAATTTTTAAACCTTTTTTTTAGAGCTAAGATAAAAACACTTGTACAAGAAAAAAAGCACTTTTTGTTTTTGCATAAGATTTAAATGTGTAATTTTTAAAAATAATTTTCTAAGCCTCAAATAAGAGTTTTTGAGAATTTTACTTTATTAGTAAACTTTCATTCTCTTCTTTATTGGGTTGTATTCTTCAGAATGTGCCTCTGACTTTTCAGTTTTAATATTATGTTTATATCAGTGTCTTTCTGATTTGTTGCCTACTTATTTGTGAAGGTAGATACTCTCATGTAAGTGTACCAAAATGTTCTGTATGGGAATTTATCTTCTATTTCAACTTTTATATCAAATTTAATGACTTCAAAGGAATATAGTGATTTTAGAAGGAAGTGTCAGATTGACAAACTTAATTTCTTCTGGACTATGAAGCCTGTCTCTCTTCCTCCTTTGTGATGCCTTTTCATGGTTCTAACGCAATCACTGAAGAGTTAATCTCTTTATTATATTTTCTTAATTCAGATAATGGTGATGAATTATTTCAGTTATAAAAATTAATTTTTCAGGCTAGATTATTTTAAAAGGCTGTTGAAGGATTAATTTTGTCTTTACCTAAATTTAAAAACCTCTCAGCAGCTATCTTTTTCTTGATTAAATAAAATATTTGTTGTTTCAATAAAGTTACTTTATATGTGCATCTGCCTACTATTATATAATCAAGCTAATGTAAATGTATATTTATGTAAATAATATAAGCATGTATGAAAATATGCACATAATTATATACATACATCTGTTTGTCCATAGCATTCATGAGTCTGTTATTAATGGTAAACAAGTGAGTTGCTATATATGTGTATTATTTCTGTGAATGGTTGTGTTGAACAACACTAAGGAATTTAAATTTTACAAAGTATAAAAATTCATAACTAAACATTTGTATAAAGACATTGGCAGGGGGACATGGGGCTTAAAGGAAATGTTTTAGTTCCCTACCAGTAAAAGTAAAGCAGTTATGTTTAAGCAGTTGTTCTTTGTCACAGCTAAAGTAAGACTTCAGAAGCCTTACCTGAGTGGATAAATGAAGTTGCTGTTCTTTTTATTCATTGGCAACTTAAATTATATACACATTTGGTAGAAAGTTTATTTACATACCTTGCTCACAGACCTTACTTTAAGTGGATAACTATAATAGATTACTAAGAATAAAGCAACAATAACTAAGAGACAGTGAACATCAATATTTAATAAAGGCCCCTACAATTCTAGAAGAACAAAGCTTTTGTCTTGTTATATTTTTCAAAGGTTTTTCCGAGTTAATGTGGTTTAGTAGTATGAAATATTGTGCCTTTTACTTAAATTATTCCATATAGATAGAATAGGCTTAGTTTAATTTTGAAAGGTGGAGAAAAATCAGTACAGGCACTGTATAGTTTAATTTTCCCTAACTATAAAAGCCCTGTATTAGTTTGCTAGGACTGCCATAAACAAAGTACCACAACTGGGTGGCTTAAAACAACTAATTCAATTTCTTACAGTTCTGGAGTCTAAAAGCCCAGAATTAAAGAAAGGGTCAGTGGGATCATGCTCCCTCCAAAGGCAATGGTGAAGAATCCTTCCCAGCCCTTTACTGGCTTTTGGTGGTTGTACACAATCCCTGGTGTTCCTTGGCTTGCAGCTGCATCACTCCAATCTCTGTTTTGTTGTTCACAAAGCCTTTTACCCTCTGTCACCCCTGCCTATGTTTGTGTCCCTATTATAAGGGCACCAATCATTGGGTTAGGGTTCACTGTAATCTTTACTTGATTACATTTACAAAGACCCTATTTCGGAATAAGATATCCACAAGGACTAGCTACTGGGGTTTGAATGTTTTAGATAACACAATTCTATCTACTACAAGTCCATATCTTATTTAGGCTGTTAATGACAAGAAGGCAGAGATCACAATTAGAAATAACTAACTTCTGAGGTATTTAAAATTTTGATTTTTTTAAGTAACTAATTTTCTTAATGTATTTTCTCTTAACACTTGGTTTATTGAGGTGCTTTATTATTTAAAACTTCAGTAGTAGTAAAGTCACATGTATTGGGACATAATATAGGTAGAGAATTTAGTTAGTTTTTAAATAAATGCACCAAAAGGACATTTGTCTGCTGAAATAATAGGTTTTCATTTCATTTCTTTAAAAACCTATGGTTTCATAAAGGAAGCTCATTCTTAAGGGAAGGGGCAATCTTCAAACTGATTTTTCAGAGATCAGTCTTGTAGCATTTGAAAATACTGGAAATTGGAAAAGCAAAAAGGAAAAAAGGAAGTAATTCTGAAGGAATGTGTTTTAGGAGAAGAATGAACCATTATGAAACACTAATTACTGACATTTACAAAGTAAAGTGATGTATCATTTCATTTTATACATGGAATGGGTCACTGAAATGATAGATAAAAGGCAAGAATTGTTCATAAGAACATGTACAGAGAACAGTTGTAAAAAAAATAAAAGGCAAAGATTAGAATTAATGACAGCAGTGGCCTATAAAGCTCCTTAAAATTTGATCTCAATTAGCATTGGGATGTTTATCTCTGTTCTCCTAGCTCCTGGTCAGACAGTAGCATAGTATTCAAGTTCATTAAGAAAAAACTTAAGGAATTAGATGAGGTAGTAAGAAATGCATTAGTGTAAGGAGATTGATTCATGTTTTCCAACCTGTGGCAGCTCAAATGAACAAGGAATATATGATATTTAAATGTTCTAATAAGAGATGTAATTGATATATATCAAGTTCTACAAGCTGAAAGCAGTTTTCCAGTGCCCAAGGAATGTTCATGAAGGTGTCTATATGTGGACTTTCCACAATGGAAAATAAATTCCAATAGTAGAAGTAATATATGCACCTTCTCTGACAATAGAAAATAAGCTACTAAAATAAAAACAGGAGGAAAGCATTACTACCTGAAACGTTTTTTATTTAATGTCAGATGGTCTCTTGTAAAAAGTAGTTAGAGATAAAGTTGGTCATGACTTAATTATAAAATTATAAATTATGTTTACACACTACAAAATATATGTCAAAATGGACAAAATTATAAAGATCACAGAACAATACAACATCTACTATAATTGAAAATATTTAATGTACAGCTTTGTAATTGATAAATCGAGCAAAAAGAAAAAATTAGATGATATACATGAAATTTGAACAGCACAAATTTTTTTCTAATGACTATCTACAACTTTATGTCCAACAATTTTATTTATTTACTTACTTATTTTATTTTGTTATTTTTTATTTTTTGGTGACTTTGGTTAACAAATTCCAGTAAGTTTTAGGTGTATAATTTAACAGTAAGGCGTATATACATTGCATTGTGTGTTCCCTATTAAAATTTACAGTCTTTTCAAGTTATATGGAACACTTATGAAATTGACTATATGCTAAACCTCAATGCTACCCTCAAAATCAAAGGATTGGTCAGTATTACAGATCATATCTGATCATGAGGCAATTAAATAATGAATCATATAAAACTATGCTTGAAAAACAACTCCTCCTTCTCCCTCCCCTTATCCTTTCCCTCCTCTTCCTCCTGAAATATCTCTTTGAATATTCCCTGCCCATCTTTTCTGGCCTGAAAATTTTGTTGAGAAGTCAGCTGACAGTCTAATGAGAGCTCTCTTGTAGGTAACTAACTGCTTTTCTCTTGCTGCTTTAAGATTCTCTTTGTCTTTAACCATAACATCTTAATGACAATGTGCCTCGGTGTGGGTCTCTTTGATTCATCTTGTTTGGGACTCCTTACACTTTCTGAGCTTGCATAACTTTTTCCTTTGCCAGGTTAGGGAAGTTTTCAGTCATTATTTCTTCAAATAGGTGTTCAATTCCTTGCTCTCTCTCATCTCCATCTGGTAATCCTATGATGCAAATGTTGATACACTTGATGTTGTCTAAGGGGCTCCTTAAACTAGCCTTATTTGGGGGGATTCTTCTTTCTCGTTGCTGTTCTGACTGGGTGTTTTCTACTACCTTATCTTCTAAATCGCTGACTCAAACCTGTTTCATCTAATCGACTGTTGATTCCCTCTAATGTATTCATTTGTTATTGTATTCTTCATTTCTGATTCTATTTCTGTTTTCTATCTCCATTTTAATGCTTCCTATCTCTTTGTTGAAGCTCTCACTGAGATCATTGAACAGTCTTAAAAACAGTGTTTTGAACTCTACATCTGGTAAATTGCTTGCCTCCATTTTGTTTAGTTGTTTTTTACTGGACTTTTGTTCTGTTCTTTCATTTGGGACATGTCTCCCTCCCTATTTTGACTGTCTTCCTGTGTTTGTTTCTACATTATTAGGTAGAGCTGATCTATCTCTTGGTCTTAGTAGACTGGCCTTACATAGTAGGTGTCCTCTGGGGCCTGAGCAGCACAGTGTCCTTGGTCACATGAACTGGGTGTTCCAGTTATGTCCCGTGTGTGGGTTGTGTTTGCCTTCCTATTGTAGTTGAACCTCAGTTGCTGTTTGCACATGAATGGGATTGACTCTCAAGCTGACTGGGTGTGAGGACTGGCTGTGACTCCAGTGAAAGAGCTATTGTGTAGGTACTGACCCTACAAAGCAGAATTTGCCTTAGTGGGGCTCTGGTGCTTGCCCAGTCTGCCCTTTGGGTGTGCCATCTGTGGGAGCAGCCAAGTGGTGCTTTGGCGCCATACAAAGCCAGACACCAGATTTGCTAGCTCAGGGACTCCTGGGAGGGGCCCCAGCATAGGCCAAGTTCAGCTGCAGCTTGTACCTTGGGTGGGGCCACCTGGCATGAGCCACAAACTGATCCACAGATATTTTTCACTCATGTTGAGCTTGAAGGTGCCTGGAGAGACTAAGTTGTGAACTGAGGCCGGCTGCCACCAGTGCTGGGCCTAGGGCTGCTTAACAGTAGATATGGGGCATGCCTAGGCCAGATATTGTTTGTTTGGCATTTGCGAACATTTGAGATATTTTCAGAAAGCCTAAAGCATGAGCTAAGACAGATAGGCCTGCAAGTTGGGTTGGCAGAGTCTCAGGGAATCATCAGGGTAGGGCTGTCAGCATTAGCCAGGTTGATGGAGACTCAGATATGGCTACCACCTGTGTCTGCATACTAGGAAGGGGAAGGGATCAACAAAGGAACAATGGCTTCTGCCAGCACCTCTATCTGGAAGAAAGCTGTCCCTCCATCCCTTGCCCTAAAGCCAGATAACTCAGTTATTCCATGTATGTCCCTGGTGCCTGAGCTGCTGCCCAGCACTGGAGCTAAGAGCTAGTGAGTCCATCACCAGTAAGTTTGCAGATGAACCCTTTAAGGGATACCTGGGACTCCAGCCACCCTCTGTCTGACTTGGCCATAATCTCTGCTGGTTTTCACAGTCAGGAGTTGTGGGAACTTCTCTCCCTTGAACTGCAACCCTGGGCTGGGGATTTTGGTGTGGGGCTGGGATTCCTTGCTCCTCAATGGGGAACTCCACAGCCAAGATATCCCTCTCAATTTTTAACTGTAGGTGTGGGACTAGCTTTGTTCCATGCCTTCACCCCTCCTACCAGTTTCAGTGTGGCTTCTTCTGTATGTCCTTAGTTATAGGGCTTCTTTTCAGCTAGACTTTGGGCAATTCTCAATGATTGTTGTTCTGTAGTTTAGATGTAATTTTGATGTGGTCATGAGAGGAAGCAAGCATGGCTTCCATCTTGACTAGAATTTCTCTACTAATTTCAATACTTTTATTCAACATAGCATTGGAAGTCCTAGCCACAGCAATCAGACAAGAAAAAAAGAAAGTGTCTGAATTGGAAAGAAAGAAGTAAAACTGTCATTATTTGCAGATGACATGATACTACATATAGAGTGAACCCTAAAGAGTTCAACAAAAATCTATTACAACTAAGAGTTCAGTAAAGTAGGAAGATATAAAATTAATATTCAGAAATCAGTTGCATTTTTATATACCAATAATGAACTATTAGAAAGAGAAATTAAGAAAACCATCTCATTTACATTTGCATCCAAAAAAAAATACCTAGGAAGAATTTTAACTAAAGAGATAAAAGACCTGTACTCAGTAAACTATAAGGCATTGAAGAAAGATATAAATAAATGAAAGGCTATACCATGCTCAGGGTATGGGTACCAACCCATTTCATGTCTCTTTCCCTCCTACCAGTCTTGATGTGGCTTCTGCTATATATCCTTAGTTGTAAGATATAAATTTTGTTATTCAGGTTACACACAGGCATGAATGCATGCACACTTGCAAACACACACAATTTGTAATGTCTCTTTTGAATATTGACCAAGAATTCTAAATGAAAGATTGGCTTATTAGTAGACAGAATCCAGCAGTACACTGAAAGAATAGCAGCCATGGCCAAAGAATCGTTTATTTTAAAATACAAAAATGTTCAGTATTAGGAAATTTGTTAATATTCACAATTAGTAATGAGTGGAAATTAGCTTCTTTCTGGCTCATAAGTTAGGGATAATTTTTATATCTTTTTTTTTTTGAGGTAGGTGAGCATTTTCCCGTAATAGCCCAACAACATTGAAACAGATTACGAATATAAGCTCAACTGTTAAAACTTTTTTTCCTCTATCAGAGTTTGGGGCTGGTGTTGAATTATAACTGCTTAATTCTGATTGTGGATGATTTTTCTAGTGTTAAGGCCCTATACTTATGTATTAATACTAATAGTGCAAGATTGGAAATGTATATAAATATTTTTTATACATGGAATTAAAATTAACTACAAGTAGACATATCGTATCTATTAACATTTATTTGGTAGCATTATATGCAGGTGCTTTGAGTTTTACATGTGCCACCAGATAGAGAAGCTATTGATTCCTTGATACCAAATTTAAAAAATAATAATAATTTGATTTTGTAACAAAGTGAAGCTTGTGTTTATGAAAGAATTAGCCTAGTCTAGAACTTCTACCTTTGATATGTTAGAGAGGAAAATGTTCTTTGGGGAGAAAGATTGTATCCTTGTTGTATACTTCTTGCTGACATTGGTTTTGTTGATATGCTCTCCTGAGTTTTAGGCCTGGAAGGAGACTTTTGTTGGTTGAAATATTCTGCAACAGGTATTGTCATCTTATTTCTTCTTATAAATAATGGAGTCTTGTGCTCAGCCTCTGAAATAGAAAAAAATTTAAATAAGACCATAATTGAGACATTAAACATAATATCTGCCATGTTTCAGTAGCAAATGGTATTCAAAAAATTACATGAAGTTTAGGTAACTCTAATACACCAAAATTTATAAAATAATCTATTCTCATCTTTATTTCTTACCACCTGCTCATCTCTAATGAGTTATTTGTTCTACAACATGCAGATACATTCTTTAATCTTAGAATTAAACATTATTTTGGTAGGAATGTATTGGAGCTAGTGATGGGTAAAGGTGAAAAGCAAGATTAGGACCAGAGAGTAAGGAGAAGGATCTGTGATCCTGATAGACAAAAAAAATAGACAAGCAGGTTAAAACAAATTAATTGTATTTATAAGGCCTTCTCAAGATCACCCTCAAGAAGAAATAAGGATTTGGGGAGATGCTAGATATCAACACTGTAGACAAAGGGTTTTGATTTGGAGATTCTTATACAAAATGCTTTCCAAATATCTAGACAGGGTAAATATCTTTGGGACCATCAAGTAAGATAAAATTGAATAATAGAAACCATCACTGTCAAGATTTGGTAGTTCTGGGGTGAAGAGTTTGGTAGGAAAAGTCAGAATAGATCATCCTTGGACTGTCAGAGTAAGGGGGTATTTTTTTAATTTCTAAATTACAGTTACTATTGCCCATTAGCAGATAGGGTGTCTTTTGGGTTGGTTAACCCCAATGGAACCTCCTGGCATCTGGAGAGACCTCAAAAAACTCTAATTGATTATCATACCACTTGTAGAAATAACAAGACAGACATTTTGTTTGAGGCAGTAGACGTATGTCATAGCCATTGCTCTATAGTCATTGTTGCTGTGCTTATTTCAAACCTAAGGGTTGCCAGTCACACAGGTATGTTTCAGTTGGGCTATCCTAGACCAGCATAGGACTTTCTGTGATTCTTTTTTTTTTTTGTATTGAAGACACAATTTTATGTGTTTATTAATTAACATTAACTATTTAATTTTTTTAAGTTGAATAAATGATTAAAATATTTCCCCCCTCTGGTTCTTGATTCTTCTTGGTCTAAATTGTAGGCTGGAGCTAAAATTTTGGTGGGGCACAAAACTGTTCCTTTCTATTGTACCTCAGCTGTCTCATGGGGCAATTGCTTATGGCTTATTGCCATTTTACTGTTTTCTCTGGTTGACCTTGTTTCTAGTGAAAATCATTTCACTTAATGACAGTTAATCTGTGAAGAACCAAAACTTTGAGGCCATTGTCTTTTTGTTAAATCAATGCAGAGCTTCTGTCACTGGACTGGCATGACTAAAACTATGAATTTCCTGTGTTCAGTTGTCTTATTTCTTAAAGATTCTATACCCAGTGAGGCACTTTACCTTTCAAAACAAAGTTAAATTTATGTCAAATTTATCTCTGTTAGAAATTCAGCAGATTCTGTTCCTTGGAATACCTGGAAACCACTGCTGTATTTTACTGCTTTTAAAACCATAGATGCTTAATATCTGCATCCCTAACTAATTAGATACTTACTGATTTTCTTATACCAACTCAATAATTATCACAAACTGTACTTAACCTTGTGGTACTTCCTTATTTCCTTCAGATCCTGGACTTGACACTCTATATTAATTGGAGAAAGAGAAAATGAAATTCACAAATACAAACAAGTATTTTCTAATTGCACTATCATCACATAAGCTAAATATATATGTATCTTAAATATGCTATTCCAATTCTTTGTTTTTCAAAGCATACAGTATTAAGTGTAATTCCTCCCCCCAAAAAAATAAATGTAGTTTCTGATAAAAAATTCTTATGACTGAGTAAATAGCTAAATAGTACATCATATATTTCTCACTAAGGTAGAGAGATTGACCTTAACTATCTCCCAGTTTCTAATTTTATGGTTTCTAATTTAAGGTAGAGACAAATTGCAATACTACAAAATCCTCCTCTGTTTTAATGTTTTCTTTAAATGACATAATTATGTGTTTGGAATATTTATTTTTCCTGAATTGAAGCTTTACTCAACTTAATTTTAAAGCAACAAAATTTTCTTTCTCATCTTAAATAACATCTTACCACATTCTTTCACCAGGATGTTATACATAAATATATATTTTATCCTATCATTGAAATTATAAGGTGAAGGAAGAATTTCTACTGAAACAATTTCCAATTCCCTTAATAGTTATTTTTTCCTCTGGCAGGAGTAAATTAAAGATAAGTAAGTGAAACAATTTATTTTAATCTTGCATTATTCTATGCACAGAAAAATGATACCTGTATGATATGCATTTATCAAAATATATAATAATAATAATAGAATTTTGGTTTCCTTTATACCTTTATTTTTAGGTAAACTAAAAAAAATTACATCTTCTTAGATTTCTAGTTGGCTACACTTGCTTTGCCCTTAAAAAGAAAGGCGTAGCACCTGTGAAGAGCTCTGAACAATAGAGTTTAGAACAATTATCATTACATTTATAAAAATGAAAGAAAATGAATACACATTATTGTCATTTATTGAATAAAGAGGAGACTTAAAACTTCAGTATGTTTAGTGTTTTGAAAGGTAATGAAAACAGAATTTAGTCTTTATGTACCACATACCCTCTAGGTGGCCATTATGTCTAATTACCTGGTCAGCTGATATCCTTCCCCAGATCTTGTCAGCACTTTTGACTTTATAGGTGAATTTGGGGGCAGTTTAGCCCTGGGTGGCTTCCCAGCTGCTGCTGCTGGTTCTGCTGAGATGTTTCTTCGGAGACGAGTCAACAAGTTTATCTCAGCCAGCTCAGCATGAATCAAAGCTGAGACCCACTCTTTTTCTGATTTAAAAAGGGTGGGTGGGGGGAATGCAGGAAGGTTGTAATTATCATATTGGCTAGAAACACTGAATTTGTTGTTTTATTTAGTACTCTAGTGTGAAAGGCTATTGTGCGGGTAGGGACCTATGTGTGAGTCAAGGTTTCTGCAGAAAAGTCAGTTCTCAGCAATGCAGTTTCTGTCCACCTGTGACACTGTAGAGTGTCCAGGATAGTTAACTCACTGGGGTATTTGTCCCAGAATGGCAGTGGGATAGTTTTCAAATACTGAGTACAAAACACCACTGCCAAATGGAAAAAAAAAAAAAAAGGATATCTATACAAAACAATAAATACTCATTAAAATACAGTGACAGTTAAATGATAAATAGTTACAAACTATCTAGAAAGATATACACCAAGGTATTCACTGAAATCATGTCTGTGATAATTTTATTGATTATTGTTCTTTTTTTTCTGGTTCATCTATTTTCCCCCCAACAATAAGCACTTATTACTTGTGTGAATTTTTAAAAGTTACATTCTTAACAAGGAAAAAAGTAGAGAATAACTAAAGACTCCTTACCCCCAAATACTTCTCAATTGCCTGCCAAGTAATTTTGAATTCCTAGGGTTAGGCACTATTTCCAAAATGCTCTCATTTAAAAACATTAGACTGTCACTAACACACTGGTATTTCCTAACATTGACTAGTGCAATGATACTCAAGAAGTGGTCCTCCAACCAGTATTATTAGAATCACCTGGAACTTATTAGAATTGTAAATTCTCAGATCCCACCCACCTCAGAAGTTTTGTCTCAGTCAGTCTGATGACCAGTTAGGTTTGACCATAGTTGCTCTGTGCTGTTTGTGATTATTCTATGTAAGATTGGCATGCATTTTCATGGAACAGGCCAGAAAGGATCTAAAGAAGGCTGAGAGATGGCTGAGTTGATGGTTTTGCTGGGGAAATTGGCAATCTGTTAGAATCTGGAACTTGGAAAGCTGTGCTACAGCTTCCATATTGAAGGAAGAAGCAGGCTGTGTTCAGCGTTTACAGTAGGCTGGAGGATATGCTCAGGGGAGCCCTGGGTGTGTGGACTTAGAAGCACAAACCAGCCCTGGACATGAGTGTTTCACATTATCCAGGGAAGTTCGATACGGGACACCCCAAATTTTGGGTCATTGAGACAGCTTGCATGCAGTAGGATATACAGGACTACCAAGATTCTGACACTGAAACACTAGGGAAATAATACTGAAATATATCTTTGTTAATACAAAGTAAATTCTAATTTTTTTAGATATTGGCACATTCCTAATTTCTGACAATAAATTAGCTCAGTGTTCACAAATGGTTATTTTAATCTTACCTTTTGAACTTGCACGAAGCAGCCACTGTAGAACTTCTGCCAGAGAATCAGTACGTAAAATGTTACAGAGCTTTGCCAAAATCTGATAGAGAATATTAGAATTACATAGTAAGCAAATAAATCATACAAGACTTATAAAGTTTCCTTTACTTTCTCCATAATCTCATCTTCCCAAATGTCACTCTGTACACAATGTTCAATTAAATCAATTGGGATTTTTAGCTTGGGAGCCAGTGAAATCTTTAAAAAACATCTCTAGTACAAGTGGTCATAGTTTAGGTTAGGCAATGTGGTGTTTCCCTTGTTTTGTCTGTTCAGTACAAACAGCATCTGGAGGAGCCATTACTTTTTCTTCTCTTGGGAAATTGATTCTTCTCCTTTGTATCATGAGGTTCTAATGGGGATCTTTTAGTCACAGAACTGCCCCCATCTGTACTGCTCCTCTCTATAGTGGGTGGACCTAGCTGGATTCATCATTGTTCCTCAGTTACCTAAACACAGTGATTGTCCAATAAGATAGTAATATAGTTCCCTTTTGTCAGTCAGAATCCTTCTTTGACAATATTTATCTGGAGCTAAGGGCCAAAGTGTGGATGACAGAGGAAATAAATATGTGAAGTAATTAATTTTAATAAAAATGGACTATAATAAGCATTAAAGTACAAAGTCTTAAGCACAGGTAATGACGTTTCCAGTTTAACCCTAAACTGTGTCTGCTGTTGGACTTTAGACATATCTAAAATTCATACCTGTGTCTTGAACTTTAGTCCTGCATATCCAATCTGCCTAGCAGATGTACCCACTTAGATACACTATTGTTACTTTGAACCCCAAATATCTAAAACTAAAACCCCATTTTTCTCTTCCTAAAACCTGTACCAAACTTGCTATTCCTTCTGGTTCCCCTGTCTCAGTGGACAGCACAAGCATACATTTAATGTATGTCCAAGCCAGACCCTGGGATTTATCCTGGACAACTCCCTTCCCTTTTCTAAAACATATCACCAAACAAGTTCAGTAAATTCTTCTTTCTAAATATTTTTCAAATCTCTCTCTCTCTTTTTTTTTTGGCACACCCTCGATCCAGTCAAAACCATCATCAATTCTTCCTTGAGCTACTGCAGCAACCTTTTTCCTAACCTCACGGCCTGAAATTAAAAAAAAAATACTATTAATTCAACAAATATCTGTATCTGTCATTGATCTGGATGCTAGAAATATAGAATTGGAATTAAAGGGCAGAAAAATGCACTCCCCTATATTGTACTTTGTTATATTATTAATATTTTTGTTCTCAGTAATGCCATATCCTGAAGATAGGAAGTTAAATTTGCTCCTAATTTCACAAGAAATCTATGGCCATGCCAAAAACAGAAAAAAGAACGCTATGGTATTCTCTAGGCCACTCTGCTACTAATGGTATTTTCATCAACATGGTGATTGCGCATTACTCTCAGCTCCTTATAATTCATAGATCACCCATTGATCAACTTTGAGAGAATATAATTATCCTTGCAGTCAAAGGAAGTAGAAAATGTTCTCGGAAGCCTCCTGCTTTTTTTTCATTGAGTTTTGTTCTAGAAGGTAGTGAATATATTGGCAGGTGAGTTTGATCTGTTGAAACTTGATTTTGGGATTTGAGAGTGGAGGTCTATGGTATCTCTTACTGTGAGGCTGGAGTACCCTGCTCTTTTTTTAAGGTGTGACCTTTCTAGGGTCTCAACTGAATTCCTGGTGTGTTCAGCAAGGTCTCTTTACTCTGGTAGAACAGAAGTACAGCATCTCTAAGCAATGTGCTATCTTCCATTAGCTTCTTTCTGCCATATCTCAGCTTATGGACTAAAGATTCATGGAACCCTATACATATTTTTGGAGCTCATTCTCTCCACAGATCCCTCTTCTTCAAAACCTTAATTCACAGATTCTAGCCACCTCATCATCCCCCAAATCTAAACTGTTTTCTCTACTTAGCGAAACTATTACATTTTGGGGGGCTCCAGTTTTCTGTGCCATGATTAGGAAAGTGTCTTAGATAGAAATGGGGAAACTTCCCAATTATTTTCCTTCTTTCAGTAGTCATATATTTGTATAGTCTGCTGCCCCAAACTGCCTGAAAACAGTCACTCTCTATATAATTCTTCCCCAGTTATATAGTTGTTTACAGGAAGCTAAGTCTTGGAAGCAGAGTCCCTTGCCTGAAATTTTGCTTCCTACTCCCAATTAATTTTGCATATTGTATCTCAAGTAATTTTTTTGAAAATGCAACTCTGATCATGTAATTTTTGTACTAACAAAGTAATTCTGTATAAGTCACTGCTTAAAATTCCTTGTTGACATTCCACAGCCCTTAAGATGAAATATGAATACCTCAATATAGCTTATAAAGTACTTCATTATCAGATCTCTGCTTAGTCTCCAGCCCCATCTCTTCCAATCTTCTCCCTGAACTCTCTGCAATAGCCATTATTAATTGCTTTTAGCTCATTAAATAAACTATGCTCTCAGCTCTTAACCTTTAGATAGAAGTTCTTTTGGCCTGGAATGATCTTTTCTATGCTTCTCTTTATCTTCTAGTTATATCTTAAACATTATTTAGGTTTCTTTCTCCTTGAAGAATTTCTTAGCTCCAAAATCTCTTCCTGTATGATCTAACACCTGTAAAATCCCCCTCATAAGCTTTGCGAACAAAGCAACCAACTGTATCTCTAAACTACAGTATTTTGTTATTTTACATTAAATATTTATAGAGCAAATGAATGTGTTTGGCAGACTTTGGTGTCGATAATAATGAGACTATTATTACTATAAATTCAAGGTATTTGGGAGAAGGGCTAAAAACAAGATCATAACAGACACAGAATTCTATTTTCCTTTAGAGTGATAATTCTAAAACCATAATTTTTCATATATACCCCCGCACAAACCCATTGATTTCACAACCCATTCAGAGTTACTAGCCTAGATAGTAGAAAATTTGAAGATAATTCGGAATTTTTTTTCTTTTGTAGAAGGCATGGAAGGATAGAATATCACCAAGATGACCTTTATTTTTAGGACTCATCTATACATGCCAAAAAATTTTAATAAGACCTGTTTTCTCAATTTACTCCCTCTGCCTTCATTTATTCAACAAATTAGTCAACAATTATTTGGTAAAATGTCATGCTGTGTGTTTCAGTTAATATTTTTCAAGCAAAATGATGAGTGCTGAGGAATCAGTTGTGAACAAGATAGACGAGATTCTCTCTTTCAAAGAGTTTACATTTGAGTGGATTTTATATCAACTGATGTCCAGTTAAGTGAATATCTGTAATGTGTTAAGATTTTCTTGACAGGAGGGCTCTTTAATAGATGCCCCAACAAGACCAGTTCTATAGAATCATGCTGATCTATTGATGTACCCAAGGGAGCAAGACAGCTTTACTAAAACTGCATTCAACTTGGTTGAGTTGAGAGGGCCTATGTGATTAAATGATTTTCTATAGTTTTACTTTGATCTTGGTAAAACTTTTATTTTTTAATTTATGTATTCAACATTCAATAAATACTTATTTCATAATTACTAGATGCCTAGCACTTATCTAAACTCTGAAGATAAAGCTATAACCAAGACAGACAAGTATAAGATCTTAAACGACTGAAATTTTTGTGCAAGTGGGGTGTGGAGGCAGAGACAATATTGAAAAAAAAAATAAAGATGAACATATCAGATATGGCATGTGCTATACAAAAAAGGGGGGTAATGAGATAGAGAGTGACTAGGTAACTATTTCAGATTGGGTGGTCAGAGAAAGTACTTCTGAGAAAGTAATATTTAAACTGAGATCTTAATGAGAAGAAAATGACCACTGAAAGGATCAAAGAGAAGAGATTTCTTCATAGAAGGAAACCCTTAAGGGAGGGAGTGAGCAAATTATAGAGAAAGAATGGTGGCACCAGAGGTGGACAGTGATTCTGAAGACTCTGTGTAACGTAAAGTTTTTAGCCAGAATCATCAGGAAATCATGTATAAATACAAGTTCTGTCTGTCGATATTCTCCATACTGTCCTCATTTGCTTATATTCTCCTTCCCAATTTTAATTGTCAGCATAAATTATTATACTCAATGACAGTAATCCTTTACATTAAAATTAGTTCCTTCTTAGAATTATTCAATAACCTTTACAACATGCCCTGTTATTTGCAATTGCCACTTCAGTCATCATTACAATATGTTGACTCTTAATTTATTATAATGGGTCTTATAGTGAGGCAAGGTGGAAATTACCAAAAAGACCTAAAGAAAGAGAACAAAGAATGGCAGATGACAAATATCAGCTGATTAATTTATTCTTGATTGTATGTCATTTTCGGAAATAACTGTGGCTGGAGAGAACTGTCCAGTAGTCTGATATGGCTCATTACTATTAATATAACTAAGTTTATAATTCCAGGTAAAGTCTTGAGGAAACTGTTTTTCATAGATGAGAGAGAGGTGAATATCGATTGGAGTAATCTCTGTTGATTGAAAGAATTTCTTTAAAATATGTGAAAGAAATATATAGGTAATGTTTAGAAGCTGGGGATAGTGCCTCTTAAGCATTAGGAAGATGATAAAGAAAGACATGGGAAGACTAGGACCAAGGTTATTTGGCAAATGCCAAGCTTTTCACTGGGTCTAAACCAAAGGTTGTGTTTCTTTAAGAGTGACAAGATTCCAGGGAGAAGTATGACTGCAAATGAAAATAAGAGCAGGCTTTGGATTTCAGGCTAATTAGCTTTAAATCAATTCAGTTGTCAAAGGGGGACCAAAGAGTTTTAAGGATGATAAGTGATACAATATTTTTGTTTGTTCATGCTGTTTCCAAGTTATGGGTTAAATAAACCTGCCTCTTACTTTGATTTCCTGATCCAGGTAGTTTGGTATGCATATGGTGTTCTCTTTGACATTAGTCTTGGTACTCATCACCTCTGAAGAATCAGAGCCAGCTGTAGAGCATGCTTTTGGTGGTGAGGGTGGATTTTTTACCTTAATTTCTTCCTAAATCAAAGATACAATATAATCAATAAGCATTTGCATCCACTTATATTTTATATAAAAATTAAAACAAGTGAGAAATATTGTAGCTAAATGAGAGACATACATAAAAGTAATAAGAAGTTAGTTTTACTCCTCTCTTAATTATTTAATTTTCAAATATTTGCATTTGGAGATAGAACAAATGGTAATCTATTACTTTTTGTGAAAATATTTTAAACCTTTGTCGAACATCAAGATAATAAATTTTAAATGTTTAATGTGTAATTTTTATTTATATTCCTGTTTCAGATAACAGCCAACTCATTACACATGAGATTTCTGTTGAGTTGGGAAGATATCTCTTTTATGACCAGAAAAGAAAGCCAAGAGGTTTTATGCTGTGTCTGATACAAGACTATATGGTGTGAACTGCTGCTTCCTTGCTCTGCTAAATGTCAGCTGAGAGTTGGAGAATTAGAAAGATAAACTAAATTACTTCCCTTGATTAGTTGGAAGAGGAAATAGAAAATCTATTTTCTTGTTCTGGGAGGTAAATACACTGCAATTTTTTTTAAAAAGATTGTAGTACCTTTAAGTCTAAGAAGAATTATAGATCTGTGTGCCTATTCCAAGAAAAGCTTTTTAACCTTCAGAAGTGAGTGGTATATAAAGATACATGGAAGCTAGTGGCTGAGTGTGTCAATAATCGGGAACTGAGATGATTGAAATTGATAGAATAATAAAAGCTATGTTTTATTTGGGTGTGTTCTTTTGTTAAAGTTTATTATGAAGACTTCCAGTTTTGGAGGAATAGTAATAATAATATACATTTTTTTTTCTTAACCCTCCCACTGAATACAACGAAAAAGGCAAATTAAAAATTTTTAAAAATCCACTGTCAAGGAGTGAATAATATAGAAATTAATAGGTCAAAAGTGAAGGAGAAGTGAAAAGCCTGAGGTGTATCCAGTACAGTAGTCATTTTTTTCCCTGAAGTCATTGTCTGACCCTAGAAAATGAGAACTCTCTTTTTAACTTAAAAGTCCTAAAAAACTAGACTCAAAGTTAAGGGCCCAGATAACAGCCACCCACAGCAATATTCTCAAGGCAAAGATGACCTAGAAATGTAACAGTCCTTGAAGAAATATAGCCTGTGGTCAGGGTTTAAACTCAGTTTAAAATGATCTAGGCTGGTAGGGCCTCTGGCTTCCTACAGAAGCAAGCACAAATTCTTCTGGAAGAAAATCTATTTACCATGGGCTTCAGATTCACACAAATATCTTTTTCATATACAATATCCAGCAACTGAGCTGTGAGTCAAGAAAAATTATAATGCAAATTAGAAAAAATTTAACTTAATACTAATGAAAATATTATGTAGCAAAAATTATGAAAGCAACTAAAGCAATCCTCAGAGGGGAATTTATAGCTTTAATATATACGTATATTAGAAAGATAAAAGAACCTACAAGAAGAACAATAAAGTGTATGAAAGGAAAGAGATAACAGAAATAAATAAAATAAAAAATATACAACATAGAGGACAAAAAAGAGCAAAAACTAGTTCTTCGTTATATTAATAAAGTTAATAAACTTCTTTTGAAACTAATCAAGAAAAAGACACAAATTAACAAGACTATTATATAAAAGGGTACATCTTAGAGATCCTAAGATATTTTAAAAGACTATGAAGATATTATATATAACATTGTCAATAAATTGGAATATTTATCAAAAATAAATAATTTTTAGAAAAAAAATGTGTAAACCAAAATTAATTCAAGTAGAAATATAAAACCTAAACAATTCTATAATGAAATAAATTTTAAATCAAAGAATATTGTCAGGGTGAAAGATAATAATTTTACAGTCATTGAAGTGTCATTTCATCAAAAGACTACAATAAATCTAACAAGTTATACTGCTAATAAAAAAGCTTCAAATGACATGATTAAAAATTGATAGAAATAAAAAAAGAAATATAAAATTCCACAATTATAGTCAGAAATTTCAACACCTCCCTCTCAATAATTGATAGAGAGCAAATCAGTACCATCATAGAAGACTTGAATGACAGTATTAATGAACTTGATTGACCCAATTGATACATATATTACGTTCTACCTGATGACATTGGACTGAAGATTTTTTTTTTTCATGGACATACAGAAAATCAAGGTCAACCATATTTTGGGCCATATAACAAATCTTAATAAATTAAAAAAATTTCAAAGTATTTTGTGTAGAAGTGATTAGCTGGTATAGACATCCATGTCCATGTGAAAGGTGGTAGTCACATGGCCTAGATTTATGCAACCTGCCAGTTCACCTCCAAAGTGCAAAGACATTCTCATCCAGTATCACTAGACCTTGTTGTTACCTGATCCCCATCATTGTAAATTTAAAAATCTCAGAATCCTTGATGCTGGTGCTTACTACCAGAAATCCTATTGAGAAGCCATCATGAAGATTAGAGTTTACCTTTATAATCAACAATGATTGTGGGATTTAAGATTTTAAAAAGAGATATGTTCTCTGACCACAATGGAATTAAATTGGAAATAAAGCATATTTATGGGATATCTTTAAAATCACATTTATGTGATATATTAAAACTTTTAATACCTTTAAAATATTTGAAAATTAAATAACAAAATTTTAAGTAACTCATGAGTCAAAGAAGAAATTAAAAAGAAAATTAAGAAGTATTTTGAACAGAATGAAAATGAAAACTCAACATAAAGTTTTTAGGATGCAGCCATAACAGTGTTTATAGAAAAAAATTATAATAATATGTGCTTTTATTAGAAATGAAAAATGTTTCAAATCAATAACCTAAGCTTTCATTTTTTATAGATACAAGCCAAAATCAATGAAATAGAAACAAAACAAACAATGGAGATAATCAATGTAATGAAAAGCTGATTCTTTAAGATCAATAAAACTCTTAAATCTCTAGCTAGTTACATCAGAAAGAAAGAAGACACAAATTTCCAATATCAGGAATGATGAGAGAACATTTCTATAGATCATAAAATCCTTAAAAGGATATTTTATGAATGACTTTGTATCAGTAAATGCAACAACTTAAATGAAATGGACAAATTTCTTGAAAAACATAAACTACCAAAACTCACTAAAGAATAGGTAAATTGTACAGCCTGCATCTAGGAAAACAAGAAATTGAATTTATAGTTAAAAATCTTAACTCAAAGCAAACTCCGGCTTCGGTGGATTCACTGAAGAATTCTGTTAAACTTTTAAGAAACAGATAATACTAATTCTACATAAAATCTCCCAGAGTATTAAAGAGGAGTTCCAAACTTATTCTATAAACCAGTATTATGCTGATACCAAAATCAGAAAAAAAACTGCAAATATTCTTTATGAATGTAGATACAAGAATGCTAAACAATTTAATATATGAAAGAAATAACACATTACCACCAGGTGGGGTGTTTCCCAGGAATGCAAGTTTAATTTAACATTTGAGAGTTAATCAATGTAATTTACCTTTTAAACAGTCTAAAAAAGAAAAATAATATGACCATCTCAAATAGATGCAGAAAAAGCATCTAGCAAAATCCACCCCTCATTTCTGATTTAAAAAAGAAACTCTCAGAACACTAGGAATGGAAAGGGAATTCCTTAGCTGGATAAGGGCATTTAAGAATACAGTAAACTTACTGTAGTAAGATTTGGGTGAGGTAAGGATATATGCTCTCATCAAATCTATTTAACATTGCACTAGAACTTCTAGGCATTGCAATAAGGCACAATAGATAGATAAACAGCATATACATTTGAAACTATAATAGAAAAATTAAAAATTTGGGCTTCATCAAAATTATAAATTTTGCTTCTTCAAAAGATAAAGTTAGAAAAAAAGTAAGCCTCAGACTAAAAGAAAATATTTACAAAATGTGTATGTGACAAAATATTTATATTTAGAAATTAAAAAGAACTTTTACTTTATAATAAGAAGACAACCCAATTTTAAAAGTTGGCAAAAGATTTAAATGCACACTTTCTATAAAAAGATATGTAGATGGAAAGTAATATGAAAATATGTCAGCCTCATTAGTCATTAGGGAAATGCAAACTAAAACTATAATGAGATACCATTACACACCCATTGATGAAAATAAAAATACCATACTAAAGATGTGGAAGAAATGAAAGTCTTACACACAGCTGGCAGGAATGTAAAATGGTACAACCTCTTTGAAAAACACTTTGGCAGTTTCTCAAAACTTAACATATACCTACTATGAAACTCAGCCATTCCACTCGTAGGTATTTACCCAAGAGAAAAGAAAATGTATATTTACACAATGATTTGTACACAAATATTTGTATCATCTTTGTCAAAAATTGAAAGCGAGCTAAATGTTCATCAACAAGTAAATGGATAAACAAATTGTGGGGTACCCACACAACTGAATACTCCTCAGCAATAAGAAGGAATGAACTATCTAGGCATTTAATAACATGGATGAATCTTAAAGTAATTATGCTGAGTTAAAGAAACCAAAAAAAAAAAAAAGAAAACACTACACAGCATACGATTTCATTTATATAAAAATCCTAAAAATTACATGCCAGATCTTTAGTGACAGCAGATAAATTTTTGCCCATAGTGGAGCCAGGGTCATGAGAAAACTTTTGGGAGTGATGGATATGTTTAATGCTCTTGATTTTGGTGATAATTTCCCAGGTGTGGATATACATTTGTCAAAACTCATCAAATCATGCACTTTAAACATGTGCACATTATATTATGTTAATTATACTTAAATAAAGCTGTAAAAAATATTTTGCAGAAAGTTTTGTGAAGAAAAGGAGAGGGAGTGATACAAGTCAAATTAAGTAGGTTGGTATAATCGTTTTTGTTTTTGTTTTTGTTTGTTTTTTTTACCTTTTTAATTACCAAGGGATTCTCACTGGAAGTTTTGAAGCACTCCTTGATTTTTCTACAGGGCTCTGAAATGATATTGAGGAAAAATATATTTAGATGAAACAAAAAAAAGAATTCTATCACTTGCCATATACAGCATCAGTTGCTGAAATAGATGAGAGTACACTTCAATTTTAATGAAGAACAACTGAGGACCTGTTTATAAACATTAGAAAACCTGCAGGTAGAATTATTCTATAATAACATAATAAAATCATATTTATATTACAAAGTTAATTTCACACCTGTGAAGATGATATAAAGAAATACTGCAAGAGCTTCTTGATCTAGGTAAACTGATTTTTAAAAGTACGTATTTCAGTGTCAGAAATGTTTTTCTTTGTTTAACACCTGTATAACTTTCACTTTCTCTAATTAAAGACAGTGTATATGTGTGATCTTTTCCCTGTAGACAGAAAGTGAAGTGGTGTGCTGCATTATTATTACATTAATTTCCTGTTTCATCAGTCTCTTAACCCTTTTTCATATAGTCATATAACTAAATCTCTCTAAATTACCTAAAACCACTTAAACATTTGCTTAATTTTTTTGCATTAATTTAAAGGTATATTCTATGTAAGTGATGCTGTCTTTTTTACTGAAACCATAGTTAACAATTTTTTTTAGAGATAAAAAGATTTTGTGTATCTACACAATAATTGAATTCATTACTTAGAGTAGGGAGAACAATGTTACTGGGTGGGAGTCTATTGTTAGTGTCTTCTTATGGGAAACAGAAACGCTTCTAACTATTTTAAGCGAAAATATAAATAATACAGGGAATTAGTTGTCTTGTAATATCTTTGGAAGGGTTGGAGCAGTGAACTCTGGTCTTGATCCTTCACAAATCATTTCAAGAACAACACCTTGCACCTGGCCCACCAAGTGGAGCACAGCCTTTATCACAATCAGAAGGAAAGGGAGTGAGGAGGTCATTGCTACTTTAATTTGCTGTCATAACATCCATGAGGCTAAAAATTAGGAACTGGATTGCAGCTGCAATCAGAAAGCCACCATATCTGCTGACTTTGCTTTATGACACCTATAAATCCAGAATTTGAACACTAGAATGTTGTAGCAACAAACCAACAAACAAACAAACACCTCATATCTCCAGTCATGATAGCAGATATCAACCATAAAGATGATCTTAGCCCCCTCATATCAGATGCCAACTGCTAATTCCCATCAAAGGACTCTTGCAAATGTAATTTTTAAGTTTCTACATTTCACAATATAAGAAGGGACACCAGAAGGAAGGTGGAATAAGTGGTCTTTGATTCTTCATGCTAGTGGAAAGGAAGGAAGAGGAACTCTCTAAAAGGTGAAGAATTAACAAGTGAGAAGACTTTAGAATGGGATCATATAGTAAGTACTCTATTAATGATCTCTCTTATTTTTACCTTTTGAACAATATATATTTTACCATATTAGACCAAAATAATTTTCATACGCTCTGAAACTTTTAGTAATATCATAGAATTGTATAGGATAGGACAAAGAGAACTGGAAATAATTTCTAACATCCAAAATTCTTTCTTTTTAACCTTGATTTTTATATTTTGCCATATTGTGCTTTTTTTGTATCGGTTTAAGATGTATGACATGATTTGATGTGTGTGTGTATATATATATATATATATAGTGAAATGATTATCACAATAAATTTAGTTAACATCCATAATTCACATAGTTACAAATTTTTTTCTCGTGATGAGAAATTTTAAGATCCACACTCAATTTTCATATACACAATACATAACAACGATAGCCATTATGCTGTACTTTTTATTGACTTCTCTTTATTTTACTTCAGAAAACATTAATAAATGAATTAAATTGTTTGCTAAAGACCAGGAATTATGCTAGAACCTGGAGAGATACCAAGAACAGCAAGAACACTGAACCCGAACCTTAACAGTTGACCATCCAGTGGGGATATGTAAACATGCAATTCCATCTCTATTGCGTTTCTCAGGCTCATTTATTGTCTGAAGTATTTTCCCTATCAATGTTGGCCAAACATTCATTTTTGATATGTCTTTGCTATTTTTGTAGGGACTGGAGACTAGAACCACACCAAATATGTTTTGGACGCAATTAATTAATTAATAATAATAATAATAATATTTATTTTTGAACTACTGAATTGAGATTAGATAAGTGAAAAATTTTTTATAATGAATAACCTATTTCACAGTGAGAAAATTTCATGATTGTTTTTTAAAAACTGCAGCTATATTAACAATTATATAGATCTGCCCCCCAAACCCCCCACCCTGGCCCTTGATAGTTTGCAGTAGGCCTCAGGAAAGATTTAATCAGTTGAGAGGGACTCACCAGAATGAGGCCGTGGTGGGGGCACTTTGACACTGTTTGGGGCTGGTGAGACTCCTCTGATTGTGCTCTCCAGGGGTGCAGTGGTGGGTGGTTGACTGTATTTGGCAAATGGTACTTCATCTTTCTCTAAGTAGTTGAACTGGCCAACACCCCACAATGTTCCCAGTGAGTTCTCATCATCGTTCACAGTACAGATTGGAATGTTATTCAAACCTAGGTGAGTAAGGATAAAAAAGACCAAACATGAGATTAGGTTTGGGGCAGGTTTTCTTTGAATGATCAGAAATTTCTCACCCAACTAGATGTTATTAAATATACATAAGATATCAGACTTCAAATTGTACGAACCAGTGCTAGGCTTTGAAAGTCAGTGTAGCAAATTATATTTGACAATATATGCTTCCTTAAAATGTTCTGCCATCTGTTAACCTTGAGACCAGGCTCACACCTTTGATCTTGGTCTGAGAGTCAAGTAGAGTAGACCTGCCTCTATCCCAAACTGACCTCTCATTTCCTAAGTTTTGAAGGAGGGATTATGTTGGTCCTCTTCATGAATATCAGATTGAGATTTTTGAAAGCATTCAAGATGTCTCAGTGTAGCAAATTCTTTTAAAAGAGGTACTCTTCTTTTGTACTGGCAAAGGTAAAAAGCTGTTGGAGCTAGGAATAGAAGGGAGGAAAGAATGAAGGAGGGAAGGAAGGAAAGAAGGAAGGAAGGAAGGAAGGAAGGAAGGAAGGAAGGAAGGAAGGGAAAATGCTGTACAGAAGAATCTCCTTTCTCATGTCAGAGCCTTCTGGGTTCATTCCCTTTCTTATAACAGCTATTTGCTTTTGGCTAAAATATTGATTTATAGACAGGTTGTCCTTTTAACTTCAATAGTATCTCATGTTGAATTGGATGGTTTAGGAAATGGGCAGGGCATTGCTCTATGTTAATGAATTATGAAAAGTAGTAATATAATAGATGACTGCTTTGTTTCATAAGAAGTGGCACAGGAAGCTTCTCTTGTACCACTGGTCCATGCTCCTCTCATCTATCTGCTCAAATCACATCCAAAAGGTTTTTGCTGACAACCCTGTCCGAAATACACCCCATCATGCTCTGTCCTCTTATGCTTTTTTATTCTCCCTATACCTTTGTCTCCTGTCATATCTGTACACATTGCTGAGCTGAGCTGCCCTAGAACATAAACATCATGAAAGCATGGGTTTGTCTGTTTCATTTGTTGCTCTATTCCCATATCTGGACTAGTGCTTGGCACAAAGAAAGTACTTTATGATTGTTAAACAAATGAATAACATAGCCAGTTTCAATAGACAAATGTAAAGATTTTATTTAATCTAATACTTTGAACTTTACTGATAGTAACTGGTTCCAAATAGAAATGAAAATAAAATATTAAAGACAGTACCACATCTTATCACTTTATCTTAAACACCCGGGTTAGTGATTGGCCCAGGTGTTTTGTGAAAAATTGCTTATCAAATGAATTATACACAACATTAACACAGAGACAAATAAATGAAAAAATCCCTATTTTCTCTGCTACCTCCTTTGATTAGTAAAAGGTGTGTATGTGTGTGTGTGTCTGTGTGTGTGTGTGTGTGTGTGTGTCTATGTGTGTGTTGAGGGCTTTTTTCTCTCCATCTCTACTTTTTTTTCAGCTTTATTTTTTTTATTCATTCACACCTTTTAATACATAAATGGATCTATATCATTTCTATTTCTATATCTATATCATCTATATTTATATCTATATCTATCTATATCATCTATATATCTGGACATAAGCAGTAAGAAAAATTCAGATTATATCTATCCAAGACTTAGGAAAACAATTATATAAAAATCTGTGAAAGGTCAAATGGAATGGCATTTATGTGGTTTCAAAGTCAAATGGGACAACATTAAATGATTTAAAGTTAGTCCAGCAGTGAAGGAGGTTAGTGACAATCTTGGTGGGTGTTTTGTTAACTCCCTTGAATATACAGAAGAATTAGATAGTGGAATCATGGGCCCAAGAAAGATAAGCTCTGCCTATAAGGCATCAAGTTTCTGTGCCATAGTGATTATAAAGAAGGGCTCACCTTGTGGGAGAATGCCAAGTAAAGGTTCAAATCTCACATTCCTGCCTAATTCTTTGATATGCAACTTTGGTTTGATAAAAAAAGTAACTCTAATTTTGTTTTTTGGTCCAGTATAATTGGTTTCTTTCCTTGATGAGTGCCCTTTAACATGGGAAGGTTTCAAATTAAAGATAGAATTGGTAATAAGAAAAATATATACTATTCTTATTCATGGGTTAAGTTTAGTAAAACTATTGCATGTGTGTCTTTAAATATATATAACATTTAAGCTAATTTGGCATATTAGACTATCTAACAGATTAGCTTTAGAATTATAACTTAACATCTATATAAGAGAATAATTTTACATTTCTGGTTTTAAATAGAAAAGTATAAAAATATTAAGTTAGTAACAATAAAGAAATGTTTTAAATAATATGTCTATATTTATAAGTTTAATTTATTTAATTTACAGGAGTTATTTACAGCTTGGTGAGTATTTGCTTGTTAAGGATGTAAAGGATTTAAAAAGAAATTAAATATATTTAATGAGTAATTGACATTTAAAGTTTTTAGGGTATTTATTAACTAAGTTTAATGGGACCAAATATTAATTAAAGATTCCCTTAATTGTTAAAATTTACTAGATTTATACATCAAATAATAAAATTATAAATTAAATTTTAAAAGTTAAAACAAAAAGTATTGGCCTTCTTAATTTAAAAATTAATTGTAAAATAAATAATTTCAAATAATCTTTGCACAAAACCTTCCATCAAGAATGCCAAATAATGCTATAAAAGTATTAATATTCCATTTTTATTCTCTACCCCAGGCCAATGCTGACCCAGCTTCTATAGACCAACAAGGAAGGAGGGGCGTCTGGTCTGTTTTTCCCCCACCTTGCTCTTTCATCCTCCTCCTCCACTCACTGCTTCTAGCTCTTCCAGAGTTGGTGTGAAGGATGGAAGAGTTGGTAAAGGGAACACAAAGTCTTATTTGCTTAACAATGTTTTAATTTAGTGTTGACGCTTCTGTGAGACAGAAAAGAAATGCTCGCTTTTCCTCTCATGAGGTACTTTTGCGGGTTCTTTGGCAAGCATTGGCTGAGGTGATCTTTGACCCTGTTCACTGTCATGAATAATGTGCCTACCAGAGAGTTACTAACATCTCTTCCTTCTCCCCTTGACCCCAAGAGAAATGTCATACAGCCTCTTTTGGCTGGAGTTGTTTGTTAAAGCAGTTAATCCTCTTGGGCACTCCCCAGTAAACTTCCTTCACACAATCTCCATCCCAGTTCTATTTCCAGAGAACCTGATCTAAGGTTCTAAGACAAATGTTCTAACAGAAAATATAGGGCACTATGAGAATATTCCATAAAAAAATCTAATTTAGATTGAAGGTGTAGAGTCTGGAATGTCTCTTTTAAGTAATATATATACTAATACCCAAAAAAATGAAGAACAGCAAATAATGAGGGAAAGAGCTTTATGCCTACAGAGAACAGTATGAGTGAAAATCTATAAGTGAATTTTTGTGTTCTAGGAACTTAGACAAGACCAGTGTGCGATATATATGATGAGGGGGTGGGAAGGTATTGTTATGAGATGAGTCATAGGAGGCAGAGGCCATATCATAGTGAACAATTTAGCCTATGTCAACATAAACAGTGTTATCCCAAGCGCATAGGAAGCCTCTGAAGAGTTTTAGGTAGGATTTTAAACAATTAAGTTTAAATTTTAATGTGATTTTTTTGGTTGTTCTATGGAAATAGATTAGATGAGGGTAAGGGCGGAAGTAGAGCAGTTAGGAGGCTACAAACTACAAAAGTAGTCCTCATAGCAAGAGATAATAGTGACCTAGGGAGAAGTTGTAACAGTGGCCACGGAAAGAAGTAGCTTAATTTACAAAATAGAAGAAAAAAATTGACAAGATCAAATGAAGTACTGAAAGGAAAAGGGAGAAGAGGGAGGAGTTAAAGAAAAGCACCAAATTTATCGTACTTTTTACTAGTTAGGATAGACCAGTTTCAAGAAAGATTAAGAGCTCAGTTTCAAAGAACATAATTCAAGGTGCCCATGAAGCATCCAGTGCCTCACAGATAGGTCAAGTAGACAGTAGAATATAGAGGTCTAAATTTTAAAAGAGGAGTCTGAGTCTAAGATACGCATTTGAAAATATTTGCCCTATAGAGGGTATTTGAGATTTGTCAATAGGTAGATGTAACTGGGGTCCCAGTAAACTAAAGGGAGAAAATGACCAAGGACTGAGCTGTGAAGACCCCAGCAAAAATAAAATCTAGGAGGGAGAAACCACAGAGGTAGGGCAAAACAAACAAACAAACAAAACCTGGCAATAAGTGTTGTTATGGAAACTAAACTTAAAAATATGAAAGAAAGGGAAGGAGGGAAGGAGAGAGGGAAAGATGGAAGGAGGAAGAGATGAAGGAAGAAAGGAAATTAGGAAGAAAAGAAGGGAGGGAGGAAGAGAGAGTGAAAGGAAAGGAGAGAAAGGAAAGGAAAGAGAAAGGGAGGGTGGATAAAATATATGTTTCTCCAGGGCTAATATTTAGCATGTAGATGTTAGCATTACTGTGCAGATTGTTGAAATATTGAAATATTTTCAATATCGTTTGGTCATTTGCTGCCCTGAGTTCTCTGAGTGGCCTCTTTGGCACCTCTCCAGGCCCTTTTCCTAACAATCAAGTAATCCAAGCATGAACACCTGGCAGAGAGGATGCCTAGTTCTAGCTTCAGTGTTGGTGTCTGTTTTCAATAGTCAAAGACTGTTCCCCAGCAGTTGATTAAATACTTTGGATAGTACGCCTCTGTTTACCCACCAGAATCATCAAGTTGCCCACATGTAGAGAAGAGAAACACATTCTAGGACCCCAAGTCACCTTACCTTTGATGTGGCAGACCCTTCGGGGATGAGGGGTGTGCCTGACTAGAAAACAGCTTCCATTTCTAGACATGATATGGCTGCTTTTGGTGTCAAACGGAAGGGCAGTCGTCGGGGATTTGAGGCTCATATTCACGCAGCGTTGGTTTCCCCTCTCCGCTGCTGCACTAAATGTCTGGAGTCTATCTTGTTAACCTCACTCCCACTTCCAGAAGTGCTCAGACCCTGAAATCACAGAATGACAATTGTTCTGACAAGGGGTTCTCAACATTTTTTACATAGCAAACATTTCTCCACCTTCTTTGTTTGCACTGAATTGTTTCTCATGTCAAAACGATGTGAGGTGATTTCACTTTCAGACCAAATTTTTGTAAACATTGAAATTGGTATAGGCATTGGTAGAACAAATAATTTTTTTCACTGAAAAAAATCAAAATGTGAGAAACTTAAAATATATTCTATATTTAATTGCATTTAACATAAAATATATAACATTGTTATTATTAATTTTGATATAGTAAATAAAATAATAGCTTTAAAATACCATACCCACAAATGTGCTTTACATGAAAGTAACTTTGAATGAGGACCTTTCCTATTGTACTTTAAAAAATCATTACGTTAAATTTATGTCATCTTCTGAGAAGATGGTTAAATCTGCAGGAGAAAAGAAATCCAATAGCATAAGAATGATATCACATTTACAGATGATAAACTGATGAACCTTTGGCATATCATTATTTGCAATATTCAACAATGTTTAATGGTGTTCTCTCAATCACTCAGCAATCATTCATTAGACACCTACAGTGTCATGGGCCAAAAGGATGAAAGGTAATGTTATGGCTTTTGGGGAATTCACAATCATTTGGGAAATAAAATTTCTAGAATAGGAACATAGGAAAGAGTTATTTAAACTCTCTTAAAGATGGCATACTAGTCTTGGAATTAATTGAATTTTTCTGCTGTTTGTTGTATATTTTCTGTCTTACATGGAAATTGCATTCATCACAGCAGTATTATAAAATATACATTTTATTTCTAACCATGACAGATTAGAATAATTTACAAAATGATTTATAAATTATTCTGGTCAGAATAATTTGCAATATCAAAATATTGCCATATTTTAGAATCTGACCTCAAGAATTTGTCGGAGCAGATAATTTTAGTTCATTGACTATCTTTTTAAATTAGAGCAATCTGTATTTAATTTTTTTATGGTATATATTCAGAGTGTATGGTATATTAATTATCAGTCCTGTTGACACAAAACATCTGATTTTCTTAAGTTCTAAAATTATTCTAGGCTGAATAAAACTATTCCAATATTCAGAAAATACTATTATCTAACAATAAAAAATATTTCTTTACATTTATTTATGAATAATGAGGAGGAAGTTTTAATTTCATGAAAATCAAACCTTAGACTTACTCATTTTTCTTTCTGTGTGCAACCTTTTATATAATCAGGTTAGTAAATTTATTTTTATCTATATTGGGGGAGAAAAGGTACCATAGGCAGTTTGGAGAGTGAAAAGGATGCTGAACCAGAATTAAAAAGTGGGATACATGTGCCAGCTTTGCCATTAATGAGCAAAGTGGTCATAGAGAAATTACTCTATTTTCTAGATTTTGGCTTACTCATCTAAAATCTGTAAGTCCTTACATGTCCGCTGGAATATTCAACTATTCTACTATGTATGTCTTCCTCAAACCAATTCTTTTAGGTTAATTTGAAGGATAGTGACATAGTTTAAATTCTTGTATAAAAGATTAACAAGCAAGAAATGCAGTGAATTCTTTTCATGAAAATTGCAGTGCTGTCTGAAATTTATCCTGCTCTTATATTTCAAAAGGTACTATAGTGCTTACTCTTAGATTACAGAAAATTAGTAATCTGATGTTATGTTTTTTATTGTTTTTATTGGAAGTTTCATAATGTTAAAAAATAAAGGCAATATATAAATGTTATCCACATGTTATCATTAAAAATTTTAGAAAATCCACAATATACATTATGTATTATTGAGTGTCTTATTTAAACTTAATTTGTGAGAAGTGAAGTAAATGAATAACTAAGGAGAAAGCTGTACTTTGATTTATTCTAGCAAGTCATATAACAATAATAAACTAAAACTACCTTAAACCTGAGGAAGAGCAAAACTATGTCTCGCTCTGCAAAAGACACTGCTAAAATAATGTAAATACAAGCTATGGACTGGGAGAAAATATTTGAGAAACACATATTTGATAAAGGACTTGAATCCAAAATATGCAAAGAATATTTTAAACTCAATGGTAAGAAAACAGCCCAAATGAAAACTCAGCAAAATATCTGAACAGACAACTCATTAAAGAATATCATCATATAGCAATTGAACATGCATGTGAAAAGGTATTATTTAACATCATTTGTCATTAGGAAATAACAAATTAAAACATCAAAAAATATCATTATGCACCTGTTAGTATGGCTAAAATCCAAAACACTGATGACATCAAATGCTGACAAGAATATAGAGCAAATGGAATTCTCATTCATTTTATGGGAATGCAAAATGGTACCACTACTTTGGAAGGCAGATCGACAGTTTCTTACCAAGCAAAACATAGTCTAGCAATCATGCTCCTAGGTGTTTACCCAAAGGAGTTGAAAATTTATGTTCACACAGAAACCTACACATGAATGTTTATTCATAATTGCCAAAAATTGGATGCAACCAAGGTGTTCTTCAATAGTGAATAGATAAATAAATTGTGGTACATCATACAGTGGAATACTCTTCAGTGCTAAAAAGAAATGATCTATCAAGCCATGGAAAGACATGGAGGAACCTTAAATGAATATTGCTAAGTGAAAGAAGCCATTTGAAAAGGATGTATACTGTATCATTCCAACCTTATGACATTTTGGGAAAAACGAAACAATGGAGACAATAAAAAGAGCAAGAGTTCCAAAGGAAAATGGGGGAGTAATAAATAATTGGAGCACAGGGGATTTTTATGGCAGTGGAACTTACCTCCTATACTGTTCTATGTTGTAATAGTGGACACATGACAATAGTCATTTGCAGAACAAAGCATATTGAACTCTAGCGAAAACTCTGGACATTAGTTAATAATAATATACAATATTAGTTCATTAATTGTAACAAATGTACCCCAATGATGCAAGATGTTAATAATAGGCAAAAGTGGGCAGAGGGAGATATGAAACTCTCTGCTTAAGTTTTTCTGTAAACTTAAAAACCATTATAAAAAATAAATTTTATTAATTTGTTAAAAATCTACCTCAAGCCTGAAGAAAAGCAAAACTATTTTAGTTACTATTAATTATGACCTACATAATTCTTTCACCTATTGCCTATATCAATTTCAACACTTTAATCGACTAATAAGTTATTAACCAGTGATTTTAATGGACAGCTTTCCAAAGTTCACAAATTGGTTTGTAATAATATCTCTTTTAAGATTTCTCTTTACACCAAACATTAATTTTGGACTACAACTTTTTAAGACAAACTGGGGAAAAAATGATGAATTATTCATTCTCATACAAAAAGGTAGATTTTTTCCCCCCAAAGATAAGAGAAATATGAAAAGAACATAATATTAAAATAAAGACTTAATAAAAATGGAGATCAGGAATAAATACTCTACTTGTTGATAAATATCATCTTTATTAGAAAATCAGAAATTTCATTTATTTTGTAATGAAGTCACTAAAAATCATCCTAAAGCAATGTTAGAGAAACTCATCAATGCAAAACCACTCAATGTATATCATGGATTAATTGGGGGATAAAATCAGTTATAGACACTTGTACAAATGTGCCATGGATTATTTACTGTGGCCCAAATACAGTTTTGTAATAAATAATAGATGTATTTAAAAAACACACACACACCTTTCCAGCATTTTAGCATAATAGGTGTTTGCAGTATAATACAAAGAAGCAGTTCTCAGCCTATTTTTCTCATCATGACACAAATAACAGATGATGTTCACATGAAAAACACATTCCCATCATATGTCCACATTTTAAAGAACGTACCCCCAAATTGTGGAGAAGGAAGGTACTGAAAAAGTTTTTAAATTACTAAAGCTATGACATGTCAGTAACTGTTACTCAGAAGAGTTGTATCAGCAGATTCTGACCTCAGTCCTTCCAATCAGATAAGCAACTGGCATCGCAGTGAATGCCAGAGATACAGTTAGAGAATTACTCTTTCTAGTATAAATAATTCCTTTTAAAACTAAACAATTTGCAAATATGAACGTTTTAGTTGTTATTAAATTAATATCTAGAGTGTCAGCTCACTATCTGCATGTTGCAAAACTTCAGCTGAGACCTCCTGACTTAGAGGATACACCCAAAAGATTTGCTGAATGAAAGTAACTGAGTTCCATTTATAATTCTATCTTAATTATGATGCTAATACTTTGTTTTCACTCTGAAGAGGAAAAGAAAACCCTGTGTAGAGGTAACTCTGTGGAAAAATCTAATTAAAATTACCATTCACTATTCAGGGAATTGTGTAAGTACGTTTGGGAGCAATATTTCCTGTCCTATAGCCTCTTGATTTTATCTCTTTATCACTAAATTATTGAATTTCATTTAGGCTACTTGACACAAAGTCCTCAGAATAGGTGGGTTTAAATGCATTATTAATCCATCTAATCCTAATTCTGATCATTGTTACTTCAAAAATACTGTGCAAATCTTTATTAGATATTAATATTCTAGGTTTAAAATAGCATGTATATAAACCTTATGCTTATAAAAGAATACTATGTCTGATCAATGAATATCTAAAAGTTACTATGAATTCCTAGGGATGTAAGGATTATTATTTATGTGATGAAGGCATTTGCAGATCTCCTAGCCTAGAATGCATGCTGGTCAGATCTTCCCCTGGCTTCCTCTCTCACTTCTTCCGTTGCTCTGTCAAAACGAGACTTTCTCCAAAAGCCTTCCTTAAAAGTGGTTCCCACCTTCATCACAGCCTCAGTCACTCTCTATCCCTAACCCTCTTAAATTGTCTTCATAGCACATGTCATTCCCTTACCTTTTTTTTTTTTTTCTTCCCTGTGTTTACTTTCAGGCATTGTGCAAGCAGGCAATGATCTAATCCAATTTTCCATAATATATGCTCAATACATATTTATTAAATAAAGTTAAATGTTTCCCATAGAATAAATGTCTTTATCCCACAAACTTGCATCTTTTATTTGTATGATCTCCTCAAGAAATAGGTGATTTACTTTAAAAAATAATACCCCGTTTTCTCAAAACAAACTTATTTGGCTTTTACATAGTCTTAAAAAGATGAACTTAAGGTTCTTTAACAAAATCATACCTAAAATTTTTGAAAATTATTTTAATGGTGAATTTAAAATTGTACCTGAGGACAGTTTTAAAACATCATCTGGTTGATAGGAACTCCAGGTTGTTCATACCCTAAAAGTCTCCTAATGGGTCTGTACCGAGTTATCCTTGATTTCCTTAAATCTTTGCACTCGAGATGGGAGTGTTGAGGTGGCAGAGACAGCCTAATGTCTACTGCTTCCAAAAGAATAGAGCTGTTTCCCTCCAGTTTCTCCCACTCTTGCTCCAAGGATCCTACGTGGCTCCCTGGTTGTTAAGATACATACACTACATAGCTTAGCAACATGATAACATTCCTTAGAGAAATAAAAGTTCCAGAACTTCTCCACTTGTCATCCTTCTCAGAGCTCCATTTACTGTGTAGCAGCAGTGACTTTTCTTAGCTTTTGATGTGTAATAGAGTTGAAGCAAGAGAAAGAGAGGAGAAAAGGTAGAACAATTTTAATCATATTGGTAATTCTCCCCACAATTCTCCTTAAAGAACACATACCATGCAGATGTAATCTAACTTAGCTCATTTAAAACCTGTAGTGAGAGAGTGTGAATGAATTTAAAAATATCCCAATCAGCCTGTTCCAGCAGTTAAGATGTCCATGTTAATGACTTGTTCAACAGCTTTGAATAAAGAAAATGAAATGTTAATTAAAAATCATAAAGAAAGATTAAGTAATACAGTTAAAGTCATAAGATTGCCTGTGAAAAGCGAAGATGGATTCATACATAATAATCTCATATACGTGCATATACATATATAGCACATATACATATGTTGCTGTCAGCTCTCAGGATTATGTACACTGGTGTTTCCCAATATTTTTCTTTTCAGATAATACCTGTTAATGATTTCTGAACTACAGTCTCTAAAAGCCATGTAGGTAACTTCTGAAGGGCAAATACTAATTTTAAACAATTCAAGGACAGAGGCTCATTTAGTCCACTTTCTTGACTGGGCCCAAGACTTAAAGGTTCAACATTTCTGCATGCCTATAACCCATTCAGGACCTGAGCCACACTACTTCACTGCATTTTAGAGAGATTTTCTAAGACAATTTTGGCATTTGGGCATTACACTTTGATTCAGATAGAAATTTGCTTTACATGACTAGTAAGAGATTTACTTCTCCCTCACATCTCACATAGAAGAGTTCAACAGTCCAGGATTTGTATGGAAGCTCCATGGTGTCATTATGGGCCTAGACTTTTTCCACTTTTTAGTTGCATCTTCCTTTATAGTTGGCTTTCCTTCTTAAAGTTATCTCTTGTCCACAATGATTCTTGAGGTTCCAGTCATCCAAATGGCTGCTATCTTTCCAGACATCAAATCCACAGACCAGGCAGAAAACAAGAGGAAATGGGGGTAAGGCAGACAAGGGCACATGCTAGCTGTGAGTTCCCTCCATAAAACCATTTCCATGAGTCCCAGAAAATAATCTAGATTCACTGATCACTTCTAGTGGCAAAGTAGGGATAAAATAATGTAGCTTTTCAGGGTGGGCTGGGGCAGTGGTGTTAGTTACTGATCAAAGTCGGGGAAAATGTATATTGGGTTATAAACAGCAATCTCTACCACAGATCCTGACATTCATACCTAACCTCTGTGTGAGAGGTATCTTCACTCGATGTGACTGTATCTTTTCTTAGAGAGGGCTGAGGCCATTATAGGGAGATGTACCTTTGGCAATATAACTGATTCTGTTGTATTTCCTTTATGAAGACCTATGGGGACCTTTCTTGTCTCATTAAGAGAAAATAATGATACAACTGGTTTGTTTGGGCACAGTTTGCAATAATTCTGTCAGAACTAAGGGACAGAGGTTGCTCTGCTGTGCTGCTCATGGCAGCACATAGAACCTTGTTGCCTTGGTAACAGACTACCAGTCCAAAACACTATTTTTTCAGCAAAGATAGAAAATAAACAGAGAGATTTCTTAGAATATATACATAAATTTATGAATGGTGATTAGTGGTAAACAGGACACTCCTCAGATTGTTCATTGTCCACAGACATTTTGCATATTGTATGGACTAACCTGTGTCCTCCAAAATCTATATGTTGAAGCCCCAACACCCAGTGCGACTGTTTTTGGAGACAGGACCTTTACAAAGGTAATTCATGTTAAATGAGGTCATAAAGGTAGGTCCTAATCTGATTATAAGATGTCCTTATAAGAAGAGAAGGAGATACCTAAACGCGCGTTCTCACTCTCTAAGCACAGACAGAAAAAAGGCCATGTGAGGATATATCAAGGAGGTGTCTGTCTCCGAGCCAAGAAGAGAGGCCTCACCAGAAACCAGCCCTGCCAACACCCTGACCTTAGGCTTCCAGCCTCCAGAATTATGAAAAAATTAAGTTCTGTTATTCAAACTACCCAATCTGTGGGATTCTGTTATGGCAGCCTGGAAGATTAATGCAAGTGTGAATATGCAGGACACTATCTTGGGTCCATTTTCGTCATGTATAAGCAGTGTGGCTGGATCTTGGAACTGTGAGCCAATTAGGTCTATTCATTCTTATCCTTATTTGGCATTTACTGTAAAAATGCCACTAGTGTCTAATTAATATATAAGAAGGCAGTGTAAATAATTTATGAAAGGCAAACATGCTAATTTAAAACAGTGCAAAAATAAAATGTGGTGGTGTCTTGCCCACCCTATACACTATTCTATTCATTTTGGAAGCATACAATTCAGCCCTGAATTTGCAAAAAAAAAAAAAAACATGCAATCATTGAAAATAGTACTCTGTGATCTCCAGAGCACAACAAAAGTACTGATTAAGTGTAATAAAAAGAATTCTACATTGGCCTCCAAGAACTACTCCCCACTGATGCACACACCTGTATAATCCCCTTCCCTTGATTATAGACACACCTGTGAATGTGATGGATGCCACGCCTGTGATTAGGTTACATTCTATAACAAAGATGAGAGATTTTTGCAGGTATAATGAAAATCCCTAATCAGAATGACTGAATTCATCAGAGTCTGTTTATCAAAAGGAGATTATTTGGGGGCAGGTCTGATCTAATTAGGTGAACCCTTTAAAAGAAGATTTAGGCTTTTCCCCAAGATTGGATAAGCTCTCCTGCTGGCCTTAAAGAAGCAAGCTGTCCTGACTTCTATAGCTGCAAGTAAATGAATCTGCCAATAACCTCTGCTTGAAAAGGACTCCAAACTGCAGACAAGACCTCAGATCCAGCTGGTACCTTGATTGCATGCAGTCTTACAAGACACTGACCCGAGGGCCTAGCTAAAGTTAAACTATGCCCACATGCCTGACCCATGAAAACTGTAAGGTAACAACTGTGTATTAAGTTGCTAACTAAAATGAAATTTATGAAGAATATTTATAGCCAACCCTCAAACACAAAAATAACGACTATTTCTTATATCAGATTGTGATCTATTCAAGTGAGGCAGGTTGTGAAGATGTACACAGGAGTCAGTCATAACATGTACCCATGGCTTCTCACAGGTTTGCTGCAGATGGGGGCTGTGTGCGTGTCCTTGGGCAACAACCCACCCAGGCTGGAATTCAGCCGGCATGCCCCAAATGGCAGTGCTGGCTGTTTACAGCTATGTCTTTCCAAGTTGTTATCCGTGCCATACTAGTAGTTCAATATGTTGAATTTCATCCCTTCCTAAAGAACAATCTCTGTCTTTTCAATTTTGAGAGATTATTCAAAAGTGCCCAAACAAACCTGTCACTTGGGAGAAGTGATTACTCTGCCTAAACTTGAGATTTAAAAAGTCTCAGATGGGAGCTCATCTGAAAAGCACTGCCGATGTAGTGACAAGGACAGGAAAGAGAAAGGGCATGATTTAGGCCAGCGCAGCATCGTACAGCATTATCAGAGCTTCACAACAATTCCAAGAGCCATAACAAAACCCATAACAATTCCAGGGCCTTTCAGTTCCAATGCACTACCGATAAAATTAATATGAAAGCAGTAATGAAGGCCTGTGAGACAGAGAGGAAGCTTAGCTGGAAGCCCAGCTTATCCTACAGAATTAAACTCGAGAGAGTTAGAGATGACCGAGATTACCATCTAAGAAGGAATTAAATAGAGGTCTTTTTAAAATTATACTGTTTTGTTTTGTTTTTTGCCAAGATATAAGTGTGAGTTAGTGTGAATGTGTGCGTGCATGCGTGCGTGCGTGCGTGTGTGTGTGTATGTGTGTGTGTGTGAGGGCCTGCAGGAAGAGGAGCCAAGTGTCCACCATGATAACTATACTTTTTCGACCTAGTACTTATTTTATGTGTGCCATATCCCTCTCAAGGACATTGTGAAAACAAATAATTTTTAGAATTATTTTTGGGAATGATAACTGAGAGAATGTTTCTGGGCAGAATTTGAGTGGAATTTATACAGAGAGAGAAGATGGAAAAAGTTCAGGTGTTTGCTTCCTTTTCAAGATCCATTGTGCTCATTGTTCTTTCTCCCTCTCACTCAGCTTTCATTCTCAGGTGGCAGAGGCCTCTTCGTTGAAGCATTTTGCTTTTCTTCCTACTTTGCTGTTAATGATCTTTGTGTTTTAATCAATGTTTTACTCCACATATTTCCTGTCAATCATTCTTTTCAGATTTTTTTTTCTGAAAATCTCTATGCCAGGCATAGTACAAGGTGTTGTGTGTATGGTGGTGAATCACAAACAATAGTCCCTCATAAAGCTCTCAGTCAGGTGAAGAAGACAGGTATTGGAGAAGTAAATATACAAATAAACATATGCTTATAAATACAGAAAAAACTGCATTAGGATTAGTTAGGATTGTGTTTGGCCTCAAATAACAGAAACTTGTAAAGACAGTGGCTTAAACAAATGAGGCTCTTATTTATTTATTTATTTATTTATTTATTTATTTATTTGTTTATTTATTTATCTATCTATCTATCTATCTGTCTGTATCTATCTATCTATCTCTCTATCTATCTATTTATTTATTTTTACTTGTAACATTGATAGGTAACCTCAGATAGACGCCTTGGTACACAGATGGTTCTATACATTTTTTCTGCTCTACAGCCTTCATCAGGCTGTGTCTTTTGTTCTCACAGGCACATTACACCTCTAAGCCTGGCACCTGCTTTACACAAAGAAGAAGAAGGCAACCCAGAGGAAGCAGTGACAATTGTGTAGAAAAAGCAACCAATTCCCAGGAATCCTTCGCAGCCTTTGGCCTGCACTCCTGAGCCAGGACCACTGTGTTGCCCAGCTGCCTCTGCCCATGGGAGGCTGGCAAATGTTGCATTTTAGCCAGCACATCACTGCCCTGAACAAAAGCTGGGGGTCAGTCAAAAAGAAAGGTAGTTGGTAAAAATGTCTGCCACAGCCATGAAGGAAAAGAATGGGGTCCCCTGAGCAAGATAGGGTGGCCAGGACAAATTTTCCTGAGAAATTGTTGAGATTTTCAGCAAGGCATAAAGTATGAAAGGATAGTCCAGCAGAGAACAATCAACATTTTAATTTGAAATGTAAAATTTGTCATATTGTGTGTGTTTCATTATATAGTAATGGGAATTGATCATCTATCTATCATATACTTAGTTCCAAATGCTATTTTAGCTCATTTAATTTTGAGAAAAGGGACCTAATATGTTATTCTGACATGTGCCTCCTGTAAAGAAAGTTTTTCAAAGCTCCAGATAGCAACACGCACCCCATCCTCACTCAAGCATAATTCAAAGAAGACATGTCTGCTTGTTGAATTGTCTTTTCATTTGATTCAAGTTAATATGTTTATAAGTATAACATTGTGTTTAAAAAAAAAACACCTTAATCTTTCTCTTTAACTTCTTTACATTTGTATCTAAAACAACTTGAATGTATAAACCTATGTCATCTCTCAACTATAAACCTATGTCATCTCTCAACTTGTTCCACAAATTGTAACTGTCCTAAATGCAGTGTGGTATCTTGCACTGAATCCCTGAGCACACAAAGGGCCTAGATGGCATCTTTTTCGGGGATTATCCACTCCTGATTTTGTTCTCATATGCCCAACTTCCTACTGGGTACCTCCACTTAGATGTTTAACAGGCACCAGAGAAGATGGATTTTACTCAGGCAGATATTAATAGCATAATAATAGCATGTATCAAATACTTGTTTTTAAATCAGTGTCAGTGCTGTGTTAAGTAACCTATATGGATTATTACACTAATTTTACAACTCTTTGAAGTAGATATTATTCTTATTAGATATTATTGTCATGTAAGACAAAAATAAGGTGTTAAGAGGTTAAATAATATTCTCCAGGTCATGTGGTAATGCTCTTAGGAGTCTACCCCAAGTCTGTTTGAGGCAAGGCTTGTGTTGTCAACATACGTGCCTGCCTAACACAGCTAATGATTACCTCAAAAGGTGGAGTTAAAGCTATTTTAAATGCTCTGCACCACGATTAATTGGGAAATGTGATAGAGACTCAAACATCCATTCTAATTCTGTTCTAAAGTTTTTAACATTTAACATTTTTTAAGTAATCCTTTGTACCAGGCTTACCTACTCAAATGTGGCCAGTCTGATGTGAGAGGTGCTCTTAAGCAGCGTGTGTGTGTGTGTGTGTGTGTGTGTGTGTGTGTGTACGCACGTGTGTGTGTATAACTTTAAAGACTTAGTAGCAAAAAAGTAAAATATCTAATTAATAATGTTTAGTGTCAATTACACTTTAAAATGATAACATTTCAAATATATCAGATTCAATCAAATGTTATTAATTTCACCTATTTCTTCCTACTCTTCTTAATGTGGTTACCGGAAAATTTTAAGTTATATATGTGACTCACAGTTAGTTCTATTGGACAGTGTTGCTCTAGAAAACTAGGTTTTGTGTCTTTAACCTCCTCCCAGTTGCAAAAATGTCCTGTTTCACACACAAATTTTCTGTGGCAAGTACTGACCCTTCATATTTCAAAACTAAACAGGAGAAAGATTGTCCTCTTCACTGACATCGGACTTCAGCCAATCTTGGGAGTAGTGGAGAAGATTACCTGACAACTGCTACAACAGGTCTTTATGAAACTGTTAGGCTTGATACAGACTTTCTAAATTTCCTAGAGAAAGAAGCTGGGCTGCGGAGCAAGGATGCATGTCTCCAAGTACCCTCGCTAAATAGCTAGGTTTCTACACTGCATAAAGAAAAGCTGAAAAGTAACAACGTATCTTTAGATTGGCTCATATTTAGTAATTTGGGAACAGTGACATTGTGAGAATTTATCGTTTATCATTTTAAAGATAATTACAAACCAAAATTTTATATCATTGGATAAATCAGGGAACCATATATAGTGACAACTTCTTTTTGATGTATGCGTATGTATGTGTATTACATATATATAACATATATTATATATATATATATATATATATATTCATAGTGAGAAGGAAAGTTGTAGAGAATACTGAAGCATTTATTGTAGATCAGGCAAGGCTCAGATAAAGCACTGGGATTGGCGAGAGAGTGAGGTAGATTCTTATTTTGTTATGAGGTTACATGCTTGTAATTGTCATAAGTTTATCACAGTTTTCTTTGAGAGTTAGGTCAGAGTATTGTTGTATATCCCTCATCCAGTTTCTCCTAATGTTAACATCTTCCATTACTATGATACATTTGTCAAAACTATGAAACTACAATGGTATATTACTATTAACTGAACTCCAGACTTTATTTTCCACTAATCTCTATTTTTTTTTGTTTCAGTATCAATATTAGATACCATATTGCATTTAGGACAGTTAATATTTGATGAATAAGCAGGGAGATGACTTGTATAAGGTAAGGATAATAAAATTTTTAAACTGCTTTATTGAAGTATAATTGATATACAACAACAAAAAAAGGCTGCGTGCATTTACTGTAGTTTGATGAGTTCGGACATAGGCATACAGCTACGAAACCACCACCACAATCGAGGTGATGGACATATCCATCGCCACTAAAAGTTCTTTCATCTCCTATTTTGTTGTTGTTTTATGGTAAGAATATTCAACATAAGATCTATACTTTTAACAGATTTTTTAAGTGCACAACAGAGTATTGTTAACTACAGGCACAAGTTCGCACGAAATTTCTCCAGAACTTGCTCATCTTTTATAACTGAAATTTTGTGCCCATTGACTAACAAGTTCCCATTTCCTCCTCTGCCAGCCCCTGGCAGCTGCCCTTCTACTTTTTGGTTTTGTGAAGGATACTTTAGTTTTCTCATATAATGGAATCATATACTATTTGTCCTATGATTGGCTTATATCTCTTAGCATAATGTCCTCCAAGTTCATACATGCTATCACATATGACAGAATTTCATTTTTTTAAAAAAAAAGCTTAATTTTTCTATTGTGCATATATACGATATTTTCTTAATTCATTGATTGAGAGCTATTGAGGTTGTTTCCATTCCTTGACTATTGTGAATAAAGCTACCTTTAAAAAGCCGTAATCTCTGCCTTGAACAAGTGAGAAGATTCCAGAGAAGACTGGGTCCTCTCATCTAACCCTGTCTCCTGAGCATACTAGAGAAAATTACCTCATTAGATTGACTAGATAATATCTTGGGAAGGATAAAAAGTTAATGTGACATAGAACAGGTATGTTTTGAGTAGTCAAGTGACAAAATGGGAAGAGGCTGGATAAAACATGCCAGCTTGGCAAAATGGCATGTAACCCAGTGACCAGGAGAAAGTGGAGGGGATTATCTGAGGAGGACAGAACACCCCAGGGTGAGTGGGTGGGAGAGGTCGAGGCAGGCTGGAGTGTGTCTCTCCCCCACACTAGATTGTGAGCCTCTGAATACTGGGGCACATACCTTACTTGCCTTCATATTCCTCGCTGCGACGTGCACACAGCAGCACAGCACATAGTGCATATTAGTTAGTTGAAGTACTGAAAAGGGAGTGTCCTAGAAAAGAACCTGATCAGAGGAGAAAAGTGGGAGAAGTCTAAGAAAGGCAGGACATGGGAAAAGGGGTCAGAAAGAGGAGAGTTGGGAAAGGCCTTAACAAGGGGATGAAAGAGACAGGAAAATAATTGGTAGTGACAGAAAAAGAGATGGAGAGGAGACTGATAGGTGGAAAAGCCAATTAGTGATGAACAAAAAGAAAAGGAAGCAGGGAAGCTGCAAAGGTTGTTGCTAGGTGAGCATGCCTCTTGTTCAGGCTGAGGAAGTTGGCTCCCCTAGGATAAGTAGGATGTAGAAGATAGAGATGGAGCTCACAGTAAACAGGCACCACATATGATGCTTAATCTACACCAAAGCTATTACCTCTGTCATGACATCTAATCCTTAAAATACTTTATCAAGTAAGAATTACTATCTACATTGTAAAGATTAGGATATTGGCACTCAGAGAGGTGAAATAATTTGTCCTGGTAGCAAAGGTGTTGAACCAAAGTTTACCAGATTCCAAATCCAGTGCTATTATCCCTGACTGGTAGACACTGAGCCGCTGGTGGGCCTTGAGGTCTGAACTCTTCTTAGCAGTAGGGATTGATAATGCTATCTGAGTGTGGCAACGGGGGGGCCTCCTGAGGGCAGTGCAGGGTTTGGTGTGACTTACAGCTTTCTTCATATACCACAAACTCCATATGTCTTTGGAGTGAGACACCGTGTACTGAAGCCTCGACTCTGCCAGCTACATGTGACTTTAAACTCAAGCACTTGGTCACTCTCTGTCTATTTTCTCATCAGAAAGAGAGAGAGAGAGAGAGAGAGAGAGAGAGAGAGAGAGAGAGAGAGAGAGAGAGAGAGAGAGAGAGAGAGAGAGAGAGAGAGAGAGATGTGACAGGATTGATTTTCTTGTTTTGGGTGCAGGGGGCCAGTGTTTGTAAAGTTCTTAATACATAGCCTGCTCAGTACAGGGCTGCATTATTACAAATACCACTACCTTCTCTCCACATGGACTACTCCACAAGTCTGAGGCTGCACTGGTCTTGTTAGACAGTGGGCAGAAGTGCCTCCCAACCCCAAATGCCTCCTGCTTCTGGCTACTTCGGTGACACAGGCCCTGTGGGGACAGCAGGACTGGGAAGGCCAGAGGTGCAGAGAACAGCAGAGAATAGTGACAGCTGACCTGAACATCTGTGTTAAGGTCAGAACAAAGGGAACATGGCCAAATTAGAGGGGTAAGGTATGGAATGCTGCAGCTAGTTTGGGGTTTGAGATAGACACTGGGTAAACATGCTTGTTTAAAACAGAGTTTGAAAGTGCAGGGAGGGTTGAAGTATATCTTGAGAGAACAGACAGAGTACAAGAGCCAAACAAGGAGGCTAAGAACCACTCCTTGAACCAGGCTCAGTAACATGGCTGTTCTTCAATCATGTGCCTAGTGCTTCAAATATTTCTCCACTCTTAAACTTTTATTTATTTGGTTTTTTTTGCATGCAGAAAATTAGCCCTTGTAAAACTTGAATATAAGTTTGATTTTGCTACAGTTTACGGTCTTGATGATAAAGAAGGAATCATCTTAGATGCCACTGTCACTCTCTACCATCACTGTATCACCGAATATATTTTCCTTTTTGGCCAGAGTTAAGTCAAAAGAAATAGTTCTCTATGTTGCCCTCTGAATTGATTGAAAGATGCAACTGTTAGCAAAGTAAAAGCAAAATGAGACTTGCAGTCCATATTCAGGGGGTTTAGGTTCCAGCACTGCCTGCCATTTATGATGTGGGTGTTATCTGTAGTCTTTTGGTACTTGGTCCAAGTGCTTTTGTGTGCACTTGAATGAATCCAATCATTGAAATTTTATGGAACTCTTTTAGATGCATAGAACATGTATTCTCTTTGCAAGTAATTTTCTTATAAAAAGGGATCATTTTAATGGAGGAATTCTGATGAAAAGAGGTCATTTTAATCGTGGGAAGTGGATTGCCAGAACTTGCTCAGCAGGAGCAAATCTGACCACTTAGTTAAATGCTGTCTCTATAGAAAAGGATCTCTCCTCTGGCTGTAACTTTTCTGCCCTGGAATCCTGCTTTAAGAATTATGGGAAATGTATGATGCTGAGAACAGTTCCTTTTGGAACACGTTTTTCATTTGCTCCAATGCTGTTCTTTTATGGACAAGAACAGAAAGGTTCTATGTTTGGAGGTAAGGAGATGAGACCGTAATGTTCGGTACAAATGTGAACTTGGCTGTACATAACTGATGTCTCTCCAAAAACCAGTTTGTTGTTCTCTCTCACAAAAGGTGAACAAGCAAACAGCAACAAAAAAGTGAAATGTGAAGGAGAGATTTTAGTGGTTAAGCTCTGCCTACGTTCCTCGCTGGCTGCACTCAGCCTCAGAGAATTTCTCACCAGCTCCTATCCTCATGACTTGTCGATACAGAAGCTTAGACAAACCCTCCAATAGCACATCCCTAACAGTTAAAGGAAGGAAAATAACAACCAGCAGTCCAAGAAGGGACATATCAACGAGAAAAGGGTCATTTCCACATGGAATTTCTAAATCTCTTCTAGTCAGAAGAACTTGACTTCAATCACTTATTTCAAACTTCAAAGTGTTATAATTAACTTTCTATTAGTAGGGCACCCAAGAACAGATAAACACAGACAGATGTAGCACTTTTCTATAAATGGAAGCACATATAACACATATTTTTATGGGGAAAAAAATTCTATAAAAAATTGTTCAAAAGTTAAAGTGTTTTTTTTCTGGGTAGGTAATTTTTTTTTTTCTTTCTTGATTTTTCTAAACTTTCCTCAGTGACCGTATTACAGTTTTTGAAAAATTTACTTTCAGATTGAACAGCAAAATTTAGTTTTGTTTTTTTCAATTTATACTGTTTTTATTCATTTTTAATTATAATGGTAATGTAATAATGCATTTTAGTTGTAAAAATTTTAAAAGTAGCATATAAAAGTTATGGAAGTGTAAGGTCCATTGTTGTAGCCACTGGCCACACGTGGCTATTGAACACTTGAAACAGTCTACGTTAAGATGATCTGTAAGTATAATGTAAAATGTGATTAATACTATTTTTTATCATGATTACCTGTTGAAATAATATTTTTATATGTATTTGGCTTGTTCAAACATACTATTAAAATTAATTTCATCTGTTCCTTTTTACTTTTCTTCATATAGCTATAAGAAAATTAAACATTACCCACATGAGCTGCATTTATGGCTCACATATTTTCTCTTGGATGGTGCCGATATAGGAAGTACTCTTCTGGCTATTATCACATTCTCCTTCCCAGATGTAATCAATACTAGTGGTATAGTGTATTATTCTCTATTTTTTCTACACAATTAGCTCCTTGTAACTTACAAAGAATATGCCATTTTACCATAAATGGGGATTATATTATAAATGTTGTTGTGTAATTTGCTTTCTGCATTTCGTATCAGGTGTGATAGCAGATTTCAGTTATTTACTGCTGTTTAACAAAGGGTTAAACCCTAAAGCTCAGTGGCTTTTGTTTTGTTTTGTTTTGTTTTGTTTTGTTTTGTTTTGTTTTTAATGACTCTCTTGTTGACTGGGTGGTGATGTCCTGTTTTTTTGTTTTATTCCTACATTGTACCTGAATAAAGTTTTTTCTACTTCCCCCAGATTTATGTATTTCTAATACAGCATGCTCAAATTAGGAGGTCCAAGCCTAATAAATCTTCAGGTGAATATATTTGTATTACCCACATGCACCATAAAATTGTATAAGCAATGCTTAGAAACTCTTGTAGTCGCTCACTTCTTTAGTGCCTTGAGATGTTCTCTTCATGTTATTATCTAGGAAGAAAAAGGGGAGATTAAGAATGCAGAAATGTCTTTGTTTCCAGATAAATATCTTTGAAACACATCTCCAAGAATTTTTAAACTGCAGGACATGTGTGTTAAAAATTTCTATAACTGATTTGATGTGCAAGATCACCCATCAACAAACAGAAAATAGGAGATGATACATTGACAGCACAAATTTTCCAGCTTGTACTTTTAATTACAGTTAATTCCTATCACATGATCCCTCTAATGGTGAGATTCGTCTCTGTTAGAATTGTTCTGAATTGTTCTGAATTGTTCTCCTGGCTCTGAGAAGAGATATTTCATCCACTGGGAGAAGTGCTATATATCTGATGTTTAAGTTTCATTAAAAAAAAAAAAGTTGAAAGAGTATTCTCTGTCATTTGTATGTCCACATTAGATATTTTAGTTATTGAAAGTTAGAATGATTGTTTTGTTTTGTTTTATTTTTTTTTTTAATTTAAGAAAAATCTACTACAGGATGTGAATAGAGAAGTGGGGAGGGAAAGAGACTTGGTGTGTGCATGCTAAAAATAGCTGATTATATAATATCTAAACTTATTTAAAGGACATATAATGTTGGTTTGTGTGTGTGTGGTGAGGGGGGATTAAAGATTGTTTTCAAATTGGCGTCGTTAATCCACCTCATCCTATTCTTCCCGAGAGATTTTTATTCGTCACAAGGTTTAAGGGCCACATTTACCACTAGGTGGCGACAACATGCTGTATACAGACGGCTGTGCCCAGGTCAATCAGGGCAAGGAGTCTTTGGAGGGAAGAACTGCTGTGGCTATTCAGTTTCCTAAATTAATAAACCCCGTGGAAAGTAAAAATCAATGAAGGCTTAAGTAGAGCCCTTTCAAGAAGATACTCCTGAGTTGGAATATCTAGAATAGATTATTTCCACTAGGGAATTGACCTTCTACATCTTGGCATGGCAATGATCTTCAGTTTTCTCTTTATTAAAATTGGGCTATAAATACTTATAATATTACTTCCCAGAATAAGCAGAATAATTTCTACACAAACTCAAAAGTGCTAGAGAAATAAGGACTACCACTGATGATTGTTTGAATTTATTTTTCAAATTGAGTTAACATACAATCTTATATTAGTTTCAGGTATACAACATAGTGATTAAACATTTATATACCATACAAAGTGATCACCCTGATAAGTCTAATATCCATCTGGCACCATACATATTTATTACAATGTTATTGACTATATTTCCTATGCTGTTCTTTAAATCTACATGACTACTTTTTTACCTGGCAGTTTGTACTTCTTAAACTTTTTCATCTTTTTCGCCTATCTACCCAAACCCCCTTCCATCTGTTGACCACCAATTTGTTCTCTGTATGAGTTTGTTTCTGTATTGTTTGTTCATTTATTTTGTTTTTTACTTTCCAAAAGTAAGTGAAATCACATGGTATGTCTCTTTCTCTTTCTGACTTATATCTCTTAGCATAGCACCCTCTAGGTCCATCCATGTCATTGTAGATGGTAAGATTTCATTCTTTTGTATGGTCGAGTAATATTCTACTATATCTATGTAATACTTCTTTACCCAATCATCTGTGGATGGGCACTTAGGTTGCTTCCATATCTTCGCTGTTGTAAATAACACTGCCATGAACAAAAGTGTGCAAATATCTTTCCTAATTAATAGTTTTGATTTCTTCAGATAAATACCCAGAAGTGGCATTGCTGGATCATAAAGTAGTTCTATTTTTAATTTTCTGAGGAACCCTCAAAGTGTTTTCCATAGTGACTGTACCGATTTGCAATCCCACTAACAGTACAGAAGGGTTCCTTTTTCTTCACATTCTCGCAATGCTGTTGCTTATTGATTTATTGATGATAGCCATTCTGACTGGTGTGAGGTAATACCTCATTATGAGTTTAATTTGCATTTCTCTGATGATTAGTGACATCGAGCATCTTTTCATATATCTGTCGGCCACCTGTATTTCCTCTTTTCAAGTTTTCTGTCCATTTATTAATGGGATTATTTTTCTTTTTGGAGTTGTTAAATGAGTTCTTTATAAATTTTGGATATTAACTCCTTATCAGATGTGTCATTGTAATATTTTCTCTCATTCAGTAGGTTGTCTTTTCATTTTGTTGATGGTTTCCTTTGCTGTGTAAAAACTTTTTAGTTTGATTTACTTCCATATGTTTACTTTTTCTTTTGTTTCCCTTTTCTTTTTCCAGAAAAAATATTTCTAAGAATGATGTCAAAGTGTTTACTGCCTATGTTCCCTTCTAGAAGTTCTATGGTTTGGGAATTTACATTTAAGTCTTTAATCCATTTAGTTTATTTTTGTATATGGTGAAAGACAGTGGTCTAGTTTCATTTGTGGGGGAGAGTGTCTGTCAAATTTTCCCAACACCATTTATTGAAGAGACTGTCTTTACCACATTGTATATTCTTGCCTCCTTTGTCATAAATTAATTGACCATATAGGCATGGGTTTATTTCTTGGCTCTCTATTATCTTCTACTGATTTGAATGTCTGTTATTATACCAGTACCATGCTGTTTTGATTATCGTAGCATTGTAGTGTAGTATCAGGTAGCTCGATATCTCCAACTTTGTTTTTCTTTCTCAATATTGCTTTGGCTATTCGGGGTCTGTTAATATTCCATAAAAATTTTAGAATTATTTGTTCTATTTATGTCAAAAATGCCATTGGTATTTTGGTAGCTATTTCATTGAAACTGTAGATTGCTTTCAGTAGTATGGACATTTTAATAATGTTAATTCTTCCTATCCTTGAGCATGGCATAGCCTTCCACTTATTTATATCTTCCACATTTTCTTTCTTCAATGTCTTATAGTTTTCTGAGTACAAATCTCTTACATTTTTGGTTAAAATTCTTCCTTGGTTACTTTCTTTTTTTTTTCTTTATTATTTTTCTGATGCAAATGTAAATGAGATGTTTTTCTTATTCTCTCTTTCTGATAGTTAATTATTGGTATAAAATGCAACAAATTCTAAATATTAATTTTATATCCTATTACTTTGCTAAATTATTTTATTAGTTGTAATAGTTTTTTGTTGGACTCTTTAAAGAGGGTTCTCTCTATATATAATATTATATCATCTACAAATAATGACAGTTTTACTTCTTCCTTTCCAATTCAGATACCTTTTTTTTTCTTGTCTGATTGCTGTGGCTAGGACTTCCAATGCTACGTTGAATAAAAGTAGTAAAATTGGTAGAGAAGTTCTAGTCAAGATGGCAGAGTAGGTAAACACCATGCTTGCTTCCTCTCATGATCACATCAAAATTACATCTAAACTACAGAACAATCATTGAGAATTGCCCAAAGTCTAGCTAAAAAAAAGCCCTATAACTAAGTACATACAGAAGAAGCCACACTGAGACTGGTAGGAGAGGCGAAGGTGTGGAACAAAGCTAGTCCCACATATAGGTGGCAGTTAAAAATTGAGAGGGATATCTTGGGTGTGGAGGTCCCCCCTGAAGAGCAAGGAATCCCAGCCCCACACCAAGATCCCCTGCCCAGGGTTGCAGTTCCAGGGAGAGAAGTTTCCACAACTTCTGACTGTGAAAACCAGCAAAGATTATGGCCGAGTCAGACAGAGAGTGGCTGGAGTCCCAGGTATCCCTTAAAGGGTTCATCTGCAAACTTACTGGTGATGGACTCACTAGCTCTTAGCTCCAGTGCTGGGCAGCAGCTCAGGCACCAGGGACATACATGGAATAACTGAGTTATCTGGCTTTAGGGCAAGGGATGGAGGGACAGCTTTCTTCCAGATAGAGGTGCTGGCAGAAGCCATTGTTCCTTTGTTGATCCCTTCCCCTTCCTAGTATGCAGACACAGGTGGTAGCCATATCTGAGTCTCCATCAACCTGGCTAATGCTGACAGCCCTACCCTGATGATTCCCTGAGACTCTGCCAACCCAACTTGCAGGCCTACCTGTCTTGGCTCATGCTTTAGGCTTTCCAAAAATCTCTCAAATGTTCGCAAATGCCAAACAAACAATATCTGGCCTAGGCATGCCCCATATCTACTGTTAAGCAGCCCTAGGCCCAGCACTGGTGGCAGCCGGCTTCAGTTCACAACTTAGTCTCTCCAGGCACCTTCAAGCTCAACATGAGTGAAAAATATCTGTGGATCAGTTTGTGGCTCATGCCAGGTGGCCCCACCCAAGGTACAAGCTGCAGCTGAACTTGGCCTATGCTGGGGCCAAGAGTCCCTGAGCTGGCACATTTGGTGTCTGGCTTTGAATGGTGCCAAAGCACCAACTGGCTGCCTCCACAGATGACACACCCAAAGGGCAGACTAGGAGGGCACCAGAGTCCCAGTAAAGCAAATTCTGCTTTGTAAGGTCAGTGCCTGCACAATAGCTCTTCCACTGGCATCACAGCCACTCCTCACACCCAGTCAGCTTGTGAGTGAATCTCATTCATGTGCAAACAGTAACCAGGGCTCACATACAATAGGAAGGCAAAAACAACCTACACAAGGGACACAACTGGAGCACCCAGCTCATGTGACCAAGGACACTGTGCTGCTCAGGCCCCAGAGGACACCTACTATGTAAGGCCACTCTACGAAGACCAGGAGCTAGATCAGCTCTACCTAATACATAAAAACAAATACAGGGGGCAGTCAAAATAGGGAGGCCCAAATGAAAGAACAGAACCAAGTTCTAATAAAAGAACTAAACAAAATGAAGACAAGCAATCTACCAGATGTAGAGTTCAAAACACTGATTATAAGGATACTCAATGAACTTAGGGAAAGAATAGATGATCTCAGTCAGAACTTCAACAAAGAGATAGAAAACATAAAAAAAGATAGAAAACATAAAAAAGAACCAGTCAGAAATAAAGAGTACAATAACTGAAATGAAGAATACATTAGAGGGAATCAACAGTAGATTAGATAAAACAGAGGCTTGAATCAGCCATTTGGAAGATAAGGTAGCAGAAAACACCAATTGGAACAGCAACAAGAAAAAAGAATTTAAAAATGAAGATAGTTTAAGGGACCTCTGGGATAACATCAAGTATATCAACATTCACATCATAGGGATATCAGAAGGAGAAGAGATAGAGCAAGCAATTAAAAACTGACCCATTGATGTGGGAACTGCCTGTTCTGTGTCTCTGCCTTTCCTTCAAGTCTTGACAGGGCATCTTATTTAAATCCTTAGTTGTAGGAATTCTACTCAGCTCATCTTCAGATGGTTCTCACTGATGATTGCTCTATTATTTAGTTGTAATTTTTATGTGGCCATGAGTGGAGGCCAGCAGAGTTTACTTACTGCACCATCTCTACTGGAAGTCTTTATTGATTATTAATTTCAGGATAATAATATTTAGAAGCATGACCCTCAATCCTAAGTGTGACAAGGAATTACTTGGGGGAATATTTTTGGGAGGAGGGTAGGTGCTCCAAATATATGAGTAGAATTTACCCTCTGCGATAGCTTAATCAAGAATGAATGAATGAATATGCAGGCCAAGTATGGAATTGATGAAAATGAAGGGTACTGCCCAGAGACAGACAATTTTGGATGGACCACATGCTGGTAAGGAGAAAGTAGGTGGAAGCTCCCAGCAGTGACAGTCACTGCACTTCCAGATAAGTTGCAGGTTGTGCAGTTGCAGTACCCTTGAAAGACCTGGATTCTAAACAGACACACCATGTACAGAAGTCATCAGATTGATGGTTTCTCCACAATAATACTGACTTAATTAACATCTGGTTCCAGAACTTTACCCCCAAGTTGGAGAGGCAGCTCCTATCTCTAATATTTGGCTAGTAACCTGAAGCTAAATGTTATCATCCTACCCCCCAAATTTTCCAAGCATTTGCTTTCTTTGAAAACTGATGTGATTGATCTCTGAGCGGTTGTTTACCAAAAGAGGGCCATAAAGTGTAGCCCTGGGTGACCTCTGCTCAGGGTAGTATCAGTGCCCTTTGGGTAAGTGCTCATAGTCCAAGCTGAATATCAGAAGCACCTGGGGAGCTTTGCAAAAATTCTGGAGCTCTGAAATAGGGTCTGCATTGGTGTTTTAAAAAGCCTTACTAATAGATTAATGTAGAGCCAAAGTTAAGTAAAACAGCTGTGGAGCCAGGCCTTCAGCAAAGTCCTGCTCTATAGCCAGAGGGTGCTGACTACTCCTCCAGCACCCAGCTGCCCTGTTCCCTTTCATGCTGGGTTTACACAATGCCTGATTTTTCAGTACCACTATCATGGCCTGAAATGTAATAGTATTGAAGGCAGACTTGACAGCTCATCTACTCATTTTTGGTCTAATAGGCATTCTTTTCTTATTCTCAGAAAAATAACATTCTTAGCTAGCATTAATTGAACAATTACCATGTTCTAGACTGTGTTAAGCAATGCACATGCATGTATTCCAACCATCCCAAGAAATATTATTATCCTTGTTTGATAGATGTGAAAATTAAGGATTAGAGAGAAGTTTTGGATATACCACATACCTCAGAAGTGGTTGCTATGACCAGAACCCAGTTGTTTGAAACTAAAGCTTCTTTTCAGTCAAACCTCCTCCAGAACATGTTTCTATTAGCTGTGATGGAAAGCCTTGTGGAAGAACATAATTAAATTAAATATAATCTGCCATTAAAATAAAACCTAATAAAGTTTGGAAGCAATAATATTGAAAAGTATAATTTTTGTGTCATTTCCAGCTCTAGCAGGAAATAAGTGGCATCTCAAAGCTGAGTTATTGAGATGACTTTAATAGATTATTTATTAAGTTGTAGATAGAATTTTTTAAAAGCAGCTTGGAGCTAGTAAGTGGTGGGAAAGAGGGAACATATACTGGAACTGAGAGGGTATTAGAGCTACGTGGAGAGGCCTCATGGCAGCTATAGCCTTTGATAGAGAGACCCACAACAAGGCACCTAGGAAATAAATACTCAATCAGACTCTTCACCTCATCCTTCTACCCTCTGATCTCCTGCTTATCATCAGCCTCTACCTCCATCCCTCTGGCCAAAACACAGCCAGAGAGCAAGAGAGCCCACTAGCTAGTCTCTCCTGGGGACAGATCAGGGTAGAGAAGGGAACTTGAAGAATAAATAGTTGACATCTGAAAGACTAGTATGAACTTAAAATATGCCTATAAGCATTTGTGTTGAAAAATGAAAAGGATTACACTCTAAAATAATGATTTGCAATCACAGATAAACAAAACTCTCCTAGTAAGTACTTATTGCAATGTATATTTTAATTACATTATCTACTTTAACCTTTATTTTATTTTATTTAGTTTATTGGGATAACATTGGTTAATACAATTATATAATGTTCAGTTGTACATTATAATTTGACATCTATATAATCTATTGTATGATTACCACCCAAAGTCCAGTTTCCTTCAGCTACCATATATTTGATCCCCTTTACCCACTTCATCCTTCCCCTACCCCAGTATATTTGACCCCCTTTACCCTGTCTATCTCTTTCTTTCTCCCCCACCCCTACCTTCTGGTAACCACTAGTCCATTGTCCATGTCCCTGAGTCTCTGTTTGTCCTGTTCACTTGTTGCTTTTTGGTTTATAGCCCACATATAAGTGATATCATGTGATTTTCAATTTTTTCAGTCTGGCTTATTTTACTTAGGATGATTATCTCGAGGTCTATCTGGCTTGTTGCAAATGACAATATTTCATCTATTCTTATGGCTGAGTAATATTTCATTGTATATATGTACCACAACTTCTTTAGCCAATCGTCTATCGTAGGACACTTCAGCTGCTTACATGTCCTTGCCACTGTGAATAGTGCTGCTATGAACATTGATGTGCAAATATTTTTTTGGATATGGGATTTCAAGTCTTTGAGGTAAATACCCAGTAGAGGGATTGCTGAATCATATGGTAGATCAAGTCTTAGTTTTTTGAGGAACCTCCATACTGTTTTCCATAGTGGCTGTACCAATTTGCAGTCCCACCAGCAATGTATGAGGGTTCCTTTTTCTCCACATCCTTTCCAACATTTGTTATTGCTTGTCCTGTTGATTATAGCTATTCTGACAGGTGTGAGATGGTATTTCATTGTGGTTTTGATTTGCATTTCCCTAATACTTAGCGATGTTGAGCATCTTTTCATATATTTGTTGGTCATTGGTATGTCCTCTAGGGAGAAGTGCCTGTTCAGGTCCTTTGCCCATTTTTTAATTAGATTGTTTGCGTTTTTTTGTTATTGAGTCATATGAGTTCTTTGTATATTTTGGATATTAGGCCCTTATCAGAGGCTTTGCTTGCAAATATATTCTCCCATTTGGATGGTTGTCTCTTGACCTCGTTGATGATTTCTTTTGCTGAGCAGAAGCTTTTTAGTTTGACGTAGTCCCATCCATTCATTGATTTTTGCTTTTACTTCCCTTGTCTTTGGGGTCAAATTCATAAAATCCTCTTTTACGTTCAAGGTCCTTGATTTATCTGCAATGCATTTTATTGATTCTGATCTTATATTCAGGTCCTTAATCCATTTTGAGTTAATTTTTGTGTGTGGTGATAGACAACAGTCTAGTTTTATTCTTTTGCAGGCGGCCTTTCAATTTTCACAGCACCATTTATCAAAGAGGCTTTCCTTTCTTCACTGTATGTTTTTGGCTTTTTAATAGAAAATTATTTTCCCATATAAATATGGGTTTACTTCTAGACTCTCAATTCTGTTCCACTGGTCCGTGTGTCTGTTTTGCTGCCAATACCATGCCATTTTGATTACTGTCACTTTGTAGTATAATTTGAAGTCAGACAGAGTGATGCCTCTAGGCTCATTCTTTTTTCTCAGGAGAGCTTTGGCAATTCGGGGTCTTTTGTGTTTCCATACAAATCTGATGATTTTTTTGTTCTATTTCTTTAAAAAATGCTGATAGGATTTTGATGGGCATTGCATTGAATCTGTATAATGCTTTAGGTAATATGGTCATTTAACTATGTTGATTCTTCTAATCTAAGAACACAGAATATCTTTCTACATCTTTGTTTTTTTTAAAATTTCTTTTAATAGGGTCTTATAGTTTTCACTATATAGGTCCTTCACCTGTTTTGTTAAATTTATTCCTAGGTATTTTATTCTTTTTGTTGCAATTGCAAAAGGAATTAATTTTTCAACTTCTTTTTATGACATTTCATTATTAGAGAATAGAAACACTATGGATTTTTCAACATTGATTTTGTATCTAGAGACTTTACTGTATTTGCTTATTGTTTCTAGTAGTGTTCTTGTGGAGTCATTAGGGTTTTCAATATAGAGAATCATGTCATCTTCAAATAGTGACAGTTTGACTTCTTCATTTCCTATTTGGATGTCTTTTATATCTTTCTCTTGCCTGATTGCATTTGCTAGGACCTCCAATGTTATATTGAATAACAGTGGTGATAGTGAACAGCCTTGCCTTGTTCCTGATCTTATAGGGAAGGTTTTTAGTTTTTCACCATTAAGTACAATATTGGCTGAGGGCTTGTCATATATGGCCTTTATTATGTTAAGGTACTTTCCTTCTATACCAATTTTGTTAAGTGTTTTGATCATAAATGGATGCTGTATCTTGTTGAAGGCTTTTTCTGCATCTATTGATATAATCACATGATTCTTTTTTTTTTTATGTGATGTATTATATTAATTGATTTGTGTATGTTGAACTATCCCTGTGTCCCTGAGATGAAGCCAATTTGATCATGGTGTATAGTCTTTTTAATATGTTACTGTATTTGGTTCACTAGTCTCTTATTTAGGATTTTTGCATCTGTGTTCATGAGAGATAATGGTCTGTAGTTTTCGTTTTTTGTATTACCAGGTTTTGGTGTCAGAGTAATATTGGCCTCATAAAATGAGTTGGGAAATATTGCCTCTTCTTTGCATTTTTGGAAGAGTTTGAGGAGAATAGGTATTAAATCTTCTTTGAGTGTTTGGTAGAATTAACTGGTAAAGCCATCTGGTCCTGGACTTTTACTTTTTGGTAGGTTTTTGATGATTTTTTCAATCTCCATACTGCTGATCAGTCTATTTAGGTTTTCCAGTTCTTCTTGATTCAGTCTAGGAAGGTTGTATTTTTCTAATTACTGGTCAATTTCTTCTAGGTTATTAAATTTGTTATTTAGACTTTTTCATAGTATTCTTGAGTGATCCTTTTAATTTCTGCAATGTCAGTCTTAATTTTTCCCCTTTCATCCCTGATTTTGTTTATTTGTGCCCTCTCTTTAGTGAGTCTAGCTGGGGTTTGCCAATTTTATTAACCTTCTCAAGGAACCAGATCCTTGTTATATTTATTTTTCCTATCACTTTTTTGTTTTCAATTTCCTTTATTTCTGCTCTAATTTTGATGATTTCTTTCCTTCTGCTGACTTTAGGCCTCATTTGTTCTTCCTTTTCTAGTTTTTTTTAAGATGAAGCATTAGGTTGTTTATTTGGACTCATCCTTGTTATTGGTGATAGACTTGTAATGATATGAACTTTCCTCTTATGAGCACTTTTGCCATGTCCCAAAAGTTTTGATATGTTGTATTATCATTATCATTTTTTTCTATGTATTTCTGGATCTCTCTTTTTATTTCTTCTCTGACCCAGTTATTCTTCAGTAGCATGTTGTTTAATCTCCATGTATTTGTGGTTCGTCCTGATTTTTCTTTTTGCAGTTGATCTCTAGTTTCAAAGCATTATGATCACAGAATATGGTTGGTATGATTTCAAACCTCTTATATTTGTTGAGGCTATTTCTGTGTCCCAGTATGTGGTTGATTCTTGCGAATGTTCCATGTGCACTAGAAAAGAAAGTACAAGCAACTGTTTTGAGATGAAAGGTTCTGTATATAATTATGTCCAATTGGTCAATTATGTCAATTATATCATTTAAAGATGTTATTTCTTTATTGATTTTCTGTTTGGATGATCTGTCCATCTCCGACAGTGGGATATTTAGGTCCCCTATTACGATAGTGTTTTGGTCTGTTTCTCCCTTTAGTTTTGTTAGTAATTGCTTTATATATTTCGGGTCTTCCTGATTGGGAGCATAGACACTAATAAGTGTTATGTCTTCTTGGTGCATGATTCCCTTTATCATTATGAAGTGTCCTTTCGTATTTTTCTTTACCTTTTTTATTTTGAAGTCTGTTTTGTCTGATATTAGTACCACTACTCCCACTTTTCTCTGAATGCCATTTGCTTGAATTATTTTTCACCCTTTCACTTTGAGTCTATATTTGTCTTTGGAGCTGAAATGTGTCTCCTGGAGGCAGCATATGGTTGGATTTTGTTTTTTGATCCATTCTGCAACTCTGTGCCTCTTTATTGGTGAGTTCAGTCCATTTACATTTAGGGTAATTATTGAAATATGAGGTCTTCTTATAGCCATTTTATCTTTTGCTTTCTGGTAGCTCGGTGTTTCCATTGCTTCCTTGTCCTTGTGTTTCTGTGTTTGTCTGAAAATGCTTTCTAATCCCTTTCCCATTCTTTTAAGAATGCCTATTATTCTTATGTTTCCTTTCTTGATTGTATCAACTAGTTCTTGTATTTCTCTTTTGTTATTTTTTATTCTTTGGTTTCTCTCTTCTTCCTTCTTATTTATTTCTAGATTTCTTTCTTTAATATCACTGATCCTTTTCTTCCTTTGGTTGACTCTATTTTCCAAGCTTGCTATTTCATTTTCAACTCTTGCATCTCCAGAAGTTCTATTTGATTCCTTTTGAGGGTTTCAATCTTTTTGCTCTGCTCATCTAGCTGTTTTTTCAATTCCCGAAATTGTTGATTTGAGTTGTTTTGGATCTCATTGAGTTTTTTCAGAAGTACCATCCTGAATTCTCCCCCATTTAAATCACATATTTCTATGTCTGTAAACTTATTTTCCAGAGATTTTTCTCTTTCTTTCTGAGATGCCTTGTCACCTTGGTTGTTTATGGTGTTTCATGGACTATTTCTCCACCGAGGAATTAATGAAAGTGTATTCTGGTGTTTGTCCAGAAAGTAGATTTATTATATTAAGATCTCTCGTTAGCTTGCTGCAAAGAAGGTGCTTTTCTTTTGGTTTCCAAAAGAAAGTCTAAGCCTCTTGGAATCTTGCTTTATATAAAGCCTAAATAATTTTTTTATTTTCTAGTAGCTATTTAATCACACTTGCTACTCTCAGTTTCTTTCAGTCTCTGTTAGTATTAGCAACAGTTTTGGTAGTGTTTGCGCATATTCTTCTGGGGTTCCGTGGTGATCAGTCTCGGAGGGTATGGAGGGAGGGGCCCTCTGGATTGAGAGTTGGGGGCTGCAGCTCAGCCTTGGTTTTGCAACCAGCACCAGTAAAAATCAACTGTTTTTCTGATGTTCTGTCCAGCTTCTTTGCTTTCCGCCCTGATGACTGAGCCCTGCTGCCAGCTGCTAGAAGTTCCAGCACTTCCAAGCAGACTGATCAGGAAAGTCGCAGCACCTTCACCTCTCCCCCTCTTCTTGTAAGGAGCTTCGGCAGCTACGAGAGGCAGCTTCTTTATTTCTTCGAGTCAACCGCCTAACACCCGGGGTTCTGACCTGTGGTAGCTCTTATGCACAGATACCACACTCAGACATGCTGGTGTGCAGTTTGAGTGTTTTTTGTTGAGTTTTAGATGTTCAGCTTATTGTTATTTTAGGGGGAAAGATCTGAGAATGTCTCTCACTCCACCATGTTTCCTCGCCCTATTTAACCTTTAAACATCCTTCAAGACATGCCTCCTTTACTAAGGCTCTGAACAATACATGAATTTGCTCCAGGTATATGGCAACTACCTGGCAAGTTAAGACTTTTTAACTCTAATTTTTTTTTCACTATAAAATGCTGAAAATGTACCAACTGAAAATGACTTAGTAAAACATTTTATCTAGAAAGAACAACAAGGGTGGGAAGAAAAAAATATAATTAATAACTTTTAGATGAATCATTAATTTACATTTTTATAACATGACCATTCAAATGTATAAAACATTTCTGTTGCTTAGTCTTCCCTTGTTTTTCTCTTTAAAAGGAATTATTTCAACCTAATAGTGCACTTGAAAAAATCAATAATTTATCTTGATAAATTATTTTAGTTCTCTTGATTTGTTTTGTTGACATTCACTAGGGTGGATGTAATGAGGGAGGGAACAGAATCTGCATTTACACTATGGTTATATTTTAGCATGAACTCAGGTTGGGTTCTTAAAGCAGGGACCCCAAAAGGAACAGAAAAAGCATGTGACCATGGTGTAACTCAGGTTGCCCCTTTTTGATTTGCTATATGACTTTCTTAAAGTCCCAGCAGTGGAATCAATCTGGAGCCAGCACAAGGTCTAGGCACATCAGCATTTTAATCCATGAGCCCAAATTAGTTTGTTAGATGGGTTGGTGTGTTTTCTCCTTGCATAGAAAAAAGCCAGACTGTAAGGAAAGGGACAAGTATAGGGAGATGAATATAGGAAAGGCCCAGAACCCAAAACATTTTAAAAAGGAAGCTCTGCTTTTGGGACCCTGAGTACCATGAGGTAATCCAGTAGGGAGACAAGAAAGAGACTGAATAAACAGAGGAGATTCGTGGCTAACTATCCACAATTCTGTCTGGCACTAGCCACAGACAAGAGCCATTCTGTCGGACTGATTGTCTTCAAGGTCATCCTGAACTCCAGTGCCCTTGCCCTTTGGATTAATGTAACACTCCTGTTTAATATCAGCTGCTTATATTCTTACTAAATTTTAATGTGATATGACTTATGTTTTTTTTTGCCATACTGTAAATGTATCTTTTATTTTGCACATAATCTGACACTGAGCTAGTATTAAAAGAATAAATATCCACTTGAATGAGTGGAATGAAGGGATGCTGGTAAAGAGTCTTTGCAATCAAGGGCAGAGATGGGAGAGGTAGGAAGAAGAAACTGAAACAGTTTTTCTTCCCAGATCCTGTAGGAATGTTTATTCAGACAGCTCCAATTATTTCCCTCCCCCCTTCGGTTAAAACGCGTGTAACTCTCTATGAGCCTGCTTGCTGGAAGCACCTTATCTTCCTCAACCACTTTCCTTAATGCCAAGGCTCTTCTCTCGTTCCCCTGCCATGCCAATATTCTCCAGGTCTCTGAAGATTTGTTTTTCTAACTCTAGGAGAAAATTATTTTTTATGAGAAATATTAAATAGAAACAAATGGGAAATGAAAAATAACTTCTTAGGAATTTCTCAGTGTGTTTATTATTTCTCCTTGCAATTATTTACTGGGTTGGAAAAAAGTAGAACATACACTATATTTCCAAGCAAAGGGTTTTTCACTTAAATCTTCTAAGAATGAGAGTCTGTTGGAGATCTATGTCCAGATTTGTGAGTATTATAGAAAAGAAGATTGGATTCATGGTTTTCAACATTTTTTAAGCCATAGAACCCTCCCCATCCATTTCCCTTTGGCTGTTCCTAAGAGGACCTAATAAAGAACATTTGAAATCAGTTTCTAGATGATTTGAAAAAGGTAACACTCCAGACACAGTGCCAGTTAGTAGGGTATGTAGAAATGAGGCTGAAGGAGATATTTGGAATCACTAGCTATTAAATTTAAGTATATTTTATGGGGCACATTGGGGGGGATAATCCACAAATAATAGGATAGTTGGTCTGTAAGAAGTTTACATTCAAATTCCACTGCTCCTAGCTGTGTGACATTGTGTTATTTACTTAACTTATTGACACTTCAATCTACTTACCTCTAACATGGAGAATAATATCAACTACTTCATAAAGTTGCTTTATTAGGGTAACATGATATAATGCATGTGAAACCACTGTGTCCACCGTGAGATGAATATTCAATAAATATTAGCTAATATTTTTATAATTATATCTATTAATGACTTGAATTAATTTCCATTCACTATAGGAAGTCTACTGCCCAATACAACTTCAAACTATTGTCGATACCTATAGTATAAGTCCACCAGGAAGACACTTGTTATCAAAGTATGGGTTTACTTGCCTATTAACAGCAAGAGATAGACAACCATCAGGAAGCATGAGCCATCTCAATAAGAGGCTGTTATAAAAACTTATGAGCACTGGGCTTGTGTTAAGTGACTCTAGGGAGAGTTAAGGAAGTAGTTGCTATGTTTACTTCTGTGAGACCAAGGGCAAGTTCTCTAAAGTTTCTGAGGCCTAGTTTCTTAAATGCCTTCCTCAAACAGTTATTGTAAGTTTTCAATTAAAAAAATATCCACATAAATGGATCATATATTAGTGTCTGGCAGTTAGTAGAGTTCCTCTTGCCCCCATTTCTGGGGCTGACATCTTCCTAAAATGACATGATATCTCAAACCAGCTGTCATCTATTATAATAAATTGTGGATCCATTCTGATTAACTGGTATCCATGCCTTTCAGATTGATAAATATTTTGGATATCTCTCCATCATTGTCCTTGTGCAGAAACTATTCAAAGTTATAGCGCCAGGCATTATATATTAATAAATTATAAATTAATAAATTAGTATCTACTATACCAATTTTTTGTGACAGTGATTTATGTGAATCAGCTTTGAGATCTAATCAAACATAAGCATACTAACAAAATTAAGTTCTTGAACTTGCAAAGCTGAGGTTTCTAGGCATAAGATAACTTCATCATACTATAGAATCCCAAGTAGATGGAATTCAACATTATCCTGGGTCTACTTTCTATTCTTCTTAAAGATAACATAAAAAACAAGGAGTGACTCAGTGGAGTAGTAAATGTAGAAATAGCTGATTCACTGTGAGGGCAGCATTTCATGGCACCTGGAAGGCCTGGACAGCAATGAAGCTTTCACTGGTAGATGGAAGAAAATAGATGAGAAGTCGATGCATGTTATGGTTTTCTACAATTTGATAAATATTCTGATTTTCTACCATGACCTCTGTGGGCTCGATTCCAAGTGTGTGCTCTCTTTGCTGTCCTTGCATTTCCAATGACAAGTTCTTATGTTCCTGTCTTAGATGACACTAAGACTATATAACCTCACCAACAATGTAGGAGTTTGCTCTGTCTTGTTACTTGCAGGTGGTTCTGAGCTTTTAATGATAAGCAGCTCAAAAATTTCATAAGTTAACTCATTTAATATTGAAAATTCTTCATTATACTGAGACCAAATAGTGCTAAGAGTTTCACTCGTGTTTCTACTTTTGTAGAACACAAGG